>CM018052.1:24397070-24997070 GCA_008638375.1 Nyssa sinensis | reverse complement strand
GATCGTGGAATGAGATGACTCAGATTTTCTTTACTAAATACTTTCCCTAACTTCAGACCAATGCTTTAAAAAGACAAATTTTCACCTTTGCACAAAAAGACAATGAGACTTTATATCAGTCTTAGGAGAGATTTAAGGAATTATTGAGTGTGTGCCCTCACCATGGGTATGAGAGTTGGCGTTTAGTGAGTTACTTCTATGAGGGATTTACACCTAGAAAGCGTCAATTTGTAAAGATGATGTGTAATGATGAGTTTTTGTAGAAAGATTCTGATGAAGTCATAGAGTATCTTAATGAGCTTGTTGAAAAAGTTTACACTCGGACTTACCACTTCGAGTCACAATGGCGTTCAAGTGTGAACTTTTTCAACAAGCTCATTAAGATAGTAATAATGCCGAGCTGCCCAGAGAACCAGAGGTGACAAAGAGCCCTGTTAAGGTACCATTTCCACAGGCTTTAAAATTAACCAAGCAAACTTTGGATCCTAACAATGAAATCCTAGAAAATCTCAGGTAGGTAAAAATCAATCTTCCTCTTTTGCATGTGATTAAACAAGTTCCTACTTATGCAAAAGTTCTTAAATATTTGTGTACAGTTAAGAGGAAGCACAATGTGAAAAAGACAGCATTCTTGACAAAGCAAGTTAGTGTTCTAATTGAGCAGAGGATTCCTCCCAAGTACAAGGATCCTAGTTGTCCAACCATTGCAGGCAGCATTGAAAATCATGAGTTTGGGCAAACTTTGCTTGATTTTTGAGCTAGTGTGAATTTAATACCTTATTCTATTTATTTGCAGATGGGGTTGGGAGAAATCAAACCAACTTCTGTGGCATTGCAATTGGTTGACCGTTCAGTCAGAGTGCCACAGGGTGTGGTAGAAGATGTTCTGATTCAAATTGATAAATTTTATTATCCTGTTGATTTCATAATCCTTGATACCAGCTCTGTTGTTGACTCTACTTCAAAAATTCCTTTGATTTTAGGTAGGCATTTCCTTGCCACTGCTAATGCTCTTATTAATTGCAGGAATGGGCTCATGAAGCTATCTTTTGGGAACATGACTCTTGAGGTGAATATATTCCATATTGCAAAACAGCCAGAAGAGGGAGACGAGTGCCACTAAACGTACATGATTGATTCACTCATGGATAGGGGAGTTCCTACAACTCATTATTCTGATCCTCTTGAGCATTTTCTTATTAATTCTGAGTTTGATTATATTACTGATCCATCTGATGTGGTTGATATTTGTGTTATTTTTTGACAGAACTTAGGATTATGGAGCACGGGCATGGCAACCAAAGTTTGAGGAGTTGCATAAAAAAAGTGAAGAGCAGATTCCTTCAAGTGTGGAAACACCCAAATTTGAATTGAAGTCTTTGCCTAAGGGTTTAAAGCATGCCTTCCTTGGTCCAAGTGATACTTTTCCTGTTATTATCTCATCTGAATTGTTTGAGTCTCAAGGTGAGAAATTAATTCAGACCCTAAGTAAGCATAGGTCAGCTATAGGTTGGAGCATTGCTGATATAAAAGGTGTGAGTCCACTGGTATGTTCTCATAAAATCAATTTGGAGGAAGGAACTAGCCCTCGTAGAGACCCCCAGCGTAGGCTTAATCCCACTATGAAGCAAGTGGTGAAAAATGAAGTGTTGAAACTATTAGATGCATGAATCATATATCCTATTATTGATAGTAAATGGGTTAGTCCTACGCAAGTTGTCCCTAAAAAGTCAAGTGTTACTGTGGTAAAAAATTACCTAGGAGAGTTAGTCCCTACAAAACTTGTGACTAGATGACGAGATGTGCATTGATTATAGAAAATTGAATTCTACCACCTAGAAAGACTAGTTTTCTCTACCTTTTATTGATCAAATTCTTAAGCGTGTGGCTGGTCATCCTTTTTATTGTTTCTTAGATGGTTATTCTGGTTATTATCAAATTGAAATTACATTAGAAGATCAGGATAAAACCACTTTCACTTGTCCTTCTGGTACTTATGCTTTTCGTAGAATGCCATTTGGATTGTGTAATGCACCTGCTACTTTTCAACGTTGCATGATAAGTATTTTTAGTGATATGGTTGAAAATTGCATGGAAGTTTTTATGGATGATGTGACTGTTTTTGGATCTTCTTTTGATGCATGCTTATTGAATTTAGAGAGAGTGTTGACTCGTTGTGAGGAGAAGGACTTGGTTTTGAATTGGGAAAAATGTCATTTTATGGTACCTTTAGGTATTGTCTTAGGGCATATTATTTCTTCTAGGGGGATAGAGGTTGATCAATCTAAGATTGAATTAATCTCTAAATTGCCTACACCTAGGACAACAAAGGATGTGAGATCCTTTCTTGGTCATGCGGGCTTTTATAGGAGGTTCATACAAAAATTTTTCACCGTAGTTAGACCACTATGTGACCTCCTAGCTAAAGATGCCCCATTTGAGTGGACACAAGCTTGTCGAGAGGCCTTTAAAACACTAATTGGCAAGCTTACCTTAGCACCCATAATGCAGCTACCTGATTGGACTTTGCCTTTTAAGATTATGTGTGATGCTAGTGATTATGTTGTAGGTGTTGTTCTTGGACAACGAAGGGAGGGGAAGCCCTTTGTCATTTACTATGTTAGTAGAACTTTAAATAGTACTTAGATGAATTACTCTACAACTGAAAAAGAGTTGCTAGCTGTAGTATTTGCTCTAGATAAGTTTCGTGTCTATTTAATTGGTTCTCCTATTCTTATTTTCACAGATCATATAGCCCTTAAGTACCTTCTCACAAAGAAGGATGCTAAGGCGCGACTTATACGGTGGATTTTACTTTTGTAGGAATTTGACATCACCATCAAAGACAAAAAAAGAGTGGAGAACGTAGTGGCTAACCATCTCTCGAGGCTCACATTTGAGGACACCTCTAACCACCTGCCAATCAGGGATGATTTTTCCAATGAGCATTTACTTTCTATTACTTCTCTGTTGTAACACCCCGATCTGATTAATTAATAATTAATTCGCTAATTATTAATTTGAAACAAGATAACAAATAATTAAGAAAACTTATTAGGACTTTTTGATAAAATGCAATGGACAGGTCTTGAACCCTTAACCCAAAAGAGCAAGAAAACTTAATCCCAAAAAGTTTACCACTTGGCCCACAAGCACTTTTATGCTTTGTTATGTATAAGATATGTGTATAAGATATGTATATATGTATCATATAATGTATAAATTGTAATTTATCAAAATGAGGTGGCAGCCCCTCATTGGACCACCACACCCACCAATCAAGTTTCATGCAACAAAAGTACAATTTTTATAATGAAATAAATATGATGTATATGATATATTTTATGGGTTGTTGGGTGAAATCAGAATTCAAGAGTGGTGTGTGTATGTGTGTGTGTGTGTGTACGGTTGTGTGTGTGTGTAGGATTGAGTGTGAAACACTCAATGGAGAGTGGTGATGGCAGGAGTAGTTGATGGAGTATACAGGGAGACTTCAGGGTATGGGTGTGTAAGTCTGATTTTAGAGAGAGAATAATAGAGAGAGAGAGAGGAGCGAGAGAAACATTGTATTTGATATGGTGTGTGCATGGTGTCTCCATTAGAGGTGCACAAAGGAAGGGAGGGCCGAACCCTACCTGTAGAATGGACAAGATTTGGAAGCTCAGTCGTGAGCCATGAAAGAACGGAGGTCTGACCTAAGGTATAAGCTCAAACTGCTTTGATTTTGTGTAGATTTTGATACTGTTTCAATATCATTTAAGCCATAGGAAATGCATGCATGATATTTAGAGTTGAGACCTTGAATCAGAGCATGAAAACGAGACCTTGAAACAGGCCTAGAACACCAAACTAGTGAGAACCGCCATGGATGGACCTTAGTGGTGCAGGTCTGAAACGACCCTCACCAAACTAATTTTTAATAGTCTAAACCTGATCAAGACCTCATAAGGGCTCTAAAAACCAAAAATCGCGACCCCAACACTCAGGTTAAGGCCCCTAAAAATGAAGTTGCAGGTCACGGATTGGTGACCCAGCTTCACCAATGAAGCTTTAGATCTTGTTTTTAGGACTAGATTGAACCGCCATGGCCTAAGGAGCCTAATAAACCAAGCAGGCATGGAATAATACTGAAATGAGAATGAAATGGGCGATTTACAGTTACCACTATCGGAGCTCAAACCGAGCTTACACACTGTCTCGAGGCTTGAAATTAATGCCAAGTCCTACCCTCATATTCCAGAAACATTTTGGGGCCAAAAACAAAGGGTTTGAATGGTTAAAACTCCACGAAATCAAAAAGAAAAGAAAATCGGGAATTAGGGCAAACTAGGGAAGAAGAAGGGGAAGACGATGAACAGTAACTAAGTCGGTTCAAGTCGGTTTCGGGTTCGGGTCGGGATCCGACCCGTCGCACAAACGGTTAAATGGGACGACACCGTTTTGATGTTTAAAGGTTTTATTTTAAATCCTGAAATAGACCTGTTTGGCTACAGGTGCATGAAATTGGAACTTAGTTTTAGAATAAACTAAACCTGGATAAGGGGCCAATTGGGGATAGAAGGAATAACATATTCCGGTTTCCAGAAGGGAATTGGAAATGATGGTTTAAGAAGATTTTGGACCGGTTCGGCTAGTTGAACCCTAAACCAAACGGTTCTGAACCCTTAATTTATAAAATTAGTTTTGAACCCCCAAACTTCTTGAAATTAGATTTGACCCCCCAACAGTTCTAGATATTTGAACTCTGGCCCAACTTTTGGAAAAATTATGCAAATACACCATTGGAAAAATAATTAAATAATAAAAAAATTATTTTAATTATTTTATTAATTAGATAAATTACTATTTTACCCCTGGACATTAATTGAGTCAACCGAAGTCCAAATAAAATAAAGGAATAGTGTATTTTTACTATTTCGGGCATTTTGGACTTAATGGTGGAGTCCAATTTAGAAAATTAGGCCCCGAAAAATAAGGACACGTAAATGGTAAATGACTCTATTGCCCTAATGATACCCAGGGCCAATTAAACACAAAAGATAATCCAATTTAACTATGTCAGACATTCTGGACCTAATGGTGAGGTCCATTTTATGCACTGAGGTCCCGAAAACTAGCTATGGCATGTGAAATTACCAAAATGTCCCTGATGCTATACGAGGCCCGAATAAATTCTAAATTGGACGAAATTGATACCAATGAAAGCCCAACACTCGTGAAACTGTACATATGATTAAATGATGAATCGGGGTCAAAATTTCATGAAACGTAAAATGACCAAAATACCCCTAAGCATGGTAAGTGCAAAGTAGAGGCCGAATAAAGGTCAATCTGATCTAATGAATATCATAAGCATAATTATGAAAATCGAAGGGCTAAATATGACTCCAGAACAGTCAACGTGTAAAATGAAAAATGATCGATGTGTCCTTATGATAAAAAATAAATACCAAATGAAGTCCAAATGACTCAAAAATTTATATATACGATATGTGGACTATTCTGAGGACCATGATAGGGTCCGAGGCAAGAATGAAAAAATTATTATTTTGCCCCTAAGGGCAAATAAATGCTTAATTGATAACGATTGGAGTCAAAATAACTTAAAATATTATTCGGACAGCTGCTAAGCCTATTTAAGGAATTTAATACCATAAGTTGAAACCCAATGAGCGGGTAATAGGCCAATGAACTTAATTAGGCCATCTGATAGACTCCTATGATGATGAATAAGACATGAATGAATGAATTCTGATCTGTCTGAAATTAATGATGATTATTCAAGCTATGCAAGGATACGCCTCAAGTGTCTAGAGATCATCAGAGTATTTGTAAATGGAGAATATGACACTAAGAAACCGAGGTAAGTAAATCTGAACTTTGTTGTGGGGCCTTTCCTCAGCCAATCACATTTATTTGCATATGCTGCCAAACTTGTACTCCATTTCATACCTAATGAACCTGAATTCTTGATTGAGGCCAACCTACTTGTAATTACCCAATGAACTTGATCTTCTTGATTGATGGCAATCGACTTGTGATTATTTATTCATGCTTGTGCTTTGGGTTCGACTTGCTTGCTTATATCATTTTGTGATCTTGACTTGTTTATGCTTGAGCATACTTATACCACCTGTATATCGTGTCATGATCTTTTGATATATTCTATTGATAGAAATCTTGTTATTCCACACACTTCATGACTCATTGATTGTGATATCAATTGTTTTGTACGGTTGTACGTTCCGTGTGGAATTTTATGGATCATGATATTTAGCATGTACCCGAGGTTGTGTTCAGTCACAATGGCCTATCTATTCACAGATTACGTGGGGGAAAGACCCTTTGGGGTCTTGTATGTCCTTCGGGACTTGTAGAGAAAAGAGCTCTAATGCTTTTTAGAGAGCTCGAGGAACTGTGGCGGATCTAAGCATGCGTTTTAGTGGGGTATGCCGGGCCTCGAGTGATTCACGCATATCTGGGTTATTAGAACTCGATGACGATTTATTCTTGTAATCGTTGAATGATCATATTCTATGCCCTGTGAATGATTATAGTATTGCAATCATATTATACTTTACTTGATGATCATGTATCCTGAGTACTCGTTGAATGATCATATTCTATACAAGCATATCATACTTTTGATTGGCTATCGTAATTGTTATGGCAGCAAATTATCATGATTGGCTAGATCCTGGTTGTTGGATTCATTATTGCTATCTTCTTATATCTTATTTTGGGATAAGCCTTTTGGACCCTCGGGTCATTGTTACGCATCTTGGGGACTGGCTATGTATTTCTTGTTGCTCATTTGGCTATTGGTTATCTGTTATCCCTTTCTTCTATTATTCTTGTAAACTAACCCTGACCCATAGCAAAGCTAGGAATTTACTTACTGAGCTTGTTTAAGCTCATTCCATTATCTAATATTTTTCAGGTGACATTATGTGGGATGAAACGCAATGAGATAACTAGTGGAACTAGTGATGCACAATGAACGACACTGACGATATGAACTCCAAGTCAAAGATTGAACGTAAACACCGTAAGGTTAAGTTCATAATTTGTCTTATAATATTACATCATTAGTGATAAGGTTAGCCTAGTATGTTAGATCACTATGATTAAATTGTACTTGGAGACATTCTGATTGTTCATCATTGGAGATGAGTTTTGATCAGCTGAATTGTATTGGTGTGACTTCCGCTTAAGTAATTCATTGATATAGAATGGATACATTAGAGCATGTATATTGATACTTTAGAGATATTTGGTGACTGATTCTAGACATGCTCTGATGTGTTTGGATGAATTGCATTTACAATTTAAAAAGGTTTTAATTTTCGCTGCTTTAACCTTACATTTAGAATGCAATTCATTGTAAAGTTCAAAGTTGTCTTTGGTTGGTCGCATTGACAGCGGGAAAAACCGGCAAGGTGGCCAACTGGCATCACGTCCTCGAGATCCATGTAAGGTGAGTTTCGGGTCGTGACATCTGTCATGGTTTGCTCATATCGTAAATGGTCAACGCCTTAAAATTTTAATTGATAGGCAAGTTCCGGAAGTGGAAGACATTCCACTTATGGACCCGGTCTATTAACCTTGATTGCGCCATGCAAGTATGTTTTATTTTTATTTTTTTTAGTTCATTACATTTTTGTTCTCTTTTATTTTTGTTCTTTTTCTTTTTGTTTGCTGTTGTTTTCTTTGTTTTTATTGGCAGGTTAATTTCATTTTGTCAGTTCAGGTTGCCATCTTTGGTGCTTAGCGAGCTGCCCACGTCCCACATCAGGTGTATTCTCCCCTTTTCAGTACCCTCCATTCAATTTTGATTGTTAAACTTTGAGGACAATGTTTCATTTAAGTTAGGGGGTGGTGGTTGCAAATTCAACATTTAAAATGTTGTGGCATATTTTCATGTGTCAAATTTTTTTTAAAAATTTGCATCACACGTGCATCTTTTTCACATGAGTACTCATTCTCATTCATAGCTATTTTCATGAATTCACTGAATCCGCCATAATCATTCTGTTGAGGCATTCATAGAACTTTTAATGCACTTATCTAAACTTTGTGGTAAGATGGTGGTTTGACACATGTAGCTAGAGAACTCTTTTACTTAAGTATTCATGTGAGTTTTGGAGAGAATTGAGAGCCTACAAATGTAGAAAATTGTGATAAGCGTTCATTGATCTATTGAATTGAGCACTTCTTTTGAGAATATCATTACATGGTTGGTGGTATGACGACAGATATACTTGGGATATGACGAAGGTCAACTTAGGATTAATGTTTGAGCCTTTCAAGCTAGCCTTTCTCATCATAGACCCTTAGTAGCCAACTTTGAGCCAACAAACATATATAGTTTTTTTTTCATCTGCCCACATCATCCATACCGCTCTACATTGGAGTATAGCCTATACCCTGATTTTCCTACGCTTTTTTGCTTCCAAGTCTGTAATAGGTGTAGAATTTGTATTACTTTTCTTTTGTGTTGCATTGAAAAAAAAAGAAGAAATTGCAAAAGGATTCCTCTTTCCTAAGGAGTTGATTTTTGTATTTGGTTCTCTGTTTTGTTTCCTTTCTCTTTTGGTCACCAAAATTTTTTTCTATAATATTTTAAATAATAAATTATATAACCTTTTCTTAAGTTAAGTTTATATATTTTAAATTTTACACATTATATACATATTATAATATAATATTTTATATACAAGATATATTAATATTATTATAGGACTCGATATGATTTTTTTTTAAATTAAGATTCAAATTACCTCTAATCTTATCCGAATAGGATCGATTTATAGCCATACTTCACACTCATAGTATTAATATTTTAAAAAATATAATTTTTTAAGATTTAATGAATTTAATAGAATACTCAAATTAAAAAGAACGGGCCTTCTTACTAAATTTTTTTTAGGCAAGTGCTACACTTCCTAAGTTTCTATCTTAAATGATGTGTCATGATATCACTGTAACACATTAATTACATGTTTAATGTATTTTCGATATTATAGTGCCACATCATTTGAGATATAAAATTTGAGATAAAAATTCGAGAATCATATCATTTTTCATTTTTTTTCAACTGACAACACTAGAAGAAACCAAAATTAGAGCATTTTAATCTAGAGTTTGCTAAATGTAGGTGGGTTTCTCCCTTTTTAAGCTACCTATCATCTCTAATTTAGGTGATGTTTAATGTTCGTTATTTTTCTTCTGATAGAATTTTATTGTCTGACCCTACCTTGTATCACACCATCATTGGGAGCTTGGTTTATCTTATTGTCACACGTCCTGATATTACATATATCGTTCATATTGTTAGCCAATTGTCTATTCTCCTACCATAGTTCACTAGGTTATTGTTCTACGCACTCTCCGCTATGTTTAAGGTACTTCACATCAAAGTTTACTATTTTTTTCCTCTTCTTCTGTAATAACCTGAAATTTTTTTTTATGAATAAAATTTTCAAGTTATTATTATTATTATTATTATTATCATTATTATCATTATCATTATTATTATCAATATATGTGTTATGTATATGCATGTGTGTGTAAATTTAATGTACTTAAATATATATATATATATATGGATATATCAGACTGTGTATGTATATATATATATATGTCTGTGTATCAAGTGCACTGTGTTCTGCCGTGTGTGAGTATGTGTTGAGTGTTGCACACTCAAGAAAACATGGCATGGGATGTGGTAGGTGACTGATAGTGTGTGTGGATGGGTGTGTGCAGTGAGTGGGTGTGTGATTGAGTGTGCCACACTCAAGGTGGCATGGTAAGGTATGGTGGTGTAAGTGTATTTTGTGTGTGTATGCAGGGTGGCCGTAGCTCAAGGAGAGAGAGATTTAGAGAGAGAGGTGGGGCAGTGTATACAAGTGCGTGTTGGTCAGGTTGGAGAGAAGAATAAAAGAGAGAGAGAGAGAGAGAGAGAGAGAGAGAGAGAGAGAGACTTTGAAGCTTGGAACCGAGGTGGAACAGAAGAGAGAAGGAAAGGTTAGCACAGAGAAAAAAATCCAGAAAGTTGGTAAGTGTCTCGGTATGATTTTTCATTTCTTTTTTTTTGGCATGTTGGTCTGATTTACTTCTAGGGCCTTATAGTGTATGGAATATGGATCATTTTGCAAGACGAATGGGTTAAAACGGTTGATAGATGAAGGAGAAACCCCCGGTTGTAGGTTTAGTGATAATCTTGGTATTATGAATTTTAATGCATAAAACTTGGTTATTTTAATGAAAGACCAATCCTCAAAGATGCAGAAACATATAGGAAAAATTTGGAGTTTAAACCATGGCTAAAAGGCCAAGAATCGAAGAGAGAGAAAGTTGACTAAAACGGCATGCATGGCCGGAACAGCCATTGTTGTGGCTTTTTTTGACGGCCAAAAACCCACCTAAACCCACTTCGAAATTCATATACGAGATCCCTAAAGGAAGTAGAAGAAAATGGCGTAAAAACGGGGTTGAAAATGGCCGGAAAGATCTTCGCCATCGTCAGAGATGGCGACGAAAAATCGAAGGTCCCCTGGCCAGAAGGTCGGGGAAGACGATGGGGAGGGGGTTGGGCCTACTGATTTTGATTTGGGCTTGTCTTAATTTTTAAGGGTTGGGCCATTTTGATTTTAAAGGATTTCGGGCTTATGTGGTTTTAAAGGGTATTGGGCTTTTGGGTTTGGGCCGCAGAAGTTGGGTTGGAATGGGGATAGGGGGTGTTTGGCTGCGGGTTCAGCAAATTGAATTGAAATTGAAATTTTGAAAAAGGGATATCCTAGCCCTGTTTTGGAAACCATCCACTGTTTGGCTATCCTGATTTAGAATAGTCAAATCAGAAATTCTGATTTGACCCCTTAGCTTTTGGAAATCCTAATCTGACCCCAGGACTTTTAATAATTATGGATTGACCCCCTTGAATAAAATATTAATAAAATATTAAATTAATTTAATTTAATTATTTAAATGTCACAAAATAGTTCGGAGTCCAAATGAGGCAAGTTATTAGTGTATTTTGACTATCTAGACCATTCTGAGAGCAAGGGTGAGGTCCGTTTTATAAGACGGGGTCCCAAAAAATAAAAGACCCGTAATAACATTTAAAATTACCAAAATACCCCTGAATTGAAACACAGTCAAACGAACTCCGAATGAAGTAAAAAAATAGTGAAACTTTATTATTTTGAGCATTCCAGACTCAATCGTGGAGTCCAATTTATGAAAAGAGGTCTCAGGATGTAAGGACCAGTAAAAAATACAAAATGACAGTTTTACCCTTTTTAGCTCGGATGTCCGAATTGAATTCCACGAAAGCTTAAACTAATTTTCTTCGACGTTCCGGACTCAATAGTAGGGTTTAATTTAGTAAAATAAAAACTTATAAAATAAAGACATAAAAATTTGATGAATAGCATAATTCAAGTAACAAATGGACTGAGTCACCTGTTATGATTTTAGGGATACGGAAAGGCAAGGAGAAGGTGGTCTGACCTTCTGTATTCTTACTGTGGTTCTGCTATACTACGAGTACACTTTCCTGAGTTGATATTGACCCATCAGGTATGATATATTGTGCTAAGTAAGAAATAGAATTAATTTTAGGAATAACTGCCATATTGACTTGATGATTCACATGATTGTTTGATTGTTCACATGCTTATGTGCTTCATGCTATTTTTTTGGAAGTTAGGTGATAATGTGGATCATGACTATGTGTATATCGCATGTGTTAGTATAATGTGTGGATTATGTTCTTTGAGAATTGTTGAGATTATGAAATATGTGATTTAAAGCATGCTTCATGTATGGATGAGGTGCATTATTGAGATTGTATTGAGGCATGATAGAATCAGAGCATATTGGCATGGTGTGATTCCTTAGACATGGTGTGAGTTAAGCACGAGGTGCTGTGCATTATGAGGGTGCAGATCCTGTGGTGAAAAACTCAAAATCGGCCATTAGGTACTCGCATACCTGACGGGATCCGGACCGTGAAGCGAGACATACATGGTACTTGCAGGCCATCGGGAAAGGTCCGTAAAGCGAGACATAGGTAGGCATAGAGTTGCATGGATGTGTCACGCATACTGCTCATATACTGTATACTGTTTATGTACTGCCTTAATGATATTGAATGCCATATAGATATAACTGCACACTTGCACATGCCACGCCCTTAATTTTGTTTCTTGTATTAGCATTATATTGTACCAGCAGTTGAGCTGACCCATTCGTAGGACAAACATTTTAGATGATGCTCCGACTATGCGAGACATAGAGATGCTTTGATTGAGGATTATATTTGGCCCGCGGGGCATAATTAATATTGTACAAGGGTATAAGCCCTAGACTATCTCCTGTCATTGTATGTTGTGAACCAATGGACAAGACCTTATGCATTGTATCAGAACAGTGGATTGAATTAGTGTAGAACTGTACTTGATTGTCCTTTATTTCTTTATTATTTTATTTTCCTTTTGTCTCATCAGTCGCTCCTCGGGTTCTCTAGAATTCGGGGTATGACATCTTCCTTGGAGTTTTGAGCCTATTCTAATGCTAATTGGGCTGGTGATTCTATTGATAGGAAGTCTACTATTGGATTTTATGTTTTTCTTGGTGATTCTCTTATTTCTTGGAAAATCAAGAAGTAAGCGATTGTTACTCGTTCTTTTGCTGAGTTTTAATATCATGTCATGGCTACGACTATGGCCAAGATAGTGTGGTTAATATGGTTGTTTGCTGATATTGGCATTTCATTGTCTACCTATAATACTATGTATTGTGATAATAAGAGTGGTATTTGGATTGCACATAACTTTGTCTTCCATAAGCCTACTAAATACATCGAGATTGACTGTCATTTTGTGCATCATCATCTTTAACTTGGCACAATTTCTCTTTATTTTCTTCCTTTTACTTTGCAATTGGCTGACTTCTTCATAAAATTTCACATAATTATGCACTTTTGTTTCTTTGTGACAAACTCTCGATACTTTTTGCTACCGCATCATGAATTTGTCAGGGGGTGTTAGAGTAGCATTATATTTTATTAGTTAGTTTAATTAAGGGTAGATTAGTATTTTATTTCTTTGTTTAACCTTACTATAAAGGGTTCTTTCTTATTTAATTATCTTTTCTATAATTAGAGGCTACATCAATAATAAGATTTCTTCTTCTTCTCTTTTGTATCAAACTTTTTAGTTCTAAGATCCTCAAGGGTAATGTATTTTGAGCTTTTAGGAGTAGTTTTGACAAACCCGAGGGAAGACTTTTTATAAGTGAATCTTTGAATTTGCCTAACACCAGTCCAATCATTAGAGTAGCTACAGTAAACCTTTCCTTGCACCCTTTCACTGAAGTCAACTTCCTTATTGAACCTACCAATAAAGCTCCTCAAGGATTTCCCTTTAGACCACTTAATTATTAAGAGGAACTTTGGCCCTTTTTTTTTTTGCCTTCTACTCGTGATAAAATGATTCACAAGCTTGCAGCTCAGATCTATAAACATAGCAATTGAATTTGGTGGTAAATGATGAAACTACTCTCGAGTTACACCCTTAAAACTAGTTACAAAGGATCAACACATAAGTGTATCAATCTTGCCCTAAAGATAGTGTGATGAAAGTATGATAAATGATCGACAAGGTCCATACTCCTATCATACAGTTCAAATTTTGAAAGGGTAAACTTATTAGGGCATGCTTCTGCCATTACCTCTAGAGTAAAAGAGTTCCACGCATACCGAATAATGAATAAAGATGTTGTTCATCAATCTACAAGGGCCTATTGCCTCTAGAAACTCTTTTGGATTTTTCTCCCCTTCTCCTCTTTATTGAGACAAAAGCTGGAGGGGATGGACCGAATGATCCCCTTGAGTCCTTTGTTGTTGATCTTGGTTATCATTATTACCCAAGTTGTTAGTCTGCAAAGGTTCCTAGTTCGACAACTGCTCATCCTAAACGTGTAACTATTCATTTTGAACAAGCAATTATGGATTTGGATCCTGCTACTATTGATTTAGGACTTCGAGGTGTTGGTTTTGGCTGGTGCTTGCTCATTTCACACTTGATCGACCATAACTTGATTTAACATTTCGATTTGATGTACCAAGAAATCCATCCTCTTATTAGTAGCACTCCAAGTAGCTTGTTGGTTGCTGGTACATCTCTCAGCAAGTGGTTATGACGATAGTGGTTGGCTTTTTTCTATAAAGTCTAGTAAACTATGTTTGTGTTAGTTAATCTGTGTTGACAAAACTATCTTAAGTTGTCATGCTACCAATTCCATGAGTATAGTTTTCTCAAGCCTTGTGTTCATTGAAGCCTACAAAGTATAATGATTAGATTTGTCTTCTTATGGTGTTCACAGTGGTAAGAAAATGGTAAAAGGTTGGTTGCATTCAGTTTGATCTAACACACACATTACATGCTTTAAAAGGGTTTTTAATCTAATCAATTTTTGGTTCAATATGAATGGGTTAATGAATAATAAGAGCTTAATTAGTTTCAATATTGTTAAAATCGATTTTTGTAAATTTGAGCTATTATACTTCGTTCAAACCTTCAGTACCTAGGGTTTCAACAACATTTGTTCGAACAAATCCATATTCGTGCAAACGAAAATTCTAGATTCCAATTCATTTGTTCTTCGAAGGATTCGTTTGATCCTTCGTTCAAACTAATTTTGTAATGGGCAATCCATGCGATATTCGTTTGATTACAAAGCTCAAATAAAATTTTCAATAGGTGCTCAAAGCACATTTGTTCGAATGAACTTGTGTTTGTGCTAATGAATGATCATTAGTTCAAACAAATGTCGCGATTAAGCAGATTCCTAATTGAATTATAACTGCGTATTTTGGATTTCCAAAATCCTTTATATAAAAAGTTTTGATCACGATTTTGGGTAGAACTTTTGGCTATTACAATAGAGTTTTTTTTTTTCTTTTTATCTTATTCCAAAAGGATATCTTCATTCACATCATGCTCACATAGATCTAACCATTGCACAAGAATCTTGAAATTCAGTCTTTACATCGTTCTTGGAGTGCAAGCTTGTAGAATTCAAGTTTGTGCAATTGACAGAGTTTGAGATTACATGGAATTCACAATTGTGATTAGAATTTGTCATTCATTGATTTCGAAGCAGCAGATTCGCTTGGAGATTTCTTGAGAATTCGAGTTTGAGAAAATACAGATCGTGAACAAGATTTGAGGGACTGAGTTAGTGTTTGTACGGAGTTTGTTATCATCAAACATCTTTTAGTGAATTCACATCTGGGTTAGAGTTACAGGTTTTTCCAAAACATATACGATTGATCTGTGACAGTTTCCTCATTAACAAACTTGGTGCACTGTCTCTATCTTTTACTATTACTTTTTATTATTGTTATAGTTTATCATTGCTTGCCACTGAATTTGATTGCACTCACTATAGCCTTAATCCCCATATAATTGAAGTGATAATCTTAATCTTCTTAAAGCAAAATTAAGATTGGCCAAGATAATTTTAATTTGTCACATAGACCTAGGTCTAATATTTGACATCTAGATACACATTGGGCATTTCACTCTGTTTTGGACGGAGCTTTGGAGCCGTTATAGTTTTATGATTTGAGGTATAAAACAATCATTTCCCACAAACAATGTCAAACTATTGTTCTCAATTTCAAGCGAGTGAGATCAATGGCAGAGGATGTAGCTCACAAAATAGGAAAGTTAAGAAGTCATCAGAGAGAAAGTTTGGTGAAGAACTCTTCAATGATTAAGTAAATTGGGTTTCTGAAAAAGAATTAAATTGTAACTTAAGTCGAAAGTTTGGACGTACCTTGATAGGTAATGCTACGATTCTTTTATAGGCACAAATATGTTATTATTGGTAAAATCTGGATGGAGAAAAAATAAGAATTGTACTTATCCAATTTTAAATAATTTTCTAATTAAACTCTATTTACTAGTTCTGTACCAAGATAGGAGTGCTTAGAACCATTGGTGCTCAGTATCAGGTAATAAGCTTGCCAGCGCTTCTTCTTATATGGGACCTCGCCTGTGGGTCGGGACCGTCTTGTGGTAAACTAATCCAAGCCACGTACTGCTTGGGCACAACGATTCAACATAAAAATCTTGTGAAAAAATAATTCTTTTATGTTCAAAATTTTATCTAAAGTTCGTATTTATCTATTTAATTTAATTTGAAAGCAGAGTTTGATCTCAAATCTTTTATACAATTAATCTGGCCATACATTCACCGGCCGCTCCAAAGCTTCCAAAATTGGCAGGCGGCGTTGTCTGGAAATATTAGGCTGAACATGAATACTTGTAGTAGACGACACGTGCATGTCAAGGTCAAAACAAATCCTCGCACCGTCCTCCCCCCTCTCCCATGTGGTACACCAAACCCAGAGCTAACATGTCTTAAAAGTATCCCAAAATATATGAAAAACAAGAATTTATTGGGGCGGTAGCATGGTCGTATTTTTATAAAAAGAATTTAAATTACAGTAAAGATAGCATCATGTTATCATTTTACTGAACTTTTTTTTTTAAAAAAAAAAATATGATCTTGCGATTTAACTAAGATGAGTCATGTTACGTTTTCAAAATTTTTATCTTAAATTTATATATGCTAGAAAAGTGTATTATTGTGACATTACTTGCATAATTTAATGCACAATAAATACTATAATACTACATTATTTAGAATATAAAATTTGATATATATATTTGAAAAATTAATAGAGGGAGTTAAAAAATTTTAGTGAGAATTTCAAATTGAGTTAAAATTTTGGGATGCAAAATAATAAAAATGATGGGTAAAAATTGAGTTTGGTAAAAATTTTGGAGAACAAGTTAAAATTTTAGGTAAAAATGAATGAAATAATAGGTAAATATTAAATTAAACTAAAAATTTAAAATTGAGTAACTTTATAAAGACCAAAATCCTACATATTTAAAACAAAATTCTATAATTTGAGAAGAATGCAGTCCGACAAATCCCACGTCCTTATGACCTCGAGTATAGCATTTTCCAAGCAAGATATCACCTGGTGGATCTTGCATCAACTCTTATGACAACCTTGTAAACCATATGAACGAAGGAAAAGATTTGTATGCCAACTGAGCACTCGAAACCCAAGAAGCCATTAACCGACAAGAGGAAAGATTCAACGAGAAGGTCTCACTTGTGTTATTGAATTGATCCGTTTGTTCCTACACGGTATACATAATTTAATTTCATGATCCGATCGAATTCAATAAAAAAAAATTTGTTAAATGAAGCCCAAGCTATTCACACTCTCCAATTAATCAATTACACTTCCAAAAAATTTTATCATTAAAAAATTAACTTTTGAGTTTAAATGTATAAAATGGAATGTCAATAAGTATTCTGTAAGTAAATGAATTAGATATGAATTAAATAAATTCGATTCGGTAATAATATTATTTGATTAAATGTAATATATATATATATAAATACTTATATAATATATTCAATAGTTCTTTTAGTTAAATGAATTAGATATGTATTAAACAAATTCGATCTGTTAATAATTTGATTTGGTTAAATATAATATATATATATATATATTAATTTATTATATTTTATATTAAAATATATTTAAAATTTTAATAATATGTTAAATGTTATATTATATAAAGCTTTCGTAAATTGGGTTTATATATTTTAAAATTTACATATTTTATATATATTATAACATTATATTTTATATTTTATTATTAGTAGTAGTAAATTAAATCCAATCTAATTTGATAGTTAACAAATTTGAATTTAAATTAAAAATTTATAAATGTATAAATTATAAAATTTGACCAGATAATTTTCTTAATAAATATTATTTGAATTACCTAGTATATAACATTTCATCAAAATATATTGAACTTGAACACATTATAAAAAAAAAAGTTTCATTGTAAAATAGTAAGAGAGATGTATCATAAATAATATCACAATAATTTTATAATTTAAAATACAATAAATTGTCAAAAATTAATTTATACAATCATGAGTAAATTTTATGCCACTTTATTACTGGATGTTTTTTTTTTTTTTTTTTTTTTCCTGTAGTAGATCACGTGGTAACAGAACTACAAATGTTCCCACGTGTCCAGCTCTCATCGCTTACGTGGCACACCAAATCCGGAGGTCGGACGTGTCTCCACTAGGACCCCAAAGTATGGCCTCGTGATCTAACCAAGATATCGCCTCCAGTATCTTTACCTCAAACGCTCATGGCAACCTCGCAAAAGAAGGAGATAAAGGCAAAAGATTTGTTGCCAGCTAAGCACGCGAAACCCAAGAAACTCATTAACCGAGAAGAGAAAAAACTTCATTGAGAAGGTTTCATTTGCGTAGCGTTGTTAATGGATTAATTCAATTCATTTATTTATTCGAATATAATATAAAGAATTTAATTTAATTCATATTTAATAATTAAAACGATTAGATATTAATTAAAAATATCTAATCCATTAATAATTCAGTCTTCTTAAATATATAATAATATATTAACTTTTTATATATTATATTAAAATATATTTGTAAAAATCTTATATAAGATTTTATTAAATAGATTTTATATATATTAAAATAAAAAATAATAAAAAGTTCTTAAAATAAATTTTTTAATCAAAAAATTTATGATAATTTTTTTATTTAAAAATTTAAAGAATAAACTTTTATTATAAAAAGTCTAACTATTAACTTACATATTAATTTTGTTAAAAAATATTATTAATTAGATAAATATAACTTTCAAAATATATTTTAAAAAAATACAAAAAAAACTCATAAAATAAAATTTTTAATTCAAAGAGAAATCCTTTTTATTCATATAGGAAGTCTAAAAAAAAAAATCACTTCATGAAATGTTATGCTTTTTTTGATTGAATAATTTATTTTATATAATTTTTAATATATTTTTTCTTAAATTTTAAAAATTTGTAAATTCATTAAAAAAAATTGATCGAATACAATAATTTAATTAAAAAATAAGATTTGATTCACCCTAGCTTGATACAAATTTGATCTGTTTGGCACTAAATTTTTTTTAAAACCGACCCCTACACGAGAAGAATCCAAAATTAGAGCATCTAGAATCTAGAGTTTGCTAAATCTATGTGCGTCTCTCCCTTTTTAAGCAACCCATCTCGGCTCCATTTTAGGCGACGTGTGTTCAGTAACATAACATACATGAGTAAAGGTGACCTAGTATACCAGAAACCACCCAACACAGTAACCACCATAATGAACCATCACCACACCCGCGACCTCTCGCCAAACCAGTGTAGCTCCAGCCTGGTTCAAACCATAGACGCACCACTCGCTCTTGTGTGGTCCATGGTCCGAAGTTTCAACAAGCCACAAGCCTACAAGCAATTCATCAAGAGTTGCACCATGCAGTCTGGTGATGGCAGCATCGGAAGTGTACGAAAAATCATGGTTGTTTCCGGCCTACCTGCGGAAACCAGCACCGAGCGGCTGGATTGGCTGGATGACAATTTGCATGTCATGATTTTTAGTATTATTGGCGGCGATCACCGGCTTGAGAATTATCAATCAACCACCACCGTGCATCAAGAGGAAGAAGAGGAAGGTGGTAAGACGGTGGTGGTTGAATCGTACGTGGTCGATGTATCGGTAGGCAGTAATAGTGGGGATACATGCTTGTTTGCTGATACTATTATAGGGTGCAACCTTAGGTCTTTGGCTAAGATAGCAGAGAAGATGAGCGTAATCAAGGCTAAGACTTCCAGTTGAGGATCGCCGTCTCATCCGGCCGCTACAGAAATCCTCAATTTCTTTAGATAACATCAATTTAGGTGTATGTGCAATGCATGTGTTGTTTTTTTTTTTTAATTAAAAATAAATAGTTATATGATTTTGATGCAGTTTGAATATATGATATATTAAAATTATAACACATATTTAAATATAAAAGGGTTTCTCTTAACTGATTTAGAGTCAAATATTCCTTAAATTGTAGAACAGGTGCATCTAATGCTCTTTTGAGAATAATTGAAAGTTTCTGTACTGAATGATAGTTGTATCTGCATTTGAGAAGAAATGGTATGGGATGAGTTTCGTTATGTTCTTTTCTTAGTTTTCCAAAAGAGAAATGTCTGGTATATTAAATTTGTTATCTATTTTTTTTTATGTGATAAGTGTATTTTTAAAATTAATAAATAAATTTAGCTCGTTTGTTTAGATATAGAGAAGATTTATGGTAATTCATATTGGTCGGTAGATAAATTTGTTAACTATTTTTTTCAATGAATCGGTAAATGGTATTTTGAGTTAATTTATGCGTATTAAACTAAATTCTTTTTTTTTTTTTATAACAACAAGACTTATTCTTTAAATTCTAGTTGTCAATAATTAGTTTAAAAAAAAACTCGAATTCTAGATATTTAAATTTTATTTTCAACGTCTTTATCTATGCATCAACTTTTTAAGTGTGAATAGCATTACTTTTTAAAAAATATTGGCTTAACATTGCAACAATTGCTCGAATTTAAGTATATCAAGTAGGTCTTATCAGGCTCAACACATTCAGAAGCCTAAAACAAAATTGTAAAATGAGGCTTTTTTATTTATTAAAATTTTATAAATTTTTTATTTAAAATTTATTTTTCTAACTTTTTGATATGCAAAATTACTAATTAAATTTTTATAATGAATTTCTTCTAACATTTTTTTTTTCAATTGATAGTATTGCCAATCTACTTAATATTTCTTGAGACATTGTTGATTTTAAGTAAGATTTTATTAATTTTAATTTTGAAAAACTTCTTTTTGCCGAAGCAACGATTACAGGAATTGTTAACATTATTCTATAAGCAATATATGCATTTAAAAAAGAATCAAATCTTTTTATATGATTGAGTGTGTTGATTTGAGTATTATTTTCTATTTGTATAACTTCTTTTAAAACTTTTAATTTTGAAAATAAATCTAAACCATCAATATCTGAGTAATTATTATATTTTAAGGAACATTCAAAATTAAGACAATGTTCTTTTAAACGATCATTGTCTAATGATTTCAATTTTTTACCACTAAAAAGAAAACCAAAAATATTTTCATATATTTTAAATTGTTCGAATCTATTTTGAAGTGAAAAAATTGCTTGATCTATTATGTAAATAAAATAATCAATTCTAAATGATTCTTCAAGTGATTTTGTTGTTTCATTATTATCATTCTCATCAAAATGCTTCTTTCTACGAATGATACATTTTTCATAAAATACAGGTTTTATTTTCATTTCAAATGCAATTTATTTAAAAGCAATCATAGTGGATGCAAATCCATCTTCTCTATATTTTTCAAAAAAAGAAAGTAGACCTTTTAATTGTTCTATAGTAATACCAATACTCATCTTTTGATTGTAAATTTTTACTAACCGAGTTGATAGCAAATAATATATCATACCAAATAGTCATGCCCAATAAAAATTCAAAATTTTCAAGCTCATATGTTGCTAAGCAATTAGGTTCACTTTTAGTTTTAAGATCTTCACTAACTTTTGCTAATTTCAATAAAGCATCTCTTATTTGTGGGGTTTGAAATCTTATTGCTTTTACATTTTCAATACGACTTTCCCAACGAATTTGTGACAATGGTTTAAGAGTTAGACCATGTACATTATCTTGTAAAATTTTTCATCGTTTGGTAGAAGAAGAAAATAGTGAGTATATACATTGTACTACTCCAAAAAATGACATAACTTTACTACAAGAATTAGCCATGTCACAAAGTACTAAATTTAAATTATGACAATCACATGGTGTATAAAATGATGTAGGATTTATATCTAGAAGTCTTTTTTGCACTAGCTCCTTGATGTTTGCCTTTCATATTATATCCATTATCATACCCCTTGTCCTCTTAAATTATTAATGTCAAGTCCAATATTTTTTATTTCATCCACGATAACATCAAAAAGACATTTTCCAGTTATATCATCTACTTTTAAAAATTTTAAAAAATATTCTTTAATTGTAATTGGACTTGGTGAAACATCCACACATTGCAATATAAAAGACATTTGCTCTTGATGACTTGAATCTGGAGTGCAATCAAGTATTATTGAAAAATATTTTTCTTTGATAATTTGTTCAACAATTTTATTTTTAATTTCATTTGCTAACAAATTTATCAATTCATTTTGTATATTATCTCCAAGGTAATGGTTATGAATTTCATCTTGTTTAATGCATCGAATATGTTCTTGCATTACCAAATCAAATTCTGTAATCATTTCAATTAGACTTAAAAAATTTTCATTACTTTCTTGATAGATCTTTTCATTTTTTTCTCCGAAAAGCCAAATTGTTTTACCAAGAGTTTTTACTATAGCAATAATTCTTGATAATACTTTTTTCTAATGTTCTTTATCCCTATTTATTTGTTCTTAAATATTTTTATCAATTGTTTTATTTTTCAACAATCTCATTTCTAAATCGATCCATAAACTCATATTAGTAATATGCTCATTACTTGTCTCATGACTCTTAAGCTTAGCACTAAGATTTCTCCAATCTCTAGTACCAACATTAGCTAATTTACTTGTACTGGAAACATTATTAAACAAGTTACAACAAAAACAAAATACTCTATCCAAGTCATTTGAATAAACTAGCCATCTTCTTTCATGTTTTTCACCGTTTGCCAACTTTTGAATATAATTTGTAGTGGAAAAATGTCTTGAGAATTTATTTTTAGAAAAAATCATATCACTAACTCTAAGTGGACCACTTTCTACTAATAAATCTCTCAAATTTGTATCAATATTTGTTCATTGACTTGGATCATAAATATTTTTAGGAATAGAATCATTTAATTCATTAACAGGTTAGTCCTCTACTTCTTTATCATGAGTTTGAGGATCAATATGAGTCTTTTCAATCACATCTTCTTATTCTAGTATTTTATTATCATCTAACTCAACCACATTACTAACCTGTTCATTTAAGGAACATTCACTAATTTTTTCTAATTTATTTTTATTATTTGTAAAAAATTTATCAAGAGCTCCTTTTTGAGATTGTATTAAATTTTCAATTCTTCTCTTTTTTTGAAGTTTTGAATAACCAGATTCATATTTTCGAGTTGACATTTAAATTATTTTGATTTAGAAAAAATTAAAATGTATCTATAACAATTATTTTAAATATTTTTAATGGCTAATACAAAATTAATAATCAAAGATTCAATGAGCTAATTACAGCAAACAAAATAGAGACAATCTAATTATATATGTTTTAAAAGATAATATAAATTTTAAATTAAAAAAATTCAAAGTTAGAATAATAGAACCTGATTATGGAGCAATTTAATCTTCAGATTTAGCAAATATAAAAGAAGCTAATCAAAATTTTCAATACTTCACGGCTCACATACAGCAACTCGCCAACTCCAAATGACTTCACTTGCAAAACGCCAAGTCCAATACAGTAAACAAAACAGATGCAAAATGCCAAAATACATAAAAGGAAGAAGTTCTGAATTTGGCTTACACCAAAGACCAAAGTCAACAAGGTCCAAAGCCAATATGAACGTGTAGCAGGTTGTCAAAATACCAAGTTGCAGAGTACTTTTCATAAAATGTAGCAAGTTGCCACTTTTTAGACTTAAAAGAAAACAACTTATAAATAAAAAAATAAGAACGTTAATTATTGAAAAAAGTAAAATGAGATAAACCAAAAGATAATAAATACTATCAAAAAGTAATTATTAGGTGATGTATAGTTGTATAATAAAAGAAAGAAATTAAGAATACAAAAAGATTTATTGGGACCTAAAGTCAAGGCTTTATCTGCTTTACCCTTTAGCCGGCCTGGGTCTTATACAAGAACAAAATCAAGAGTTGCGACGCTGCATTAGACTTTTTTTTTTTTTCCTAGTTTCTGCAATGTGATATTGTGCGTTATCTCTCTCTAAGAACAAGTTGATAGGGAAATGAGCTTGAATTTCTTGAAAACAGAAAAAAAATTTAGGATACTCTAAATATTTTTAATTGGTATATATGATGTTTTCTAAAAGTGCTTTCAATTTTTATTTTTGTGAAAATAGTTCTTTTTAGGAAACAACTGAAAGTAGTTTTTGTGTTTTCAGAAATTTGATTTTATTAAAAAAATAAAAATGGGTAGATAACATAAGTATTTTAAATTTTTTTTTTTTTTTTTTATATATATATATTTCTCTTCTTTTTTCTTTTTTGACGCAGGTGACTCTAAGGATGGTTACCATTGGTCAGGTGAGTCTAAGGATTCCGGTTATCACTTGAATATTATTTAATATTTTTTATATAATAATGGAGGATAAAAAATTTAACTATTATTAAGATGTGTATTGCTGTAAAAAAATTAAACTTATACAAATTATGTAAAAAATAATAGTTACACCAATTGAATAATACCTTGATCCTAACATTATCCAATATTTTCACACTGCATATATAAAATATGAATTAAATAAAATATAAAAGAAGAAAATTTAGAATGTAAAATTATTTTTAAATCAATTATTGAAAGATTAATTTTCATTAATCAATTCTTCTCCCCAAGCGAGACTTGTAATGATTGCTTCCACAGTCCCTCAGTTCAAATTTGTAGCCTAAGAATTTTAATTCTCCTACATTCAATTCATATCATAATAAAGGAGGAACCTGCAAGGACTCCTATAATAATAGCGTAAAAAAATTGTTGTAGTTGAAGTACGACGGAGCAAATGAAAAATTCCAGGAAAAAAAAAAAAAACAACAGACACTTGTACTGCATAGTAAAATCTGAAGAACTGTGAGTAGGTCCACTTTGGAGTTCAATTACAGTATACATCATAGAACACAATTACATTCGGGAACAAACTAGTTTCATCGAGTCACCTGTCCCAGACCAGGATAATCTTCAATCTCTGTGTTCGAATCAATCATATGAATGTGGTGCGGGCGCATCGTATCTCCAATCCTAGCGTTCCAAGTGAAGGCTGATCCCGCTGCCTCCCATCCTGACCGTCCGATCTGGCCCAAACCCGCCACAGCCGTTGGATGAACATGTGGGAACGGCAATGACAGTCCATGAACCACGATCTTGAGGTTGTGTACCAAATCAGGACTCTTGATCTTCACGTAGTTGATCCGCATTGGCGCCAATGGGCCTCCACCTCCCGGGGTGGTCACCACCAGCTTCGTCCCTCGTTCCATCGTCGGCAATGCTGTCGCTGTCGGCAATCTTTCCAAATCAGCGGCCGTCAACTGCCTGTTCGGCACAATGTGGAACCTCAAATCGGAGATGTACTTGTGCCCGCCGGAAAAGATGGACACATCGTCGAGAGCGAACACTGTCATGGCCTGAAGGTCCAAGAGGTCGGCATACTTCTCTCTCAGCGCGAGAGCGACTAAGCTGTAACCGCCGACCCGTAAACGAAGCATGGTGTCTTTTAGCAACGTGCGCATTATAAAGAAAGCCGCAAGGGGCGGCGGCGGAGGGAATGAGAGAGAAACCATTCGCTCGATGCTGCACGACAACGGCGAGAGGTGAGAGATGAAGCCCTGAATGCCGTGAACGACGACGAGTCCGTCGTTGTAGAGTTCCGGATGAGTGACCTGTACGCCGCCGACGAAGATCTTGGTGGCGTTGGTGTCGGAGGTGATTGTGATGCAGCGGCCGGAGGCTAGGGTTTCGATCTTGGTCCCGAAGGCTAACGTGCTCAGGAATTGGAGGGGGTAGAGACCAGGGATGGCGTGTTCTTGGAGGAGGAGCGGTACGGAGCAGGAGGGGCAGGTAAGGAGTGATGAATCGGAGGGTGCGAAGATGGTGGTAGGGCCTCTCCATTTGATGGCCGTAAGGAGAGAAGAGGAGGAGGCAGCGGCGAGTTCTTGGAAGCCTAGGTCGGTGAGGATGGGGCCGAAGGGAGACGATGGATAGGTCTGTTCTTGAAACAGCGACGGTGATGAAGGTGGAAGAGATGGAGGAGTTGATGGGACGTCGAAGGTGGCGACGATTGTGGCTGAGATGAAGATGGAGATTAGGACGATTAGCTGGAGAGGAGCAGCCATGAATGATGGGGAATTAATCTGTTGTTGATGAGAGAGAAATGTTTTCGAGAGAGAGAATGAGATGAAGAGTTCAAACTCAAAGAGATAATGAATGACTTGGGAAGTGGAACTGTTGCATGTGGATGTCTATATAACGGAAATGTCTTGATTCTTGAGTTCGGTTGGAGAATCTGTTACAACCCTAGACAAAGGCAGTTAGGGTCCTTATGAATCCAGCCAATTTGCATTTGCATGACATAAAATGATTATCGGACGGATTCATTAATCTTGTCAAACCTAAAACTTTCTCCATGGAATGACTACGAGGGACTAAAAATTGCAGCTTTTTGAGGTCCAAACGGAGTTATAATGGAGTCTCATTGGACTTTCTTTGAATCAGGATATTTTCCTTCCATTTGAGCAAATCCTTTTACCAGAAATTGCAGAAGTTGGCTCTGACTGCTTTGGTGTATTACATTTGAACAAGAAATTGCGAAATGGGACCTGCTTGAATCATGATCATATTTTGAATCTGGTTACTTTGCTGCAATTCAACAGAAAGTGTCAGCCTCCCACTACCCTTGGTAATTGCCTCTTTAGTTTCTACTGGCAGTTGCCTAGAGTCATCTTCCTGCCTAAAATGTCCCCTGCTTCCTCTGATCTTTTTTTTTTTTAATTTTTTTTTTATGCGTGTGTTAAAGAGTCATCTGTTTCCTGTGTTAGATTTTCAGTGCTTTGCTGTTGGTTGTAGTTGCTGCTTGGGATGTTTCCCTTTCTTAATATATCTAAATTACCCAATATCCCAGTGGTTAGGCAATGGTTACATGTTTGATAGGCAAAGCCAAAAATGGGAAAACACATCATTCACCCTCCCAAATATATATATGCTAACAGCATCAATAAGTCGATATTATTCTCAATTCCTGTTCATACCATATTATCAACTCTGAAAGGTGGGATGAGAACAAATATTTTGGGCAACAATTTGAGGAAGGTATGAATATCACGAGATACATACATATATATATGTGTGTGTGTGTGTGTAGCAGCTTTGAGTAGCATTAAAATTAAATGCAACATAGTAGTGCTATAGGATCCCACCTTTTTGCTCAATATGTGATTTGCAAACAATTAGGCAATGTGATTGCTAAGAGCCAAGTAAAACAATAAGCCGTGAAAAAGCTACCGTCCATCACCAAATCATTGGTCAGCTTGATTGAAGCTTTTATTTGATTTTACTCATTTGTTATCAAAAGTTTTAATAATATAATAAGTTTATTGATTTGGTTAATTAGCATATATTCTTATGTGATTTCTTTAATCAAGTTTTGTTTGATTTGGGTTCAATAATTAGTATCAAAAGTAGTTATAATTTTAAAAGAGTCTTTACTATCTGAGTTTTATATATACTAAATTTAGGATTCAAAAATTACTCTGATAATAAATATATAACTAAAAAATTATTTTGATATCAATTGTAGATTTTAAAATTACTCTAATACTAATAATTGAATGAAAAAAACAAGTGAAGCCAAGCAAAATTCATAAAAGAAATTTGGTTGGAAGAACAAGAAGAAATACCGCCTAGTTATATAAACATTCAAAAGCATGCTTTGAACCAAAATAATATATTTTATTAAAAAAAAAGATTAAGATATCAAATCTCAGAGGCAAACCTCACACCACTCTTAAGAAAATAATCTCACGCCCACAATATTTTCATTTGGGAGGTAGGTCAACTTGTAAGTTTTGATTAGCGTTGAAAGATTGAATACTTTTCATTCAATATAGATATATTCCTTCAATCTAGTTCTTCTGCTCTTATACACTGCTACTATTTTGTGGACTCAGCTTTCTTGTAATGCTCTCTCTCTCTCTCTCTCTCTCTCTCTCTCTCTCTCTCATGCTTTGTATGATAACATCATGACATATTTTCTTAGAAAAAATTTCACTAGATTTGAAACCTGCAAGTTTTCTAATGGATCACTGAGAGAAAAGTGGGAAGCGGAAGCCAGATTTTGGATTGGCAAGTAAAATTTGTTACATATTCTCCTAAAATATGTTGTTGTGATGAATAATGTTCGCCCTGCAGCCATATGAGGCTTTCTCTCTATTCCTTTTGCTTGTCATCGGCAGCTTGGACATACTGAAATTTCCTCCCATTTGGAAGAGAAAAATGTTCCAATAAGTGATGCCTATTTCAAATAAACAGTTCCCGAGATAGAACTTAAAATGATGTAGAACAAGTTACTGAATCTTTTGAAAAATAATGGAATTGTTCTAAGTTCCATTCCAAAACAGAATTGATCGGTCAAATTTTTGAGAATTGAGATCCTACTTTTGACTCAAAGCGACAAGACAAACAATACCGATTAGCTTTGCTCATGAACTAGGGTGGATTTCAGCCAAATACCCTTATTTAGGCTTTCAATTAGATTGTTTTTTTACGATTTATAGTAGCTTTTAGATTTACAATTATTTTTTAGGAAATTTCGAATTAAATTCTGTTTGCGGTTATGTTTTTCTTTTCTGATTTGATATAGTTTCTATTTTTCTAAAAGGCTCTAATTTTATTTATTCTGAATTTTTTTTTCTATTTTCGGGTTTCTTAATTTCCTAATTATAATAAGTTTAATATAAAGAATTAGTAAATTCCTATTTGAATTGATAATCTTTTAGCCTATAAATATGTTGTAATTAGTTCTTATTATTTAGTTTATCCATAATATTTCAATTTCAAAATTTGCGATCTTTTTTTTATTTGGGTGAAGAGTTCCTTGTTACTTGGTTATTAAAGAATTAATTCGACGTATTCGATTATTCTTCAGGTTTTTCGTATTGAATTAAAAAACCAAAAAGAAAAAAGCAACATGAATTTGGGTTCAATCAAAGTATGAATTGTTGTGGTAAGACATTTGAGAATGTGTTAGGATTTGTCTGAAACTATTGTATATCTTTTAGGAAGAAGGAAGAAATCAGAGTCCAACCTAACAGTTGTATGCAATGGCAGGACAGTTAGGTCCTGAAAAAGCTTGACCATATATCCTGAAGTATATCCTCCAATATGTGATTCATCAGGCCAGTAAAAGTAAAAAAAGACAGCAGACACTAAATTCCAATGGAAGCTCAATGTAGATAAAAAAAATTATTATTTCTTAGGATGGAAAGAAATAAATAATATAGGGGTTGAAAAAAGAAAACATAAGATTAAGGTTGCATAATGAAGCTCCTAACACATTCACCCCTAAATAACAAGAATGAAATTAATCTCATTACTTGGGACAACAATTAATTAAGATAGCATTCCTTACTTTCAGTATAAAGTATAAACCATGATCTCCTAATGATCACTGTAATCTTGCTGACAGTATAAAAAATTGCATTGCATTCACGTTTATGAAGAATCTATCTTTGTTTGATCTTTAATTTCCAGTGTATAATTTTTTGTAAAACAATAGATAATACATTATCCATTTCCAACCTTGGGCACTCTGACTCTGCCAAAGTTGCTCAGCAGATGAACCTCAGATACATCAGCAACATATTTTCTTTTGTCATAGGCTTGTAGTTGTAGCCAACTACTTTATTAGATGATGAATGTTTGCTGCTGACTCTCACCTTAACTAATCTTCCTGAAAATTGCCATATATGTGAAGTACTGCTTAGACACGTTTTCTTGTTAAATACATACATACATAGGCCTTGGTTTGGAGCTTGTGATCACATAGGCAACCACATAACACTGAACATACCAATTAACTCTTAAAATAAAGCCTTGGTTTGGAATTCTATAGACGGGCAGGAAATCAATTCTATAGAAAGTTAAGGCCATGTTTGATAAGCCAGAACGAGGGTAGGAATGAAATACGCATTCCTAAAGATATTTTATTCTTGTGTTTGTTTAAACTTTTTAGGTCGGAATGATCATTCCAAATGAAATGACTATTCCTAAAGAAGCCGTATTTGTCATTCTTTACCAAAAGTCACGAAATGCTCATTCTATTCATTACCAAAATTTTTAATTTTTTTTTTCTGCCAATAAAAAAAATACAGATTGAATTTTTTTTTTTCATTAAACATACATGAAAGCTTTAAAATTTATACAAGTACTTTGAATATCTAACTTAATATTAATTTCATTCCAACAATTTGATAGTTCAAACCAAACACAGGAATGTAATTGTCATTTCATTATTGGGTATTCAGTCAAACAAAAAAATGCAATAATTATTCTCATTCTATTCCTACTTCATTCTATTCCTGATTCTATTTTATTCCTGTATTATTTCATTCTAACGTACCAAACATGCCCTTAAATAAAATAATGGGATTTTTATAAATCAGTTTTGAAGGCTTCTACTCTTTTGCTTATATGAGTGGCCCATTCGTGCGATTGAAATAATATATATATGCAATATACTACGTACAATAATTAACATTTAAAAAGATAATAATTCTAATAAGTTAACATTTTGGTGATTGTTGGTGAGTCTAACCCAGCCCCAATTTTAATCCCGATCCCAAAGCCAATACAATCGTGAACATACAATCAAGTTTGAGTTGATTTCAAATAGCTCCAGTCCCCATGTTCGTGTGTAAGAATATATCACCTGGAGGAAAATTAAGTCATTGTATTTTCTACGGCCTTAAAAAACAGAGCTTTCCGATTAATCATCTAAATGAAACTGTCACATCATATCATTATGTGACAGTTTCTCGTAGGCATTAATTTTTTATACAATTTACAGGTATGTGTGTATAAGAATATATAACTTGCAAAAAATTAAATCATTATATTTTTCACAGCCCTAAAAAAAGAACTCTCCAATTAATTATCCAACGAGACCATCACACCATGGCATCATGTGACGGCCTTTCACAAACATTCATTTTTTTTTATAATTTATATCTATAAATTGTTCCTTATTTTAAGAAAAATTGACATTCTGTAAAAAATTGTCACACGATACATGGTGTGACACTCTTACCGGATAATTTCTCCCATTTCCCTCTTCTTTCATTATTTTCTTTATTTTAATTAACATTTTCTTTTGAGACCCATCTCTACATCACATTCATATGACCAAGTGAAGCCTTTTAGTAAGAATCTGGGCCTAGATCTCACCCAATACAGTTTAGGCAAGGCCTAAGCCCAGTTCAATGACATCAACAATGCTACGGCCCAAATGTTGTTCATGTCACATGAGTTAACATGAAAGTCCAAGTCTAACACACCAATTCTATTCTTGTTTGACCGTTAGCTGCTGCCAAGTCAAAGGGTGTGAATATTAGATAGACAGCCACCACAAGAACAGCTTGGTTAAGTCAGATAACAAATACAATGATGTGTTTCAATAGTTGCCCTACAATCTCCAAGCTTATTTTTCATACCCAATTTTATCTATTTATCTATTCCCAATTACCATAATACCCTCATAACAACAACAATTGACCTCCACCTATAAACTTCAAAAAGCCCAATGATTTGATCACTTCTAGTGTCAATTTGGTCTCCGCAAAACACAATCTTTTCTTAGCAAAACTATAAAAAGAAGGGGCTCAAAACGAAAAAATACATATTCTTGAGCTGACTGGTAGGCTGAGTGTATTTTAACCTTATATACAAACCAAGTAGAAAGATGAGATATCATTCATTAGTCTCACAGTTGACATAATGGGTACCCAAAAATCCCTGCTCCCTCTTCTTTTCTTGATCTGGGCTTCCTTAACATGCCTCAGTTCAAGTCTTCCTAGTGAGTTTTCCATAGTAGGACACCCTGAAGAATTTGTTTCAGAAGAAAGAGTTACTGAGCTCTTCCAACAATGGAAGGAGAAGCATGGGAAGGTGTACAAACATGCACAAGAGGAAGAGAAGAGGTTGGAGAGCTTCCGAAACAATTTGAAGTACATAATGGAAAAGAATTTGAACAGGAGATCGCCTTCCGGGCATGTAGTGGGATTGAACAAGTTTGCTGATATGAGTAATGAGGAGTTCAAGCAGGTTTATACTAAAAAGGTAAATAAGCCCATCAACAAGAAGAAGACTGTTCACCGGAGGAGTGCCGAGGGAGAGGCCGCGACAGCGTCGTGTGATGCACCTTCTTCCTTGGATTGGAGGAAGTATGGGATTGTGACTGGTGTAAAGGACCAAGGAAGTTGTGGTATGTTTCTTTTATGTCATAGCAGATTAATATTTGTCATGTTAATCATGGTGTTTGAATGCATGAATTAGGCCATCATTGGTTCATAATATTATGTTCTTCCCATAATTATTTATTATAATTCAATGAATTATTATATAATAACACATCATTTAATTTATTACAAGTTTATGAATATTTCTTTTTCATGTGTTCAGTTTAAACTTCTTTTACAAAAAAAAATCAAGGTAGCATTCTGTGATTCAACATTTGTAGATTTTAAATTTTTTTGGTTTTTTTTTTCAGTGGAACAGTAACCTTAACTTTTATGTAGGGGTTATTTTTGTAATTTGGGATGAGATAAAAATTTATACTAAATGCCCACTTCACTGTATGGAACATGGATCCGAAAGAGGAGGGCAGCAATGATGGGCAATTTGCATATGACTCCTAATGCTAGATACCCTCTAATTTGCACATTGAGCCTGGATGAGACCTAGAAATGTGCAGAGTGAAGTGTCTCCATGCAGCTTTAGTCAAGCCTCTAAAAATCAATAGTATGGTCTTTCTTTGTTGTAACAGTCTCATACATAGGTTCTCAAGCAATGGCCTTGGAAGCAAAAATGCCAATGTAATTTCTTTTATTTTGATAGGGATAATGCTATTAAAAACTCATACTTATACAAGACACAGAGCCTAAAAATTGCAGATAAAGTAGTTGAGGTATATGAAAAATTCAATCCACCATCCAATAATTAAAACATTAAGTCTCATATAAGCTCGAACTTTATAGCCCTTTTGATAAAAATATCAAAATATGTTCAATTTCATGTCATTTTTGTAATCTGTTAAACTTTTAACTTTTTGTTAATGTTTACAGGAAGTTGTTGGGCATTCTCTTCAACTGGAGCCATGGAAGGAATAAATGCCTTGGTCACTGGAGACCTCATCAGCCTTTCAGAGCAAGAACTTGTAGATTGTGATAGCAGTAATGATGGTTGTGATGGAGGATACATGGACTATGCATTCCAGTGGGTTGTAAGCAATGGTGGGATCGATACAGAATCTGATTATCCATACACAGGAGTGGATGGTACCTGTGACAAAGCTAAGGTCTAATTTCCTCCCCTTCTCTGCCATAACTAATAGATCTTGCATTCATTCGGTATTGAAATCTCAACTCATGTTCATGCTTAATAGTCCTAACTATCCAATTCATGGACATTTTTGGACAGTTAAAAATGAAATTTTCATTATATTTCTTCTCTATCTCATCAACTTTGCTCTGTTTAATCAGGAAGAAACAAAAGTTGTCACAATTGATGGCTATGTAGATGTAGCCGAAGAAGAAAGTGCTCTATTGTGTGCTGTGATTCAGCAACCTATTAGTGTAGGTATAGATGGCAGTGCAATAGATTTTCAACTATATACAGGGGTAAGTGGAATCATTGTTTCATTTCATATGCATACTTATGGATCCAAAAAATCATGTGGTAATATGCTAAAAAAATGTATTATAATGCAGGGAATCTATGATGGAAGTTGCTCGGATAATCCAAATGACATAGATCATGCAGTTTTGATAGTGGGTTATGGTTCTGAAGGTGATGAGGACTATTGGATTATAAAGAATTCATGGGGAACCTATTGGGGAATGGAGGGATATGGATATATACGAAGGGGAACTGATGCACCATACGGGGTCTGCGCAATTAATGCCATGGCTTCTTATCCCACCAAAGAATCTTCTTCCCCATCTCCTTATCCATCTCCAACTGTTCCACCACCACCTCCACCACCACCCCCTCCACCACCCCCTCCCTCTCCATCACCTAGTGAATGTGGAGACTTCTCTTTCTGTCCGGCAGATGAGACATGCTGTTGCATTTTTGATTTCTATGATTACTGCCTGACCTATGGTTGCTGTCCATATGAGAATGCTGTTTGCTGCACTGGCAGTGAGTATTGCTGCCCTCATGATTATCCCATTTGTGACGTTGAAGAAGGGCTCTGCTTCAAGGTATGTAATTCTTTAACTTATGAATCTTTATAAAGTTAGTTATAGCTTTTTTCAGCTGATATAGATAACTAACCTTTAGTTCAAAAGAAATAGTATCTCCAATGGTCCTAATGGCTAATTTGTTGGCATGATTTTTATAAGACATTATAAGTTGCTTAAGTGTTTTTGCAAATTTGGTTTTATAGAGTTTTGGAGACTACCTAGGAGTAGCAGCAAAGAAGCGAAAGATGGCTAAGCACAAGTTCCCGTGGTAAATATGAAGAAAATGAGAAACAATACCAACCTCTCCAGTGGAAAAGGAACGGGTTTGCCGCAATGCGCTGAAAAGAGGGATGATATGGTTCATCTGTTCGAAGTTTGAAGGTTGTTATCGTGTCCACTATTTTCTTTTCCTTGCAGGCAGGGTTCCCCTTTCATCATCCTGTTTCAACAAATCTATTATTGGGCACTGAATTGATGCAGTTGGCCCAAAAAAAGGGGGGAAATTGATTGTTTTTCCTCCAGACAATGAATTTGGAGACAGTATTTTCATTCATTAAAGTTATGTTCCACTGTTAATTAGCTTGCAACATAAGGTTCAGACCAGCTTTAGCCCTGTTGTCAAGACCTTGTAATGACCATTGGGGGCTTTTGTACAAAATCCTTATTTTTTTTATTATTATCATTTTGAAGTTGGAAATAACACAGGTTGATGAACAACTTCTCGAGCGCGCAGATAAATAATCTAACATGATTTAGTTAAATAAATTGTTTAATGCTTATGCACATGTTCTAAAATTAGCACATTCTATGATCCTATACAGATATGTCAGCTAAGCATTATGCATCCACGCCAATCTAGTCCTTCAATTCCCCTCTTCATGTGGAGGACTATTTGGAACTTCAAATCTCCTCCAGAAGTAAGGGTACTTTTGGTGGAGGGCTTGTAGCAATATGCTCTGGCTATTGGGGAGAATTTGTATGTGAGGAAGTGTGCTTACTCTCTTTTATGTCCAATATGCAGAACATATGCAATTGGATGCCATTAGACTGTTAAAGTATGGTTTTGGCAGTGCTCATTCATTATAAAGTTGATTCCTGCCATTTTCCCTCTCTTGTTAATTGTAGTATTGCAGTTATGAAGAGTTGCTAATCATCTTCATCAGTAGCAGAAGTCTTGAGCAAAGTTGCCAATTTTGGGTGGTTCATTGATAACAATCCTCATTCCTCAGATATAGTGATTAGAAGAGCTTTGAGAGCATGGGATGAATTTTTTTGAGCCAACGTGTCATCTTCTCGGCAGGTAGCATCTCTCCAGGGAGGTCTTCCCATTGAGTGTCTTACAGCTTAATTATGACGGCTCTTTTAAAGCTAAAATCTCCATATGTTTTTGTTGGTGTTGCAATCCGGCACTCTTTCTGAATAATTTGGTTGATTCTCAACACCACTCTTTCTGAATAATTTGATGGATTCTCAACACCACTTTTGCTGAATAATTTGGTTGATTCTTAGTTAGAATGGTCAGGCCACATGTTCAATGTGAAGCCTTGGTGGTTAAAAAGGCATGCATTATGGACTTGGATCAAAATATGCAGAATTTTATTGTGCAGAGTGATGACATTTCAGTTATAAATTAGTGCATAGGTCTGGATGTTCCTACTTGGGACTATCATACTGTGTGGCTATTATCTCAGAAATTATGCAATAGTTTATGGTGAGGCTAGGTTTCCTGCCATCAAATATGACTGCAACAAGTGTGCTCATTGGATGGTTTCTTCATCGCCCAAGGGTTTCCTTCCTCTTGATTGGGTCTGTCTAGTCCTGGCTGCTGGTATACATGGGGTATTTTAAAACACTCGAGTCCCACATTAGTCAGAAAGTAAAACTTTCCCTTGTATATATGTCCTCACCTATATAGGCTAGTAAGACTGTGGAGAGAAGTGGGGTGACTCACGTGAGCACGAGACACTAGCAAGACCAGTAGAATTTGGGTTACCTGGTCCAGAAACCAATTATCCGGACACGGTGCCGGTAACTTGCTATATTCACAAGCATCAGCCACCAAGTCATCTTTCTCTATCTGAATCAAAGTAGGAATTCAAACTAGCCCTAAAACATAATTCACAACACTGGCTGATCTCTGTGCTATCCTTTCTCAAGACTTTGTTCTTCTGTTTTGATGTCAAGCTTGCTTTAATCCTTTCTCAAGCTTGCTTTTATTTGCACGTGCATTGCACGTGAAATAGTTACTAATATTAATCAAATAAAATTACAGTGCATAAACAATTTGAGTAATCAAATTGTGTTGTCTTCTATTTCTTGATGACTTTCACTTCAATTGAACATGCAATTATTTCAATATTCACATGCCAAAGAAAGAAAACTAACACAAAAGGAATTTAAAGAGAGGAAATCAATCCATACCTGGAAGAATAGATGCATCACACTTGTTTTTTCATAACACTTAAAACATCAACTATCATATATTTCTTTGGCTTATGTTGCAATTGGTAAATCTGACTGCATCATACTTCCTTTTCACAACACTTATAACATCAATTATCTTATATTTAGAAAAGAGAATTAACTATTACAACCAACAAAATTAGCAAAAAATTGAAAACCCAACTACAAAAAGCTACAAGACAAAAGGCAAGGAATCAAGAACAAAATATATAATTAATGAAAGCACATATGCATTATAAACAGCAATTGGTATAATTAGCATTATAAATACGTGTCCGGAAAGTGTCCAAGAGTATCAGTGTTCGACACATGTCCGACACAGATACGTGAGCTAAAATAGAGTATCCGTGCTTCATAGCCCATTACTCGACATATGCATAAATTCATATAAAAGCAATCGAGATGTTTAGTGTAGATTGCTATCTCATTTGCAAGCATGCAAATGTAGATTAAATTCATTTCAAATGACATCAGAAGATAAATATCCCTTTTCACCTTACATGACAATGAATATCACATTACCCATTCATTTGACAAATTTTATGTGTTACTTTGGCTAAACAAAACCAGAATGTCAATTAAGGCACATTTCTAGTATGTCATATAGTTTGATCTATGTACCTGTATCTGCTTGCTAGGATTGACAAAAAAAGCACGAGGAATTAAGGAACTCTAATATTATTTTTGAAAACTTAAAGACCTTTTACTTCTTTATCTTGCAATGACACTGTGATCCTTGACAAATTTGAATGAGGTCAAATACTTGATCATGGAACTGGAGGCTTTTTGTAATAACCCGAAAAATTTTTTTTTATATATATATAAATTTTCATGGTTATTTATTTTATTATTAGAGTTATTATTATTATTATTATTATTATTATTATTATTATAAGAAAATAATGTGTGTATGATTATGTGTAAATATATATATATATATGTGTGTGTGTAAGGTGTGTGTGTATTAAACATGTGTGTGATACATGTGTGTGTGTATAATTATATGTATATACGTATACATATATTTATATATATATATATATCAGGTTGTGCAAGTGGGTGTGTGAGGTGTCGGCTGTGTGTGTGTGTCTAGTGTGTGTGTGATGAATGATAGATATATATATATATATATATATATAGGTTTATGTAGGGGCAGCTTTGCATTTAATGCAAAGCTGCATTTGGGGAGAAGCAAGGTGGCTGGTGCAAGGTGAGAGAAGTCAAGGAAAGGGGCTATGAAGGGGGAGTAACCGAGAGAGAGAAGTGGATGTGTGAATGAATATGTGGTCTCGGTTAGGAAGGAAAGAAAGAAATAAGAAACCGGGGGCAAGGGAAAAGCTGAGAGGCGACTGTGAAGAAGGAGATGAAGCTCGAGGAGTGACCCAAGAGGAGAAAGGAAGAGGGGAGTAACTACAACAGGGAGAAATCCGAAACTGAGGTAAGTAGCTTAGTTACTGTTTTATTTTTTTTAAAGCACTATATTTAAATCTGATCTTAGGGCCTTATAGCACGTGAGATATGGAACACACTGCAAGAAAAATGAAAGAAAATGGTTAAGGGGAGAAAGAGAACTTCCCAGTTGCAGGTCTCGGGTATAAGAGATGGGTGTTGTTATTTTATGTATAAAACCTTGTTTAAATGACCTAGAAATAATCCCTTTAGGTGCAAAAACACTTTAGGGTAAAAATGGGGATGAAACCGTGACTAAACAATCACAAAAATGAAGGGGAAAGAGTCGGCCGAAGGTTTGACCGAGGGGTTGACCCTCTATTTTGTGAGGATCAGATGACTTGATCCCAAAACCGATCCTAGATATGAAATCTTTGGGAAAAAATGAAGAAAATCGCATTTTTAAAACTTGAAAATCCCGTCGGAGATCGGTCACCGGCGCCGGAGAAGGTGCCGGAACCCTACTATTACGTCGCCAGAAAAACGGGGAAGAAGGGGGGTGACCGGGTCAGGTTTCGGGTTCAGGTCGGGTCCGGTTCGGGCGGGACAGAACCGCCCCTGCCACGTGTCGCGCTAAGGTTTTAAATTAAAAACTAAATGGGCATGTTTGGTCACAAGATTAAGAAATTAAGAAATTTGAATTGAAATGGGAACAGAGATATCTTATCCCTGTTTTGGATTAGCCACTGTTTGGCTATCCAAATTGAGAATAAGGAAATTGTAAATTACCAATTGACCCTTGAACTTTTAGAAATTGAACTTGATCCCAGAACTTTAGAAAATCTGATTTTGACCCACAGAACTTTGGTTAATTATGTTTTGACCCTCATGAATTAAATATTAATAAAATAATAATTAAATTAATTAATTTAATTAATTTAATTATTTAAATATTCTAGAATAACCCAGAGTCCAAATGGGACAAGTCATTAGTGTATTTTGACTATCTCGACCATTCTGAGACCAATGGTGAGGCCCGTTTTACGAGACGGGGTCCCGAAAAATAAAAGACCCATAGTAACATATAAAATTACCAAAATGCCCCTGAATTGAAGTACAGTCAAACGAACTCCGAATTAGGTAAACAAATAGTGAAACTTTATTATCTCAAACATTCCGGACTCAACCGTGGAGTTCGATTTGTGGGAAGAGGTCACGAAATGTAAGGACCCGTGAAAAGTGTAAAATGACTGTTTTGCCCTTTTGAACCCAGATGTCCGAATTGAGTTCTACGAGAACCTAAACTTATTTTCTTTAACGTCCTAGACACAATGACAGAGTTTAATTTAGCGGAATAGAAACCTGTGAATTAAAAGACATAAAATTTGATGAATAACATAAATTCAAATGACAATAGACTGAGTTGTAATTTATGCTTTTAGGGACACTGACAGGACAGAAGAGGGCGATCTGATCTCCTGCATTTTCATTGACCAGTTCAGTCACGTGTCGTACACGATCTTCCAGGGTTGAGAGTACCCGACAGGTATGGTGTTTTGCTAATGTTAGAAATGAAGTTAAGTTAGGAATATTCTGTGAATGACTGGCATGACTTATGTGTTTATATGGAATGTGTTTACTTGATGATTTAGAATTGGTTGTTCACATGCTTACATGTTACTTGTACTTTATAAATGTTTAGTGAATGATGAACGTGAATCATGACATGTGTATATGTTGATTATATGAGATATGCTTACTTGTGGAATCAGTTGATGATTTATGTATTATTGTCTCGAGCATGCTATATTGTGGAAACCATGTTTCATTGAGATTGCATTGGCATATTGGCATATGATGAATTCTTTGAGAACATGGCGTGGGTAAGCACGTGGTGCTTTGTATTATGAGGGTGTAGATCCTGTGGTGAAAAACCCAAAATTGGCCATTGCATTAGTACTTTGTTTCCCATCGGGAAGTACCCGTAAATGAGACATGGGTGTGGCATAGAGTTGTGCATCGGTGCGTCACGCATACCATTCATATATATATTACTGCGATGCTTTGAATATCATTTAGATATAAATGTACACTTTGCACATGCTACGCCTTAGCTTTATTTCTTGCATTAGCACTTCATCATACCAGCAGTTGAGCTGACCCATTCGTGGGCAACATTTTTCAGATGAGGACCCTCCAGCTACTTGAGACTCAGCGATACTTTGATGGGGGGGGGAGCACTTGTTATATTTTTGGTCCGTGGGGCCTATGTTTTGTAATGTAAGGGCTTAAGCCCGAATGACCTATGAACGATGTATATTATGTTATCTTATGTATTGATGGAAATGGATGCATGTTTAGTGGATTTATTTACCTTGTCCTTTTATTTATTTTATTTTCTGTCTCGTCAGTCGCGTCCCCGGGTTCGGTCGGGAATTCGAGGCGTGACATTTTTTGCCCTCATTTTTGTGATCCTTCACAAAATTTGTTTTCTTGATAGGCTGCAAACCTTATTCAAGAAATCTTTAGTATTACATATTAGAATTAAAGCTAAAACGTATGCACATCATTTGAGTGAAATTGGTAATTAAATAAATGGAAGCACCAATTATTAATTGTTGGCATCAATTTCAAAGGCTAAAACTAAATGAAAGAATACAGTAGTCCCTAAATTCAATAATGAAAACCACACTGAGACCATAAACATAATAAGACAGACAAATCTATAGAGGTAAAACATTTAGCAACACCTTTAATCTGTCATAAGTAGGGCTCTGACCCAAAAACTGCAACTGATGGGTAGAGATACTGGATCACTTATATGGCCCAAGACTGCCCTACTCACAACCAATGTAGGATCATGACATACTCTCCCACCCGAATCCGCGAGAACTCGATTACGGTGGGTCTCAAGGGGGGTTCAAGCCCCGTGTTTTATGGTTACCACCTGGCCATTGGAGTCTCGAGTCGGCTTTGATACCACTGTCACAGATCGGGCTCTGACCCAAAAGCTGCAACTTTTGACACAACACCAATGTCCACAATCTAGTCACATTTGAACCTGAACCCAAATATATCATTCTACAATGATATTCAATCATTGCCTGCTCGGAATCATGAATACCTTAATCGAATATTTAAATCCTTTAATGGTTCCTTAAATAATTGAGTTAATAATCAACTAATTACACATAATTCCCTCTCTTTCATATCTCACAGTGGTATGCTAATTAAGAGGAAATAGTGGGAGAAATAAAATGTGGGAAAGAGAAAGGAGATGAAGGAAATAGTTTTCATTCTTTAGTATGTTCGGAAGGAGGGACGAGGAGAATTTTTTTGGTGAATTTGTTCATTGACCAAGTCAAGAAGAGAGAGGAAGGAAAAAAAGAAAGAAAGATAAAAGTACCTTTTTTGGGTACTCCAAGCGATGAGAAGAAACCATATTACTGCAATCTCAATCAGAAGCGCTGCCAAGAACCTTTTGTACTTCCATAACAACACATCTGCAAATGGATACTCAATTCATAAGTTTATCAAGATCTTTCCTTAAGTTTTGTAATGAAGTTTGATGGAAGAATAAACAAATAAAAGAAAATTGATGAATAAGACATGTGACTTAAAAGAAAAAGAATTGTGCAAACTCTGGGAAATATATTATCAAAGAAAATCAAATGGTATTACAATCCTAAAAGAAAAATAATTGTACAAAATTAATAATGTTGTGAAAGAAAGCCAAATGCTATTAGAGTCCTAAAAGAAAAATAGTAGTACAAAATAAATAAATAGAGACTCAATATTTAGAGTTTAAAAAGTAAAGAAACTAAATTACAATTCTGACACAATTATAAAATTCCTAATGGGAATTATGCTTTATCAGGTTTTAATTCTGTGATTGGTCATTGAAGACCTTTCCTTTTCAAAAATTACTTTCCTTATATTTTAGAGGTGTTTTATGCCTACAAGAATACATTCATATTTTACTGAAGTTGTTCTTTTTTTCTTTTCTTTTTTTGCCTAAAGGAACATGTTGACTACCACATCCTTGGCCACATCATTCGGTGAATAAGCTTAGGTAAATATAACCAGTAATTTTTTTATAAAAAAAAAAAAAAAGAGCTATGTTATACATAACAATTTTTTTGCATCCTATTTTCTCACTCCTAGCCACAAGGTGGTGAGTCTAAGAGAGAGAGTCCATTATGTTTAGCATTTTCCTTAAAAAATTGGGTTTCTCATTTGACAACATAACACTGAACTGTACAGGAAAAAATCATAAACAAATTCAAATATGAGTCTCAGCCCCCTAAATCCATATCATGAACAAGTTAACAATTTGAAGATCAAAATTTAAAACCACCAATATAACAATGAATTAGGGCTATAAACGGATTGGGTTCTAATTTAGATTCAGATCAAGGTTGATCCGTAACCTATTTATGGGATTGGGTTGGAAAATCTAATAGATCTATAAATTCCTAAATTAAAATACATAGTTTTAATAAAATATATAAAAAATTAATATACATGTTATATATTATCAGATTTGATCATATTAGTTTAATTATATTTGATGCATTTAACTAAAAGAGTTACTGGATCTGGATTAGATTGGATTATCAAATCAAATTTTTTATGCCATATTAGATAAAGAGATCGAATGTGGATCAAGATACAATCCATTGACAACCTTACAATGAATTACATAACCATAAACTGCAGAAACTACATTATTTTAGAAACTCAAAACACGATATCCTGTGATCGCTTTGCAGCCTTCGTAGAGAAGAGCGAACAATCTAACAATGGTATTTCCTACTATTTTTGCAAGACCAAATATTCATAATTGTACCATAAATAATCAAGCAAACTGAGCAAGTCCACAAAAAGCAAGAATGTAATCTCATAGTCATAAGCATACATGATAAAAGGTTATCGCTTCACCTATGTTTAAAGCTTGAAGAGTTTTGGCAGGTCACTTTGAGATGCCTCCTCTTCCAATGCCTTCCACCAAAGGTTTCAAATGATTCTGTTATAACATGAAAATTTTTTTTTTATTTATTCTTTGTAAATATTATTATTATTATTATTATTATTATTGTTATGATGGGTGTATGTATATATATGTATATATATATATACATTTTTATTTATTTATTGTGTATAAATGTATACATGTGAGTGTGTGTGTTAAAATGTGTAATTATATATGTGTATGTATGTATGTACATGTGTGTAACACAGTGTGTGTGGTGTGTGTGTGTACTCGGTTGTGTGTGTGTGTGTAATACACTCAAACAAGCATAGGAGGGGCTGTGGAGTGTAAGAGGGTAGGTGGGTGTGTGTGGTGAAGTATGAGAGTGAGTATGAGAGTTGAGAGAAGGTCAGAAATCGTGGGATTTATAGAGAGAGAGAGAGAGAGAGAGAGAGAGAGAGAGAAATATAGAGAGAGAAAGTAAAGAGAAAAGGAGAGCTAGTCTCGGTTGGAGGAGAAAAGAGAAGAAAGGAGAGACCGAGGGCAAAGAAGAGAGAGTTCTGAAGAAGCAGAAGTAACCAAGAGGAACTGAAGGAGAAGGGAAGCAAACCAAAAAGGGAAAAATCCGAAAGTTTTGGTAAGTGGGTTGCTTCTGTTTCAATTTTTTTAAGAGCATTTTAATTGATTTAAATTGTAGGATCTTATAGAGCATAATGTAAGGATTAAAACGCAACAAGAATGATAGAAAACGGTTGAAAAATGAGGGAGAAAAAGGGATGTGCAGGTCACGGCCATGGGGGGGGAATCTAGGGTTTTCGTTGTGATTGGGAGCTTCAAAATAATGTTAAAAAGTTCCAAAAATGTTTTAGAATGATTTGGGATTGAAAGGGGCTTCGAAAACACCAAGAAAATCGATTTTTAAAAATTTGATTTTCTGAAATTCCGGCCACCGGCGCCGGAGAAGGCGACCGGAGCCTCGCCGGAAAAACGGGAAGGAGATGGGCGATCGAGTCGGGTTCTGGGTCGGATCCGGATCCGGGTCGGGCGGGGCTGGTCCGCCCCTGCCACGTGTCAGCCCACTGTTTTAAATTAAAAACCTAATTTGGCCATTTGGTTGCAAGGATAAGAAATTAGGAAAATTGGAATTAAATTGAAACAGGGATATCCTATCCCTGTTCTAGGATTAGCCCCTGTTTGGTTAACCTGATTAAGAATAGCAAATTAAACTAGTTTCAATTTGAACCTTGAACCTTTTGGAATTTGAACCTTAACCCTGAACTTTCAGAAATTACAAGTTGACCCCCCAACTGTTGGAAATCTCACTTTTACCCACCTGATTAAATTATTAATAAAATATTAATTAAATTAATTAATTAATTTAATTTAATTAATTAAATATTCAAAAATATCCCGGAGTCTAAATGGGACAAGTCATTAGTGTATTTTGACTATCTCGACCCTTCTGAAACCAATGGTGAGGTCCATTTTACGAGACGGGGTCCCAAAAAATAAAAGACCCGTAGTAACCTTTAAAATTACCAAAATGCCCCTAAATTGAAACCCAGTCAAACGAACTCCGAATTAGGTAAACAAATAGTGAAATTTTATTATCTCAAACATTCCGGACTCAACCGTGGAGTCCGATTTGTGAAAAGAGGTCACGAAATGTGAGGACACCCGTAAAGTGCAAAATGACCGTTTTGCCCTTTTCAACCCCGGTGTCCGAATTGAGTTCTACGAGAACTTAAACTTACTTTCTTCAACGTCCTAGAACCAATCGTAGAGTTTAATTTAGCAGAATAGAAACTTATGAATTAAAGACATAAAATTTGATGAATAGCATAAATTCGAATAACAATAAACTGAGTTGTAATTTCTACTTTTAGGGACACTGACAGGACAGGAGGGAGCGATCTGATCTTCTGCATTTTCATCCGCCGGTTCAGTTACATATAGTACACGATCTTCTAGGGTTGATACCAACCCATCAGGTATGGTGTTTTGCTAGTGTTAGAAATGAAGTTAAGTTAGGAATATTTGTGAATGACTGGAATGCTGTATGTGTTTATCTGTAATGTGTTTACCTGTTTATTTGGAATTGGTTGAGCACATGTTATGTGTTACTTGCAAGTTAATAAAGTGAAGAACATGAATCGTGATGTACGAACATATGAGATATGCATGTATATGAAACTGACTGGTGATTTGTTTCTTATTGTCCGAGCATGTTATATTATTGAGATCCATGTTCATTGAGATTGCATTGGCATATTGGCATATGATGAATTCTTTGAGAACATGGCGTGGGTAAGCACGTGGTGCTTTGCATTATGAGGGTGTACATCCTGTGGTGAAAAACCCAAAATTGGCCATTGCATTGGTACTTCGAGCCATCGGGGAGTACCCGTAAACGAGACATGGGTGTGGCATAGAGTTGTGCATGGGTGTGTCATGCATACCATTCATATATATTACTGCGATGCTTGAATGTCATTTAGAAATAAATGTACACTTTGCACATGCCACGCCTTAGCTTTATTTATGGCATTAGCATTTCATCATACCAGCAGTTGTGCTGACCCATTCGTGGGCAACATTTTCAGATGAGGATCCTCCAGCCATTAGAGACTCGGTGATGCCCTGATAGGGTGAAGCCTGTGATGTATTTGTGATTCGTGAAACTTGTATTTTGTTATGTAAGGGCTTAAGCCCGAATGACTGATGAACAATGTATTCAATGTTATTTGATGTATGGATGATGATGGACGCATGTTTAGTGAATCTAATTACTTTTGTCCTTTTATTTATTTTACTTTTTGTCTCGTCAGTCGCGCCTCGGGTTCGGTCAGAATTCGGGGCGTGACAGATTCAGAGCTTTGCATTTTGGAGAAAAGAAAAAAGAGAGAATATATAGTCAACATTTGAATTTTGAAAGAATAATAACAACCCATGTCCATTTCAAGGAAAGAACAGTAACAAAATTCCCACTCAAAGAAAACATATTCAAGCTCAATTGCTGGACAAGCTTACCATCATTGTATGTGTAGAATTGTATATTATCCCAACCCTAAAAATAAACTCTGCAACAACTAAAGTTAAGCCATGGATTTAAGATTAACAAACAAGTCTGATAAATATCAGTTCCTTTACTAATTATCAAAAAAAAAAAAAAAAAAAAATCAGTTCCCTAAATACAATTCATTTGAACAGATATACTATTTTACTCATTGAAAGAAATTTAGAAGTTTAACAAAATTTTCACTAAAATTAAGAGCGAAAAGCAATATGATAATTAACTTAAGCTATTAAACAGTCCTTATTTTGCCCCCAGGCAACTTTAATTTAATTTCATCTTTCCTCAAGGTTGATCAATATTTTCAACAAATTGATGAATGATGAGAGAAGGAAAAATGTTTGCCATGGCACACTTGAATAAAAACCATGAGTCATACCTTACAATGCTATCATGTGAGCAACATTTTTTTATCTTATAGAGATCCTAGATTATGTAATGGGTGTTGTGTATCTTTTTCCAATCTCTAGGTTTTTTAGTTGCTTTGGGCAATATTTTTGTTTGCATTGTGAGGCATTTGAACTTGGGATGGCTCCTATCTATATAGTTTTCTTGCGGTTCATGGGTGATGATAATGAGGCAAATAACTACAGTTATAGCCTCGAGGTTGGAGTAAACAAATGTAAGATGATTTGGCAAGAGGTTCCTAGAAGCATACGAGATAGTCATAGGAAGGTGAGTGACAATTTTGATGGCCTGATCATACAATTCATTTGAACAGGTATACTATTTTACTCATTCAAACCAATTTAGAAGTTTAACAAAATTTCCATTAAAATTAAGAGCGAAAAGCAATATGATAATTGACTCAAGCTGTTAAATTGTCCTTATTTTGCCTTCAGGCAACTTTAATTTAATTTCATCTATCCTCAAGGTTGATCAATAATTTCAACAAATGGATGAATGATGAGAGAAGAAAAAATGTTTACCATGGCACACATGAAATAAAAACCTTGAGTTATACCTTACAATGCTATCATGTGAGCAACATTTTTTATCTTATAGAGATCCTGGATTATGGACTGGGAGAAAAGAAAAAGCTAAAGTGATAAAAACATCAACGGAAAGAAAGAATACTTGGGAAGTGAAGCAGCCTTCTCCTGCATTTGTTGTATAAAACGCCTATTGTGAAAACTTCAGCCAGCTACATCTTAGTGAAATTCCTTCAAGGGGTAAGACGGTCTAGTATTTCTCCCATCCTTGAAAAGAGCATAACCAAGCACTCGTTGAGCATCAATCTCATTCACACAATCTGCATCACAAACAAGACAACATCATTAATTTGACCAATGTATTTTCTGAAGGAAAAAGAAAGCTATGGCTCAGTATTGGTTTGGCCAATGCGAGTGTTGGGAGGGTAGACTGGAGACGGGCCTTATTTTGCACAAAGTATTTACTCTAAAACTCAAACTTGCGTTCTCACGCTTAGCAGCCCAAGCTGTTACCATTGCAACAAGGAATGGCCCCTAGCCAATGTATTGTCTATGAAGTAAAAATTAACAGATTTTCAACAATGATATGAAGTTTTTATTGATAAACTAATAATACCATTGTCAATTATAACTTATGTTTAAGAATTATGGTTTCTTTCCCTCGAGACCCAACTCAATTAATTTCAGATAGCCCCCTGGTTGAAGCAATTTGCCAACAATTCTGTCAGGCTCAGTTAAGTCTCGTTCAATGACAAGCACTTGGCGCCCATCCTATAATTGGCAGTACAAAACAAGTTTTTAGATTAGCCATGGTCACAACAAATAGAATATATGTATAGGCCATCTACACAAACAATAAGAGTTATCAATTTTTATTTTCTAGGTCTTTTTCTAATTCAATAGGATCTGGTGGATGATCATGATAGTCAGTGACCCAGTAGTAGACAACCTAATGTCCTTGATTAGAGCTTCCTATAAATAATCTTGAACTCCAATAGTGCCTTAACTCATAGAACGGTTTTTCTTGATTCAAGATTGGTCACTGACTTCATCAGTTCTTAAGTTCTCTAGTTAGAGAGAGAGAGAGAGAGAAATACCTTGCCAAGAGCGCAAGCGAGAGCGGAAGCGGCAACACCGGCACCAACTATAATGATTTCTATATTTACAGAAATTTTCGGCTGGCATTCCGCATCCCCAGAATTCTTGAACCATTCGTGGCTTTGTATCTCCATTGAAGCTCTGTTGCTTCCCTTTTTTCCTTTTAAAATGAAGTAGTAGTACAACGCAAAAAAACCTAACAGAGAAGAAATGAAACCTCCTAAAACATACTGATCAATCATCTTCATATCCATGAAGAATGCGATGAAGCAGAACCATAAATGATCATTCTCCCTCTCTCTCTCTCTCTCTATAAATTCCTCTTTGGTTCTGCAAGCTTGAGTGAATATTTGAAAACTGAAATGGGGACCTTTTCATAGGCTTCAGGACTCCGGGAGCTCAACAGCTTGACAAAGGAAGAACATAAAGGAATTAAATAACTTAATACTGTCAGGTATGAACGAAAATCACCACATAAAATTCAGAAAGATAGACCTTATAGCTAGATCATCTTATTGCACCTGTTCTTCGGCCACCTAAAGCTCTTTCTCAATAACCCCTTAACCTTGCCTTTGAGCGTGTATCACAGAGGAGAGAGAAGAAATTGAAAGAGTCCACATCCCAAAATTTTATTCCCTATGGTGGTTATCGAAATCCACAGCCACAAGATTCCTGATTGTGGTGTCTTGCAGTAGCCGAGAAGAGTTGCTATGGCCTTTAAGAGAGTGATCGCAATGAAGAGAGGAAATAGGAACAGGCCACAACCCAAAATTTGATTCCTGATGGTGAAACCCATAGCCAGGGAAGAAATGGCACAAGAAGAAATCAGACTTGTGATAGAGCGGATAATCGGACTTGTGATAGAGAAGAGTCGTAACGGCCTTCACGTAAGTAATTGCAGAAAAGAGAGAAGAAATAGGAAGAGTCCAAAGAAGGAATGATGCGGGAAGAATTTAGGAGAGTTGCTGCGGCTGGGAAAAGCTATGGCCTTCACAAATTGGGATGTCTAAGTCAGATCTTGTAGGTCCAATCGGAAAACCTCAACTTCTAGTGCTGTCCGTGTGAACGTTAATTTTTACCTTTTTAGTTTTGAATTTGAGACGATTTATCATAGTGTTAGCCTTTTAGATTGTATTCTCATTAACAGTTATATTCATTTTCTATTAGTACAAATAAGAGAATTACAACCCACCATTTGGATTAAAAAAATAATTATCTTTCAATTCATTAAATTTTAAGAAAAACTATGAACTATATTTGAAAGAGTTATAAATTGTTCAGAAAAAAAAATGTATTGGATGAAAACACCAGCATGAACTTATTGAGTCCAGGAAAAAATCAGTTAGGACGATAGCTTCCTTCGTTTTTGATACTACACTGCAATATTTTGTCGTGTGTCTTGGTGCTTGAATGGTATGAAATCTGTCAAATTTATGCATTGTGCAATGGAAGAACTTATGCAGGGAATGCAATGACTATATGCAATTATGTATTGTGAAAATCAAGGTTTACCAAATTGTGTGTAGATTGGGCCTAGAATTTTATTGGATTCTCAAAAAGAAACCATATTGAATGTAAAATAACAGAAAAGCCTATTATGGACAAGGGAACTGGTCCTTATAATCACCCATAAATAAGCCTTCTCAAAAAATATAGGTAGCCTAAAAAAATGTATATAAGTTGGTTAAATTCACCTATAATATACAAAACATTAACATAAATTATCTTTTATCGGGCCTCTAATAGTGTGATGGTGACCATGTTGGCTGAACATGATTCCTGCTTGCTTGTTGAAGAATTTGCTTCAAGTAAGTTCCTTTCAGTGAAAAAACCAGGCTGCTTAGGTTGAGGCAACGTACCCTCACCACTCAACATTAGAATCACGATTGACATGTCAGGCCTATCTTCTGGACATTGTTGGACGCATAATAAGCCCACATGAATTATGCGCAACAATTCAGGTCGACTGCACAAGTTTTCCATTGGTGCACTGATTAGTTCCAAAAACTTGCCTTCTTTATAAAGCCCCCAAGCCTGAACAGTTAGAAACAATTTTAAGTGTTAGTTTTGATTTTAGCACAAATGAAATCAATATTACTCAACCTATACTTACATGACCAAGAAGGTTGAGGTGGTGATCTGGGTGACAAAATCCTTTGTTTCTCTTCTCGCTGACTATCTCTAGCACCAAAACACTGAAGCTGAAGACATCAGATTTTATAGAGAATAGTCCATCAATTGCATATTTTGGAGACATGTAGCCACTACAAGAAATCAATGAAGATAGAAACGAATTAAAAGCATTGGAAATGGATGATTTTGAATAGGTTTACAAATTCTTACTATGTTCCAACCACTCTTTCTGTATTTGCTTCTGTTTCACCTCCTCCAATGCTTCTAGCCAAGCCGAAGACTGAAATTTTTGGATTCATCTCATAGTCTAGTAAAATGTTGCTAGCTTTAAGATCTCTATGGATAATTCTCAGTCTAGAATCTTGGTGAAGATAAAGAAACCCTCGAGCAATTCCACTGATTATATGAAAACGCTTAGACCAATCAAGTAACATGCTTCGGGATTGATCTGTCTAATTTTTTTTTATCCAAGTTAATGTTGTAGCTAATTAACTTTGACAACATATATGAAAATGATTCCAGAAAAAACAAAAGCATTAGAGAGTCTATATGGTAACAAGTTGAGCTGGAAAATAAATGGTTTTGAGAGAGTCAAACCAAAAATAAAGGAGTCTGAGCTATTGTTGGGCATGTCATGACCTGAGACCCCACACTATGTGGATCTCGTGTCGCGCACCCGATCTGACACTGCTTGTCGAACCAAAGGTCTCAACTTGCTACACAATCAGTGCTACTAACATGCAACAACTAAAATGCGAAAGAAAATAAATAAAAGCTGCATGTGATATATATATATATATATGTTTACAAAATGCAGAATATAAAATTTCTTTATACAACTATTCATCCCCGAGACGTGGATAATATGGGAGAGCTATAAGACTGTCTGTACTAAATATTACACTGTAACTTCAAAAGAGATGTCCATTGTTATCTAGCTGACTGCTACTGTTACTGCTCTTCTACAGCTTCCTTTCCTGAAAGGGTTGGTAAGTTTGGGGTGAGCTAACTAAAGCTCAATAAGTAATTCTCCTTTGCTCTGCCATGTGTACATGAATATAGAAAGCATTGTCCATAAAAGAATTAGGATAAACGCAGATGTACTAGCTAGTCAATGAATATAGAACTCAATATCAGATGATAGAACTCAAATGATAAAGCAATGAAATCTGTCTGATAATATAATCATACTACTACAGTCATGAGCTGTCTCAAATATAATCATATGCGCTCAAATAAAAAGCTGTGAAATCTCATGATCATTCATAATGGTATAACATGATCAAGCTATGATAATCAATAATAGATACTGATAACAACAAATGTGGATGCACTTTAACTTGGGGCCCGGCATACCCCTTAATTCATTTTATACCCTTTTTCCTTGATCTCTCAGCTAAGCACTAACTCGTCGGTTCAGTACTCGCCCCGTAGATCCCACTTTAGCTGCCGTTTTAATTGCCACTTTTGATTCCGTTTTCTCGACCCGTAGGTCTAGTAAGCATCAGATGGAGTTTGTGACTGAGCACAAATTCGACTACAATATAATATATCGAAATCATGCTAAATCTCATAAACAGTAAATGCAATAACACTATCTCAGCAGCAAAAAGAAACTGTTGCCTTAACAGGCCAATGTAGCTGGACCACTGAGATTATAAGTCTTGCCCCTTAAGGCCTATGTACAGAGCGTACAAAAATCATGATCAAGATACATAATAGTCAATAAACACTTTCTACAAGATAGAGCAATATCAGTGTGGACTCAATAAATGTTCTGGCATGTATGGCATACAATAGATAATGTAAGAAAAACTATTGACATGGCTGGGAATGTAATACATACAGAGATCAGAGATTACTTATCTCTTAAACCGTTTTCGTTCTTTCACAATAAAATTAAGTCACTATTCCTTCCTCTTTGAATTCTCTATTCATCAATAGATAGTATATCTCAGTTTACCTTTTCATAATTTATGCTATTCATCAAATTTTATGCCTCTTTACTTTTGGTTTCTCCTTTATTAAATTAGACTCTACTATTGAGTCCGGAATGTCAAATAAAGTCGGTTTAGGCTTTCGCGGAACTCAATTCGGACATCTAGGCTGAAAAGGGCAAAATGGTCATTTTGCACTTTTACGGTTTCTCGCTTTTTGAGACCTCTTTTCACAAATTGAACTCTATGGTTGAGTCCAGAATGCTCGAAATAATAAAAATTTACTATTATTTTATTTTAATCGGAGTCCATTTGACTACTTTTTGACTTAGTGGCATTTTCGTAATTTTTTATTATTTTTAATTTATTAATTAAATTAATATTTTATTCTGGGGGGTCAAATCATAATAACTGAAATTTGAGGGTCAAATTGTAAATTTCATAACTTCTAGGTTCTTTTGAAATTTCAAAAAGTCCTATCCTAACTAAAGATAGCCAAACAGTGGATATTCACGGAACAGGGATAGGATATCCCTATTCCTATTTCAGCCCTAATTTCCAATTTCTTATTTGTGTTATCAAACACTCCCAATTCAATTTAAAATATTTTAAACCTAAACCCCAATACTGCGTCGTTTTGAATATATCCGTTTCTGTTTCGGTTGGGTCCCGACCCGAATCCGACCCATGACCCGAATCTGAACCCTAAGCCAACAGTCTTCTTCCTCGTTTTTACGGTGAGTCTCCGATAGGTTTCCATCACCGTCTTCTGCGACGGCGACTGAATTTCAATCGAATTTTAATGCTTTTCAAATGTCATTTTCTTCTATTTTTCATGTAGGTCCCATTTCTAAACCTAGTTTTTAATATAACTTATCAAATCTTCATGAATTTAAGGAAATCTGCAACTCCGACCAACTGAACATTTTCATTTTCATGCAAATTTATTGACTGTTTTCACTTGTTTCTTTTTCATTTCATTTTTGCACTTTATAGGGAAATTTCTGGACCATTTAAACAATGTTTCATGCATAAAATATTAGAAATCTGATTATTTTCTCACACCTGCAACTACTGTTTTCTCTTTCAATTTTAAACCTAATGAGCTGCTGTTTCTTTCTAATTTCACCATTTTTCATGCTTGTTCAGACCATCTACTTTAAACTAAACGAATTATGCTAGAAATTTCAAAACAGAAACAACTACTCACCTTTCAAATTCTGATTTTCTTGGTGCAGGTCTCTTCTTTTCTCTTCTGTTCCACTTCTAAATCTCCCAAAGGTTTTCTCCTTCTTTGGTTTTTCTTTTCTTTTTTGATTTCCTAGCTAATCACACTTGTATATATAGACACACACACACACAACCACCTCAATTTTCTCCCTCTCTCTTCCTCTCGGTTCCTCTCCCTTCAAAGCCCTCTTTGTTGACAATTTCTCTGATTATTTTCTAGCTTCTGTTCCCTAATTAATGCTCAACTTTTCTTTAATTGCTTGGATGATATTTGTGTGATATATATATATATATATATTATATTCACACACATAACACACGCACTACACCAACCGACACACGCATACATTGCACCAACATGCTGCTGTTTAGAAGCTTCTTTTTCCTTCTTTCTTTCCTTTTCTTTTACATTTTAAATACACATACATATATATATATAATATACTAAAATATATATATATATACACATATGTATAAGTACATATACATATCTTATATACATATATATACTCATATACACACGTACATACTATTTTTTAAGTGCGTATACATACACTCATTTTTCGTGATCTATAAATATATACATATGTATGCATGCATTGGTTTGCATGTATGCACGTATTACGAGGCATAGTTTCGGGTTGTTCGGGCATTGCTCGACACTGACTATATAGAAAATATTGTTCATATTTCAAAACTATACAGTACTTGTGATATCAAAATATAGAGCTTAAACAGCTCGGGTTACAACTGACAGTACACTACCCGACCCGGTCTACCTCGGTATACGTGCTAACCCAGGTCAGGGTATTACAGGGCATGTATTCATATATCAACATCTTTTCCTCTCCTTAAATGCAGTATCCAAGAAGCTTTACAAGATTTCGGTGCTGTAGTTTGGTAATAAAGATAACTTCATTCTTGAAGTTATCAACCCTTTGTCTGGAATTCTTCGAAAGCCTCTTCATAGCAATTCATTGTCCCTCCTCCAATGTACCCTGAAGATTGGAGCTAAATCATGTAAAACAGTTGCTATCATATCTATGCAGAAGGTCATTCTCAGTCATTTTTCATTGGACAAGTTTAGATTTCAGAGTGTGGAGAAAGGTTTACTTTATTGAATGAATAATATATAGTTGTACAATAAAGGCCTCCTTATATAAGAGAGCGAAGAGTTACCTATACAAAGAAATATGCATAACTACATGCTATATATGTCAACACAGAATTAAATTTTCCTTTTAAATGCAGATGTGCCGATTAAAATTCCTGAAACAATTAAAGTGATAAGTTCTGCTTTAAAAATATATCAGGGCAAAATATAGACATAATTTGGTGATTGAGAATTGGTTATTTATTTCTTAGGAGACAGTAAAAATTGTTACACGGTTGTTACCTTGTAAATAGGTCCAAATGCTCTTTTTCCAAGCTTATTGTAAATGGAAAAGTTAACTGTAGCATTAACTATTGTAATAAAGTCAAACAATGGTAACTGTAAATCTTCATTCTGGCTTTCATTGTGGTAACCTTGTTTAGAGTGGGGCGTCATTCTTCCTGCAAAGAAGGCAATGGAGTGGATTTCAATGAAATGACTTTTCCAAGCAATGTCTGCATTGATTGCAATTTTATTTAGTGCTTGTATAGCACTTGACAACTTGAGTTACCTTACCATAAATGACTAATTTGGGTTACCTTGTCTCTTCTACTGCCGCTTTTTCTTCCAAACATACAAGGTCACGCCTAGGCCTAGCAGGATTGTTCCGGTTGAGACCACTGAGCTGATTATGATCGACTTTCCTTTCTTCCAAATAGAGCCAACTTCACCTAATTAGTGGGAAAACCAAAGTTCTAAGCGGTAATTTCATCTCAAAGGTATGGAAATATTGCATGAAAACACAAGTTGAAGAGATTGTATTAGCCAGAAAGAAACTATAGTTTCCTAACCCATGTTAAACCCTCTCTGCGTTATCAATAAGAAAGGCAATCATTTTAACTCTCTTCTTGTCAATTTGTACTTGTATTCAATGTAGTAATTTGAAATTAGAAAGAAGAATACTGAAAGATTTCAATTCTGGATTATTTTTTTTTCTAAAACTTCTCAGCATTCAAGGAGAGAAGAACATAAATTTTTCTATTAGAATGTGAAACTACTCTGTAAGTTTGTTATAAATTGTTACCTAATTATTCAGAGGCAGCCATCCTTAGGTAAAATTCTTGGCCATTTTCAGTGAATTCTCTAATATCAATCAGGTCGCCAAACCAAAGAAAGTAGCCATTGCCTTATCCACTTATATCTAGATTTGCAAAACAGTAGTTCTTCAGGCATTGCAACTCGTATTCCATAAGGGTTATTGTCTTACCAAGCCAAGAATACCACTTGTCAGGCAATTTAACACTAGAATACTTTAGAAATCCATCTCCATTATGACATTCCAATGGTGTTCTCCGAACGCACCCACTTGGCCAATCTGCCATGCACCAATCTCTTGGGGATTTCGGTACAAATCCTTCCAAACACCCACATTCTGAGTCTTATAAACATTCTCTGGGTTATCATCACTTGCATCTTTCACCACGAGATTACCTGAATCCAAAAGTTGCGCAAATGGAATCTTTGCAGATCTTGATGAATTGAAAGACCAAATGATGTTATCTGTACGATTGAGAAGGACCAGAGAACCTTTTCTTGTGATGTTCAAAATTCTTGATGAATTTTCTATGGGGGACTTCTCTGTTGGCGACCCCTACTTCAGTAGAAATTGATATTTTCTTGTACCAGATTCCAACATATCAATTCTTGGAATTTCTGGGGCTAAAAAATCCTTGCTCAAAGCTTTCTCCAACAGCTGATACTATCGTCTCTCACCTATGGATTTAACCCGCCCCTATTGGAAACCGCCATTCCTCCGACTCATACTATGGCTTAGATGAAGTATTGACATAATACAGAAAGGCAAGCAACTTGAATAGTCGTAATAATTGCTGGTTTATACTGTAAAAAAGAAATCTGAATAGTCATAACTGTTAATTTATATTAAAGAGAGAGTGATTTTGATTTTAAATGAAAAATTTATTGATTAAATTATTGTTTAATAAGGATATTTTGGTAAATTCAATAAAAGTGTAAAACACTTTTGAAGAAAACACTATAAATGGATCCTGATGCTGCACTTTTTGGCTCTCACGAGGGCTGCCGAGAACTCCAAACTCCGTTGCCTGAGGAACACTCAAAAGATGATCAGAGGACCATCTGATTGGCTCCGGCGGTAGCCGTTCCGATGCTTAAGTTAATAAAACTGAATTGAAAGATAATAATGTAAGCCAAAGAATGAGCATGAATTTAAAAGCGTACCTTAGGGTTTTATTTATAGGCTTAGTGAATCCTAAGTTGATTAGGATTTGGAGCCATGAAAGTAGGGATTTGATCATCGGAGATCGCAGTTTCTGTGTGGAATACTGCACGTGAAGAATATCTGGGAATGGTAGTTTTCTTGTAGAAGACTGTTTCCTTATACTATGCTCGGTAGGGTGCTAAGGCGGTAATGAGCTCTGAATCCTGAGGAGTGCTTCGAAAGATCTGTACTCAGACTTGCATGCTCTGAAGGATGAATGGATAAGTATGCTTTGAATGACCGAGCATATAGGAATATTCTGGATGTCCGAGTCTCATAGCCACACGTGTTATATGGGAACTGGTCTGTCTTTTTATGGTATATCAGATCCATACATTTATAGGTAGTATAGATAATTGAATGAAGGAATGTTATGAAACTAAGAAAATGTGGTCTGAAATGGGTCTTTTCAGCCCAAAAAGAAAAGAAAAAAAGTCAATTGCAGTTAGTTTCTGGATTCAACAACAACAACAAAAAAAGAAGAAACTTAAAACCGAATCAATTTGTTTTGTCAATCAGCATTTGGGTAACTGAATATTTCCACTTGTTTTCATTTCTAAATTTCTGAAGAGAATGCACTTAATTTAAGGACTGAAGTACTAAATTTTATCTGAAAGACCATACTGGCTTTTGAAAGGGCAAAGAAAGAAAAATGTTTAAGGTATCACATTACAGTCCTTGGTGACATTTTTCTAGTGACTATGCCAGGCCATGGTGGTGGAATTGGAGCCATGGGTTATCTTTTTTTTCTTTCCTCCAAAAACTCAACACTCATGATAGGATGGCCCTACTGAGTTTAAGAAGAGTTCATTAGCTAGACTTCAATTTTCAATATACTGATCCTCTCTTCCTCCTTGATAAAAGGAGATATTTAGAACTTGAAATTCAACACCTTCGATAATGTGCGTGTGCATACAAATAGGGCATCAAGAAGTGTTTGTATAATTTACCTTAAAATTTAATTTTTTTTCTAACTATGTCAATTCTTAAAACATCCGTAGATAATTAGAAACTTTTGAATCCAATCATATTTTATCTTTAATATAATTTTCTAGTAGGCCAAACAATAATGTGACAAATTAATAAAGTGATAAGCTTATCATTTAATTTTTGATAATTTATAATTATTTAAGTTAACCTATATATAATTAACTAATTTATCACTCGTATATTTTTCAAACACTAGTGTTTGTATTTTCAAACTGAAGAGTTTTGTTTGATTGCGGTATTATAACTTTTCCATAACCAGCTTATTCTTTCTTTTAATAACTTCATTTATTTCTTCTCACGGACTCTATTTTTTAATGCACTTGCGGAATAATATACAAATAACCAGCTTATTCTTTCATTTCAAATCTTGACGTAACAGAACTTTGACACCACGTTATTGCTCTAGAACTCTGATACCACGTTATTGCTTTAAATGCTTAAATTGTTAGACAATGTCCCAATAATAAATATTAAATTTTTTTAACAAATGAAAATATATTTCAAGGTAAATTACTTTTTTCCTTTTTTTTTTTTTTAATACAATGATGTAGGTGAGAGAATTGAACTCACGCCAGCTATGTGACTGTGACTCGGATAGGAGCTCAATCAGATTACTAGTAGCCCATTAATTGATAGTGTCTTATCCTCACAAATTTTTTTCAGATATTCTTTTTTTTTAATGGGTAATTTAATTATCCGAATAAATTTAATCTTTAAAATTCTGAATATCATGTATGTTAGTACATTTCTAACATTTGCCAGAATAATTTATAATTGATGAAGTAATTACCATAAATAGATACGACATCAACTACTTCGTCAAAAGCTTGATTAAATATTGCAAAAGGCCTGTATATGTGTGTGTGTACGCACACACATGCATACTGTGTATCAAATATCTTGGCTTATGATTGATTAAATGGCCGGTCCAGTGGTCCATTATCTCAAAGTTTACCGCGAATTTTAGACCGTTGCCCTCAACTGTCTGTGTCAGCCTCTGAACGGTTTGAGGAATTTTTGACCCGACCCACGTTAATATAAAAGTTATTTCCCGGACCCAGGTACGTTTCAACTTATTTCCCAAACCTATGTCCTTTTGAAAAGCGTCTAAATCTTAGACGCTTCTAAATTTATTTTGCACCAAAAGCGTAATAGTTTAATGCGCCTTTAAAAGGCGTAGTAAAATCCTACGCGTTTTAAAGGCGTGAAAGTTTCTTACGCCTTTAAGAGGCGTAGCATCCTTACCCGCCTTTCTTATTCTAAAGACGTCTTATACTTGGACGCTTTTAGTTTTAGTATATATAAAGATCGGCATTTTATTTCTCAGAGATCTCAGAGATACAAACTGTGTAGAGTGAAGAGAGAAGAAGAGGGAAGAAGAGAGAAAAAGCCCTAGCGAGAGAGAAGAAGCCCTAGCGTCGAAGAAGAGCCGTCTTGAGAAGAAGAGGAGCCCAAACAAGACGTGCTCTAACCAAGAACGTTCCCCTATTTTCGGGAGACCTTTGCTGTCAAAATATAGGTACGCCTCTAGTTTTCCAAATTCTCTTCATTTCCCTGAAAAAAATGGTTCGGATTGGTGAAAACTCAGGTCATGTCAAGGGTTTGTGTGAAAGTTTGGTGTTTCATTGCTGACAACTTTCAAAATTTACTTTTTATGAAGTCTCATTCAATGTCCCTTGAACTACATCCTCTCTACTATTAAATTTAGTTAGAAAATGGAATTCCATGTTTCCTCTTTCGTATTTCTTGATGCAATAATCACACACGTGATTTCAACTGCTGTGCCTCTTTCAGGAAAATGAAACACAGTCCTACACGATTGCCATTTTTCTTTTTGGGATTGGAAAAGCCAGCGAATCTTTTTTTCAATCTCTTCCTTTTTCTTTTTTTATTTTTCTTTGTAAAGATGATGAGATTTTTTGTATAAAAATAGTAAATTTCAATTATATAAAGTAATCTTTGATTTTTAAATTTTTATTATGCATTTCCTCAATTGTTATTTGTAAATATAAAATTATCTTTGTTGTTGTCAGTTATTGATCGCATATGATCTCCCTTAAAATTTTCTTACAAGATAGAGGTTAAGAGTTATCGGATTCGCCCGGTGTAATCGTTCTGATAGTTAAATCTGAAAGAATTAAAAGAGAATATAATTAACTAAAATAATTCACCATAAATTTAAGACATCCCTTGCATTCTTATTTATAAATTGAGTTTTTACCGATTCTAATAAGGATTAAAAACGAAAAAATCAGATATAAAATATATCTAATAAAAAATATTTCCTTGTTGAATTATACTATCAGACTCCCTTATCTTAGTTAATAGATTGAACAGACGTTTAAACTTGTATAGGCATGTGATAATTTTGTACATTAGTACTTAAATATGGCATATTAATTTTTTTTGACCATCACTCTTACAAACATCAAGATATGTATTTTTATATTCAATTCAGTTATTATTTAAAATTTTTATGTAAAACTGATTCAAATCAAAAACCCAGAAAACCCATGAAATAAGATTAAAATCTGAGGGGTTGTGTGTATTTCTATATATATTTATATATATGTATATATGTATGTATTGAATTTAAATGGTAAACCCAAAAAGAGTAAAGAGATTTTTTCTATATATGTTTCTATATATATATTTTTTGTTGATAAGTATTTTTTTTTTTGTGTTTTCAAATTATTATTAAGTTCTCCTTAAATTTGAAATGTCTTCTTTCATCAATTGAAATGACATAGAAACAAAATTGAATACTTACTCCTTATAAAAAAATTTAACACCTTAATCAAGAGTGTGTGTGTGTGGAGACAATGAAGACTGAATTAATAACATTGACTTATGGAAGGATGAGGAGGCAATCAATACGATTGAAGGGGTGCAACTCAGTCCCGAATCCTGATTAGTTTTTTGCACTCAACCAGAACAGAACTGATCTCAGTTCTTAAAATAGCAAAATCCAAAAGCAAAATGACAAAATTCATTTTAGTTCAATGGGGTCACTTTTAACTTAGCAAATTAAAAGTGATATACAAGATAATTAAAAATTCTGTTGTTTTTCATACTGTAACTTAGTTTTCTAATTGGTAGATTAATTCTATATGTATAAGCATGGTTTCCAGTTTGTGAAGTTGCATGGTGAGTTTATAATTCTTTATGGCCTAATTTTGAGCCACGAAATCTCAATTTGACCTCAATTTTAACTTCATGTAGTTTTGTTTTCTCTAATGATTTCATGATTTAATTGAACCTTGACTAGATTAGAAAAAAGATTTAAAAAAAAGGATTGGATTTTGACTAATTAAATTGAGTTTTATAGTTATTTGTCAATTTTATAGTAATATGATGTCCATCTTGTTCCCTAAATAATGGGTTTGACTCTCTTCCATTAAACTCAACTTTATTAGTTCTAATTTTTTTTCTATTATTTTATCATCCTAATATTAAAATAATATGATAATTTTCTAATTATTTTTACTTTTTCCAAAATTAATCGCTGAGTATGATTTATTATGTACTGATATGTTTTAATTTTTTATTTATTAATGATGACACAACACAATTTTTTTAAACAAATAAAATTAATAGAGAGGGATCGAATTCAGTAACTGTATAGATACTAATTGGAGAGAAAAAGTTCACACTACTAATAATTTGACATGATATCCATTATAACTTAGCTTTCCTGCTACTAAAAAAATTTACTGATTTACGTAGTTTTCCAACAAATATTGAAAATAAATATAAATCAATCAATAATTTGCTGATTTAAACATCTTATTACTTATTTATAGGAAATAGACTGTATAAATATTATCACTTATTTATATACACTATCATACAAATCTATATGTACAACAATTCAGAACACTATATTCACATTGATATACATACTTATCTAAGTGTTAATCATCATTCATTTTATAGATATTGAGAAATTAATTTTTATAGCTTCAACCATATAGAAAATGAGACAAGAAGTTTTACATGAATATATGGGTGTGGTAGAATGCTCAACTCTTCTCATGCATGATAATGCGGTTTGAAGTCTAAAGCAACCTTTTAATGTCTTCAAGTAATACTAAATTTAAATCTGTCTCTATTCTATCCCTCCCTGTACTGTGTAAGCAATATAAACATTCTGTATGTATGTATTTATGCAATTTCGCTTGCATTTTCACGATTTTTCCTCTGTTATGGCCATCCCGCAATATCAGAATTTCGTCTGAGGCATAACCTATATACATCTTGTGTGAAAAAAAAAAAATAGGTACATTTTGTTTGATACAACATCCAGGTTGAAACAAGATAATAAGATGGGAGAAAAATAAAAAAGGGCGGAAGTTAGAGATGTACATACAGCGACGCGACGACGGCGAGCAACGGCGACGGCGACGAGCGACGACGGCGAGAGATGGTGACGAACGGCGGCTAGGGTTTCCCTGTTGCAGCAAAGTCGTAATGACCAAGGACGCTTCTCAAATGGCCTATATATAGTGAAAGTCGGAGAAATTTTCTACGCCTTTGAAAGGCGTAGGAGTGTCCTCCGCCTTTCAAAGGCGTAGGAAATTTATCCGCCTTTGAAAGGCGTAGGAGTCTCCTCCGCCTTTCAAAGGCGTATATCTTTCCTCCGTTTTTCTGCCGACAAAAACCATAAAAGCGTCTTAGATTTAGACGTTTTTCAAAAAGACACGAGTCCGAAAAATAAGTTAAAACTAACCTGGGTCCGAGAAATATATTTTTAAATTACGTGCCTCAGGTCAAAAATTCCGGTTTGAGCCATGCCCCCTTAATCCTTGAACAAGCGAAGAGAAAAATCAGCGGCGTAACCCCATGACTCATCACAAAAGCTAGCTAAAGGACTGAAAGAGTACTCATGGGTTTACCTGCCTGCCCCACACACACAGTCACGCGCTGCTTTCTCTCTTATCTCATTCTCTCTATACTTTTCTTTCTTTTCACTCTTTCCTCAACTCTCGCCATCATTCCCCACCACAAACGTCCACAACCGACAGCCCGTCCGTCTCAGGTATGACATATTTCATTCTCCATCTTTCTTGAGTTCTGTGTTTGATTTAATTACTCACTGATAATCTCAATCACACAACAATGTTGAAGTTTCCGTGTTGATAAGATTGTGTTTGTGAATACAAATATGGGTTTGTGGAAGTTTTGATTTCCATTCTCATTTCAGTGGAGAATTAAGAGTTTCAAGTTGTTCTTGAAGATCTTTCTTTCATTTTTTGGCCCTTGATTATGACAATTAGTTCTTGGTAATCCCATTTCGGTAAGCTAAGTAACAATTGAGCCCATAATATAAGTGCTTACTTTTTGTCTATAGTCTATAATATATGCTATTTTTGCCCCTGAACAGTGATTACTAATGTTCTTAGTATTCCCATTTTTGGTAGAGAAAAAAGATTGGAGTTCATATTGTTTGTCTTTTCTTTGGGTGGGTTCTTTATTTGGAATTTGACCTGGTTGGCCTGTGGAGAGAATTCGGCCTAGTTGATATAAATGTTTTTTTTTTTTTTTTGTTTCAATTAGTTGCAGTTTTAAGATTGCTCTGTTTGGTTCATAGATATTGTAGAAGAAGAAAATAAACTAAAATTTTGCATTCTAGAGTTTTCATTGTTTGAGACCAGAGAAAACAAGGACATCCTATAAATTTAGCCCACTACGCCTAAATCAAATGACTTTTTATCCCAATATTTCTATTAGGCTTATATGATAAAAAATAGATTTTCATTTTGTTTTATTTCCTCTGTTTTCTCAGCAACCAAATGGATAGCAAAAAGTTTTCTTCTAATCAATAAATGAGAGATTTCTTTACAATTAAAGTTTTTGTGTTTTGTTGTATTCCATTTCAAAGAAAAAGAAGCTTTTGTTTTTTGCATCTATCATATTTTCTTTCCTAATTATAATTGATTATGTGAACCATTTTGATAATTTTAAGTTTTACTTGTTTTCATATTTGCTTTCTGATTATGGAAAATTGCAACACCCGCAGATTAACACTTCTTTTCCTCACTCTCCCATTTTTTGTTTACATATTTTAGGTAGTTTTGGAACCTCCTCAATTGTGAGACCTGATGGAGAGAAAGCAACTGGATTTCAATGCTCCCCTTTTGTCTGTGAGGCGATTTTCATCGCCAGCAGCTTCTTCAGATGGAGATGACCGGAAGGTAATTGAGGATTCACTACCCGATAGATGGAATTCTCTTCCTTTATACAAATCAGACTTCGAACTAGGTGAGGTGACAAAACCAGCTGCAGTTCCTTTTATGTGGGAGCAGATCCCTGGCAGACCCAAAGGTGGAAGTGATGCCCGATCCCAACCTCTTGAGGAGTCTTATAATACTCCAAGGCTTCCTCCTGGAAGGTTACTGGATGTTATTAAGCAGATTTCTGATAAACCATCTGAATATCAGAACGGCATTAGCCCTCAAATAGAAGCGTCATCTTCAAATAATGCGACCTTATCGAAGAGCTTGAATAAGGGAATAAATGGAAAAGGGGCCTCTGAGTTGGAAATTGGGGCTGATGCATATTCTGATGCACTTGAGATACTGTCACCAACCGAATCATTCTCCTTGAGTTGTAGTTTAAGTGGTTTGAGCGGGTATGATGGTCCGGATGTGAAACCATCTGGAACCTTCTCTACCAACTCACAAACTCGAGATTTTATGATGAGTCGCTTCATACCTGCAGCCAAGGCTATGGTTTTGGAGTCACCTCAGTATGTTTCAAGAAAGCAACTTGTGGCACTTCAACAACCTAAACAGGTTAAAAAGGTGGTCAATGGGGAAAGAAGGCCTCTACTTGAACAATTCAGATCTGACATTGTACCTCATGATAATCAATATATGGAGGATGTAGAGAGTAAAGATGAAGATGATGAGTGTGATGATTCTGGCAATAAATCAGCCAAAGCTTGTGGGGTTTTCCCTCTGTTTTGCTTAAAGAATTCTTTGTGCCTCTTAAATCGAGTGCCAGGTATGAAAGTAAGGACCTGTAGTCTCGTGTCTTCTGCAAGTGAGGTTAGTAGACTGACCAGGACTGCATACAGCGGACCTCAAAGCCAAATTCTTGAAAAGGTAACTGTAGACCTTTCCTTAATTCTTTCAGTAACTACTATAGATTTCCATTGTTACTTACAGTCTTGAATGTTTGCAGCATACTTGGGATGCTTCTTGTAAGAAAACATCTGATTCTAGAGTCCGATTGCATGAGCTGCATGAGGTTGACAATAAGCTGATTAGTGAATCCAATCAGTTAACCTACTCCAGTGAGTTGCATATGACAGACGAGTCATCTCAGTACAGGCGTCCCAGGGATGGCATATCCCCCTATCGGAATGAAGCATCTTGTGAAGGATCGGGGTTTCTTGGTGTACCTGAGATACGTGAGAATGTTAAGGCTAATAGCTTCAATTGGTGTAACAAAGACTGTAACAAGTTTTTGGATGTAGCATCTCAACGAAGATATAAACAAGAGTCAGGTTCAATGAACCCCACAGTTGAGAAAATATTGTACATAGATTCTGTAAATATTGTAGAATCAATTTCGTCAGGAGCCAAGGCGCTCATGGTCTCTTCTGGCAAGCATTTTGACACTTTGGTGGAAAGCAGAGGGATGGGAAAAAACATTAAGGCAGAGTCTCTTGTACAAGATAAAAAATTCCTGAATATTTTGGAGCAAGGCAGCAATAACAACATACTGAAACCTAAAGCCTCAGGGTCTGTCAATGCTGATTTACCTTCTATTCACATATCAGATCTAGAACACAAAGTTGACAGAATGGAGGGATTGAGACCAGATCAAAGTCTCAATCAGGAACCGAGGTCCTTGGAATGTTCAAAAGTACATACCCATGGAAACTTGGATATGAAAAATGAACATATTATAAAAGCAGACAACCAAGAAAATTCAAATATTGACCTTTTTCAGCCTCCACTTCCCCCACCTTTACCAAAATCTCCTTCGGAGTCTTGGCTTTGGCGCACCTTGCCTTCCATTTCCTCTCAGAATTCATTTTCACATTCACATTCACATTTTGGCACCCAATTCCATTCTAAAAAGCAGGGTCCCAAAATTTCCTCTACTGGTACCAAGTGGGAAAACATTGTGAAAACATCCAATTTGCATTATGATCATGTACGCTATTCTGAGGTAATCTCAAGACTTTTTTTCTTCATAGCTTTGCCATCATAGAATGTTTCCTGGCAAGAAAACTAGATGAACTAACATTCTATTCCATCTTGACAGGAACTAATTCCTCACGTTTCTCAGCACTCCAAAACATAGAAGTGGAAATGTCTCCTGCAAATTTGTTAGATCCATTCACTTTCTAGTTTTGTTTCTGTTTAGTCAAAAGTAAATAAAATTTTCTATCCTTTTAAGTCACATTTTGGAGTTCCCCTTTACTATAGTTCTTACTAGTGTTTCATTAGGTATGGTGTTCAAAATGGTTTTTGCTTCTAAAGGTTCCTTTTTGTTTTTTTTTTCAATCTTATTTGATATAAAGCTCAGGCTGTAGTCAGATAGAGCTAATTTGTATTTTCTTTATCGGTCTTTGATCTTTTGAACACTAATGTCTTTGTTATACTGCACTGTTGTATTGTTTATGAATCAAACAAACCTTTTTCTTTTTTAATGAATGAAGATGGTCTTCCTTGATAACTAACATATTCTGTCATATGGCATACTTTTTTTTATCCTGAATGACCGGTTCTTTTGTGATGTTTTCCTACGAATCAATTTAGGCTGATTTTTCAACTCTTTCATCCTAGTGGCAAACATAATTAAATTAGTTGTTTCAAATTCTGTTATGTTCTCATGCTTATTCAGAGCCACTGGATCATGTTCCCTTCCCTCGTGCTTATATCTACATATCTTAATTTTTAATTTGCAAGCTTCAAATATGAGTCAACTCATGAGGAATTCTTTATTACTAATTTTAACTAACCACAATAGTTTCATCTTCATTCATAGTCTGATTTTTACTAGGTTTATTTGATCAAATCACCTTCAAGACTAATGTGGAATTTGTTATCATTTTTTGGTACAGCACTGTTATGATTGGACAAGTGAACGGTTTTGGACCATTATAAACCCTGAAAATCTGTAACAGTGATGCCCATAGATAGGTAACCACATCTAATTATGTTGAAATTTCTAATTTGATATTTCTTTTTTCTTCGAGGGCGTGTGGGGTGGGGATAAGGAAAATGTTATTGTTTGTTGGGATGGGCTACTCTGTCATGTTTTGACTTTGGGCATAACAAACCTTAAAAATTTATAGCTGTGATGCCTATAAACAGGCATATGTGTAATTTGCAATTTATAATTGAAGTCTATATATTTATTTATTGTGTAAGGAGGGTGCAGGGAGGGGGGCGGGGGGAGATTGGGAGGAAAATTTTATTGTTTTGTTAGGATGGGTTTACCCTTGTGTGCTTTGATATATGTTTAGGCCAAGAACAGAGCAAACATAGCACTAAACAACAAGGCTACACAATTGCAGCAGAAACATGAAAACCAAAAAAACAACTAACCTGAGCCACTGAAGCCACAAGGAGCAGGCAATTCCAAAAGGAAAACAGGCATAGGACCAAAACAGAGCAACAGAAGGGGACACCTAGGACATGAAAATCCTTCAAGGAAGTTTGCAGTGCATGCTAGCCTCCCAGTTAGGGCAGCTATTAGGGGATTTTCTCCACAATGACAACTTAACCTGGACACCACGAACTACTTGGCTAATAATATCTTTAGCATCCAGAGATTTGTTCTTCCAAAGCCCGTTGTTTCTTTCCCTCCAAATGAAGTACACAGTTGAATAAGAGCAATTTTTGTAAGTTTCAGAAGAAAACAATTCCCTTTGAAGTTCTGAGAAGCCCATTGGATAATTGCCTGCCAGTGGAGAGGAGAACTCTCAACCAAGAAATTCTTGATAACCTGCTGCAAGATTGCAGATGAGAAAGTGTAAAAGAGAAGAACTGATCAGCATTTTTCTTACATAAATGTCGAAGTCAGAGATTCATGGACCATGGTATCTGTGGGAAGCCGGTAATCAAGCAATAAATGCATATTTTTGCAAATATTATGTGCTAATTTTGCTGTTGTCTTTACTAAATGTGCTAAAGTTATTACACGTTGAAGATGTGGTGCAAAAATGTGTTTAGTCTCGCTAGGCACTCTTCTCCTTGTGTAGAAAGTCTTAGTTTAATTGCCCCCATGAAATTTGGCAAAAAATATGACTCCTTCCTTGGCCATATTGATATTTGAAACCAAAAAAACTGTTTTCTATATGGGAATTGTCCCCAGTTAGGACTTTTTATATCAAGACAAACACCCATAATGTGATATAATTGGATGTCTTGGTCTTCATTCCTGAAATCGATCCCAACGTGGCATTTTAAATGTCATAAGACATTGCCAATGCCATAGAGAGAACCTATATTTTACGTGCCATCTTTTCAGACATTTTGAGATGTTCTTATTCCTCATTCCCCTCATTTCAAGCTTTAGAAAATTTGAGAATGGTACACAAAAAGAAGTAGTCAAGTTTAGTCCCAAGCCCTCATAGCCTTTGTAAATTCCTCTCAACTAACCATATCAAATTATCAATATCTGAAGAACAAATCAACAAAATTCTTTCGACATTGAGATATTAGACACTATAAATAGTGTTTCTACATCCTTCCTTTTAGTTTTAGGTCATCCTTCAATTTTTCTTTAAAGTCTCTCTTAACTTTGACAAGGCCTTTCTATGTTTTTTCCATTGTTACAAGAATTGCATTGTAGATGGGAATAGCATCAAATAAACCTATTCGTAATTCTTATCCTCTTTGACCATTATGCTGCTTTGTTATATTCTTTCTTTGTATTCTCACCACTTGTGGAAACTCTCTCTCTACAGACTTGTACTGATCCAGGTTTTATTATAACTTTTGACAAAGTTCCTTACAGAAGTTATAGTCATCACAAAACATTTTTGATGTAGTATTTTTGAGAGAATCACTGCCATTTTGTGGATTCCACTGATCTTTCCACTAAGAATCAAAATTTCGTTTCTTTTCCATCGAAACGGCCGAAACGTTTCCGTTTCTTAGGGAACCGAAACAAAACACTAGTGGAATATCGAAATTCACATATTTTTATGGAAACAAAATTGTTTCCGTAGAAACATACCGAAACTAGTGGAAACATACCGAATCAGAGGAAACATTTCTTTTGTATCAACAATAATTCTAGAAGTTAGTAAAAAATAATATTCATTTATTTTTCAAGGATTAAGACTCAAAATTACAAGAAGATATTTCTATTATTTTTTCTAAAATAATAAAAAAATGGTTGGGAAAATAAAGTGTAGAGAAATAACTATTTTAATACTAAGTTACTAATTATAATAGGTTTAAATCGCTATTTGTTTTACTTTTTATTTTATATGTAACTTGTGTCAAATTATCTAATTCATGGATATTACATAGTATATATCTATTATGTCATTTATCATGAATTTGTGTCATTTATCATGAATATGATGTATATGCCTTAAACATGTACAAAAATTCAATAAATAGACTTATTTGTATAAATAAATAAATTTTACATTATGTTTCAACATATTTCCAATTTCTTTTCTGTTTCTATTATGTCTCTGAAACGTTTCCGTTTCTGGACAGACCGAAACTATACATCAAAACGATATTTAATCCTTGCTTTCCACATATTCTTTTGACTCTAGTTCTGTCTACTTGCTTTGTTGCCTGCATAGATTCTCCTTGGAGATCACTTCCACCTCTTCACTTGCAGTTTGCTCTATATTTATTTCTTATCAAATTACCTTTTTCAAATATCTCAAGTTTATTTTTACATAGTTTGCTCTCTATACCTGCCATTTAATACCTTTCTTATCTTATCATTTTAATCAATATCTATGTATGGATACATCACATTGATGTATTTATGCTCTTAGTAAAGTTTTGGAATTAATGAAATAGAGGTTTTGCGGTAGAAATATTGAGCAATCCATCTCAAGTTTGATATTGATCATATGAAAGCTGAGGTTTGTAAGTGCAGAACCTTTAGGAAATTTTTTGGCATTACATATGCTCTTTTTGATTGCTGAGAAGTAGGACAGTAACAAAACCTAAAAAAACAAAGCTGACTTGCATTAGCATCGGATGGGTAATGTGATTGAGCCCAAAACCCGGCATGTAACATGAATCAGGAGTATATCATAATTCCATAAGAAGTGTATAAGATATGGAACATCATAACATAAGCATTCAATGAATCAAATCATGAGATATCAGTCAATAGGCCTCCATCAGATAGAACAATATCAATGGTGGGAACGATAATAGTGGATACATATATGAGTACAAGTTTTAGTAGTAATAGAAAGATCGTGGCTTGAAAAACCACGTATAAGAGATAAGAATTCACTTACCTTATCAGTTCCTTAGTATTCTATGACTTTCCCTTTTCTTTTCGAGTCCTCTATATATCAGTAAATATGTTTCAGTTTTAATGCTATTCATCAAATTTTATGCCTCATTATTATAGGTATCTCTTTTACTAATTTAAGCTTTTACTAACCCAAGGGTAAAATGGTCATTTATGCCTCTCTATTTTCCGGGTTCTGTTTTCACAATTCAGACTTCACCGTTAAGTTCAGAAGGTTTAAAATAATAAAAATTCACTATTTACTTAACTCAATCGGAGTCTGTTTGACTCACTTTTGACGTAGGAGTATTTTGGTCATTTTGGTGTTTCTACGGGTATTTTATTTTTCGGGACTCCGTCTCGTGAAATATACCTCACCATTAAATCCAGAAGGTCCAATATAGTAAATTTTTATTATTCATTCGACTAATTTTATGCGTCGGAATTTAATTTAAAATTAATGAATTTAACTAATTTATTAAATTAATTAAGTGTAGCTAATATATATAGTATTTGAGCCCAAATAATTCACATGTGCCTTAGTGGCACAATGGTCCAAGCCTCTCACCCTTTCCCCCTTGGTCACAGGTTCAATTCACTGCCCCTACCAATTTTTTTTTTTCCTTTTCCATTCCATTTCCTGTACATTTTTCCTGTACTTTATAAGCCAATTATTGGATAGCTTCTCCTTTCCAACCAAACACCTTCCAAACTCAAATTTAAAATTTTACTCATAATATAATAGTGTTAGGAAGCCATCAGAATGGGTGGGTCGGGTCGGACCCGACCCAGTATGGCCCAAATTAAATCACAAAAACTCAGCCGCAACAACGGCGTTTCCAGCGTAGCTGGTTGTTTTCTCTGTCAATGATAACGCGCCAGCAACGGATTTTCTTGTGTTTTTTAGTGGGGTTCACACCTATAGGTTATGGGCAACTCAAATCTACCCTCGGGTTTCCGATTGGAGCGTCGGAACACTCCCAAAATGGGGAAAACCGCAACTCCACCGAAGCTGAGCGGTTTTTCCCAGCTAGGCCTTTCTCTTCCATTTTCTCATCTTTTACTCTACTGCTTTACCACAAAATGATCCTTATATTATTCCTGCACCACATACACATAACTCTTAAGCAATTAAATTGAGTTTCATGCCAACAAATCACACAATCGTTTCAAGTGGAACAACCTGCAACAAAGTTTTTCTCACTGTTCTCTCCCCCTTTTCACCTCATTCCTTTTTGCAATATTTTTCTAGTTTCATGCTCATGCAGCCCCTAAAAAAAATTCGAGCATGCATGCTTTGAAGACAAAGAAAAGAAAAGAAAATAGAACGGTACTGCTTACCAATTCCAGTTCTCCCGCGTAGCAACCTCAAGGCCTCTCCTTTATTCTTCTCCTCTTCCCCACTTCTGGTTCTCACAGTTTCTCCTTATTCCTTTTTCTTCTTCCTGTTTGTGTGCTGCACCTTGCGTGTGCCGCTTGCTCAGCTTCCTTCTTTCCTCTGTTTTTTTTTTTTTTTTTTTTTTTTTTTTTTTTTTTTTTTTTTAATAGTTATAACATATGGCTGCAATGCCTTCCATTTGAAAACCATCCCTCACTTAATTTTTCTTCTTTCCTAGTTCTGATTTTTCCTCACATCTCATACTCCTATTTATAGGAAAATTCCCCTACTTGGCGCCAACTAGTTTTCTCTCTCCCCCCTATCTCATTTTTCTGTAGTCTTCTTTGACTGCCTTTTCCTACATTTTGGCTGCCCCCCATTTTTTTTCTTCATTTGGTTTAGAGCATTAAATTCTTGCAAGACTTTTGTACATAGATATACATAGTATAATATAGCTTGAAATTTCATGGAAATTTCCTACTCCCACTCAATACGCCACAAACACACATCACTTACACACACACCTACTGCAATGCATGGCAACCCCCTTTTCATGCATTTATATATATACTCATATATATATATACACCTGTTCATATATGATGCTTGTTCATATACTTACATATATCTATATCTATATCTATATATATAGGTTATAGTTAATCATGTATATACATGCATTAATATTTAATGACATTTATATATACATATACATATATATTTTTGTACATGTAAGATTCTATTTATACTTATATATCAATACACATACATGTATACGGATACTAGTATGTGCACTTATTATATTTGGTTTTTGGGTTGCTTAGTATTGTTTGTACATATTATGAAATTATTCATTCTATTTGGTATCATAATATAGAGTCGTAATAGCTCAGATTTACATGATCGTTCAGACATATTCCAAGTCGGGGTATTAGATTCTCTCCCGCTTAAATAAGTTTAGTCCCCCAAACTTAACTATATCATGGTGCCAACAAATGAGGGTACTCGGCATGCATTTCAACTTCACATTCCCAAGTAGCCTCTTCAAGTTGATGGTTCCTCCACGACACCTTTACTAATAGAATGGTCTTGTTCCGAAGAACTTATTCTCGTCTGTCTAGGATCTGTACTAGTTGCTCAATATAACTCAAGTCTTCCTGAACATCTAGAGGCTCGTGTTCTATTATCTTGTTTGGGCTATGCACACATCTCCTTAACATGGAAACATGAAAAACATCGTATATGTGTGCTAGCTCAGATGGTAAGGCAAGTTGATACACCACTGGTCTGACCCGTTTAATAATCTCGAATGGTCTAATTTATCATGGTCCTAACTTCCCTCTCTTGCCAAATCTGACCACTCCCCTTATCGGTGATATCTTTAGAAACACGTAGTCACTTGTCATAAATTCCAACTCTCACCTTCTGGTATCTGCATAACTCTTTTGTCAACTTTGAGTTGCTAGTAAACGTTTTCTGATGAGATGAATCTTATCCATGGTTTGTTGTACTATCTCCGGTCCAAATAATTTCCTATCACCCACCTCCTTCCAGCATAGTGGAGATCTACACAATCGGATATATAGTGCCTCATAAGGTGCCATACCAATACTGGCTTGGTAGTTGTTGTTGTACGTGAACTTTACTAATGGCAGTTGATCCTCCCGACTTCCTCTGAAATCCATGACACAGAATCGTAGTAGGTCCTCCAATGTTTGTATTGTCCTCTTGGACTGTCCGTCTGTCTCGGGGTGGTATGCAGTGCTAAGACTCAACTCTGTACCCATAGCCTTCTATAGAATCCTCCAGAACTTAGACACAAATCGTGGATCTCGATCGGATACAATGGATACTGGGACTCCATGTAATAGAACGATTTCTCTGACATAAAGCGTGGCCAGTGGTCTAAAGTCTGAGTTGTCTTGGTCACAAGGAAATGAGTTGTCTTTATTAGTCTGTCGACGATCACCCATATTGAATCATTTCTATGTGATGTCTTAGGCAACCCTGATACAAAATCCATCATAATGTGCTCCCATTTCCATTCTGGTATTGGTAGTGACTATTGTAGCCCTCTTGGTTTCTGGTGCTCAACCTTAATCCGCTAACATTCTATACATTGTGCAATGTGTTCAGCTATATCCTTCTTCATTCCTGGCCACTAGTAAGTTTTCTTCATATTGTGATACATCTTTGTATTCCCTAGGTGTATAGCAAATCTAGAACTGTGTGCCTCATCAAGAATCTCCTTCCTAATCTCGAGTATGTCTGGCACGCTGATCCTATCATGATAATACAATACCCCATTTCGTATAGAGAAATCTGTATTCCCTCCAGTCTCAGCCTCTTGACGAAGCTTCACTAGCTTGCTGTCATGAACCTACAATTCTTTGATCTTGTCAACAATTGTAAGACCGATTGTGATGTTAGCACACATCGCTTTGGAACCTGGCAGAATTACCTCAATCTCCATGGTCTCCAACTCTTGTAGTAGCTCCTTCTGTGTAGTCAATAGGCCCGCAAGACTTCCTGATTATTTTCTGCTAAGAGCATCAACTACTACATTCGCTTTCCCTGGATGGTACTGGATATTGAGCTTGTAATCCTTGATAAACTCTAGCCAACGTCGTTGGCGCATATTAAGCTCCTTCTGTGTAAACAAGTACTTAAGACTTTTGTAATCGGTGAAAATCTCACATGTAGCTCCATATAGATAATGCTTCCATATCTTAAGTGCAAAGATAATAGCTGCAAGCTCGAGGTCGTGAGTCGCGTAGTTCTTCTCGTGTGGCCTCAATTGTCGTGAAGAATAGGCCACTACCTTTCCCTATTGCATCAGAACACACCCTGAGCCTTGGTGTGAGGCATCACTATAGATCACAAAACCTTCTGTTCCATCTGGCACTGTCAGGATTGGAGCCGTAACTAATCGGTTTTTTAGCTCCTGAAAACTTTGCTCTCTCTTTTCAGTCCAGACGAATGGGACATCATTTTTAGTCAGTTGGGTAATTTGCACAGCTATCTTGGAGAAGTCCTTGACGAATCTCCTATAATAGCCAGCTAATCCCATAAAACTGCGAACCTCCGTGATGGTAGTTGGTCGGGGCCAATTGGTAATAGCTTCTATCTTCTAGGGGTCCACAGATATCCCATCCTTACTGACCACATGTCCTAAGAAGGAAATACTTGAGAGCCAGAAGTCACACTTCTTCAGCTTAGCATATAGCTTCTGCTCTCTTAGCTTCTGTAGGACTTTCCTCAGATATATCTCGTGCTTTTCCTGATTCTTAGAATAAACCAGACTATCATCAATGAATAAGATTACAAAATTGTCCAAATATGGCTTGAATACTCTGTTCATTAAATCCATGAATGCGGATGGGGCATTAGTTACTCTAAACGGTATGACCAAAAACTCATAATGCCCATACCGGGTTTTGAACGCCGTTTTCTGAATGTCAGTGGGTTTGACCTTCAGCTGGTGATAACCGGATCTCAGGTTGATCTTTGAGAATACTTGAGCTCCCATTCAGCTGGTCGAACAGATCATCTACTCTGGGCAGTGGATATTTGTTCTTGATGGTAACCTTATTCAACTCACGGTAGTCAATACATAGTCTCATGGTTCCATCTTTTTTCTTGAAAAATAACACAGGTGCACCCCATGATGATGAGCTGGGTCGTATAAAACCCTTGTCTAGTAATTCCTGTAGTTGCAACTTTAGCTCTTTCAGTTCTGTCGATGCCATCCTATAGGGTGTCTTGGAAATAGGCGAGGTGCTTGGCAGTATGTCGATGCTAAACTCAATCTCCTTATCCACAAGCATTCCTAGAAGATCGTTCGGAAATACCTCAGGGAATTCCCTAGCAATGGGAATTCGCTCTAACTCAGGCTCTTGTGAGTCAATGTCTTGGACACTACATAAGAAACCATGGCATCCCTTGCGGAGCAGATGCCTAGCCTGGATAGAGGAAACAAAATAGGGTGGAGAAGCCACTCCTACTCCTTCAAACTCAACCGTTGGAAATCCAGGGTTCTGGATGAGAACTCGCTTGGCCACACAGTCTATTATGGCATAGTTTGCGGCCAACCAATCCATTTCGAGGATAACGTGATACCCACAAATTTCTAATGGTACAAGATTAGAAAAGAATTGTGTACCTATAATCTGTAGCTCACAATTTCTATACATAGCATCCCTCAATAATGTTTTCCCCGATGGTATAGACACAGTCAGTAAATATTCTAAGGGTTCTGTTGCTATGTTCAACTTAGCAGAATATGTAGGGGATATAAAAGAATGAGTAGAACCAGTATCAAGTAAGACATGGGCAGGTTGTGAACAAACTAAAAGAGTACCTGCGACTACGGAAGTCGTAGCTTGCATGTTCCTAGGTACTATAGAGAAAACCCGTCTGATTTGCTGTTGGACATTTGTCGGCCCATTTTTGCGGGTCTGAGGTCTAGGTGTTGCGGTTGTGGGTTAAAAAGTGGAAGTCTTAATACAAATCATTGTTTAATGACTGAAAAAGAAACTAACAATAAACAAAACATAAACCACTTTTAGGTGGTGAGTACATGGGAGAGACTACATTATTCTATCATGCTCTTCAACTGCCTCCCCATGCTTCTGATCTCCTAATGTAGCATTCTCACCTGAAAAAAATAATAAATGAGGTGAGCTAACAAACTCCGTAAGTAAAAGCCTATCTCCAATACGGGTTAGGAATCACATGGAAAAATACAACTCAAAGGTAACATGATAGCCTGTCATGACAACGGTTGCAGTTAACAATAAAAGGCCGTAAGGGCCAATGAATAATAAGGCATAATAATAACAGTGTAACATGAGTATGGGAAAAGCTCAATGATTACGATCAACATAAATATACTGCCACAATAAATCGGTCACAGTCAAATCCAATAAATAAGGAACTATCAATCATAAATCTATTCATAGGGAAATGAAAACATCCTATGAATTCAATAAATATTGATACAATAGTCAAACATGAATGATGCATTTACTCTGTTCAGGGTTTGGTAGACCCTCGGTCTTTTGGGGGCCGGCATATCCCTTTTAACATGAATGCATATAAAATGCCCATTAAACTCACTACGTAAAAACGCCATCATTGCCATGTGTCTGTTCACGGACTCGACCCGTAGGTCCTGTAAATCAGATAACATCGGATGTGTAATATGACTGAGCACAAAACTCGGCATGTAACATGAATCAAGAGTATATCATAATTCAATAAGAAGTGTATAAGATATGGAACATCATAACATAAGCATTCAGTGAATCAAATCATGAGATATCAGTCGATAGGCCTCCACCAAATAGAACAATATCAATGGTGGGAACGATAACAGTGGATACATATATGAGTATAAGTTTTGGCAGTAATAGAAAGATCGTGGCTTAAAAAACCATGTATAAGAGATAAGAATTCATTACCTTATCAGTGCCTTCGTATTCTGTGACTTTCCCTTTTCCTTTCGAGTCCCCTATATATCAGTAAACATGTTTCAGTTTTAATGCTATTCATCAAATTTTATGCCTCATTATTATAGGTATCTCTTTTACTAATTTAAGCTTTTACTGACCCAAGGGTAAAATGGTCATTTATGCCTCTCTATTTTTCAGGTTCTTTTTTCACAATTTAGACTTCACCGTTGAGTTCAAAAGGTTTGAAATAATAAAAATTCACTATTTACTTAACTCAATCGAAGTCCGTTTGATTCACTTTTGACGTAGGGATATTTTGGTCATTTTGGTGTTCTACTGGTATTTTATTTTTTGGGACTCCGTCTCGTGAAACAGACCTCACCATTAAATCCAAAAGGTCCAAAACAATAAATTTTCATTATTTATTTGACTAATTTTATAAGTCAGAATTTAATTTAAAATTAATGAATTTAACTAATTTATTAAATTAATTAAGTCTAGCTAATATATATAATATTTGAGCCCAAATAATTCACATGTGCTTTAGTGGCACAGTGGTCCAAGCGTCTCACCCGTTCCCCCTTGGTCACAGGTTCAATTCACTGCCCCTACTAATTTTTTTTTCTCTTTTCCTTTTCCATTCCATTTCCTGTACATTGTAAGCCCATCATTGGATAGCTTCTCCTTTCCAACCAATCACCTCCCAAATTCAAATTTAAAATTTTATCCATAAAGTAACAGTGTTGGGTAGCCATCTGAATGGGTGGGTCGGGTCGGACCCGACACGGTATGGCCCAAATTAAATCACAAAATCTCAGCCACAACAGTAGCGTTTCCAGCGTGGCTGGTTGTCTTCTCCGTCAACGGCGACGAGCCGACGATGGATTTTCTTGCATTTTTTAGTGGGGTTCACACCCACAGGTCATGGGCAACTCAAATCTACCCTCGGGTTTTCGATTGGAGCGTCGGAACACTCCCAAAATGGGGAAAATCGCAGCTCCACCGGAGTTGTGCGGTTTTTCCCGGCCAGCCCTTTCTTTTCCATTTTCCCATTTTTACTCTACTGTTTTACCAAAAAATGATCCTTATATTATTCCTGCACTGCATACACATAACTTTTAAGCAATTAAATTGAGTTTCATACAAACAGATCACACAATCGATTCAGGTAGAACAACCTACAACAACGTTTTCTCACTGTTCTCTCCCCCGTTTCCCCTCATTCCTTATTGTAATATTTTTCTAGTTTCATGCTCATGCAGCCCCTAAAAAAAAGTTGAGCCTGCATGCTTTGAAGACAAAGAAAAGAAAAACAAACAAAACGGTACTGCTTACCTAATTCCAGTTTTCCTACGCAGCAACCTCACAGCCTCTCCTTTCTTCTTCTCATCTTCCCCACTTCTGGTTCTCATGGTTTCTCCTTATTCCTTTTTATTCTTCCTGTTCGTGTGCCGCACCCTGCGTGCGCCACTTGCTCAGCTTCCTTCTTTCCTCTGTTTTTTTTTGTTTTAGTTCTAACGCATGGCTGCAACGCCTTCCATTTGAAAATCGTCCCTCACTTAATTTTTCTTTTTTCTTGGTTCTGATTTTTCCTCACATCTCGTACTCCTATTTATAGGAAAATTCCCCCTACTTAGCGCCAACTAGTTTTCTCTCTATCTCTCTCTCATTTTTTTACAGTCTTCCTTGACTGCCTTTTCCTACATTTCGTCTGCCCCCCATTTTTTTTCTTCATTTGGTTCAGAGCATTAAATTCTTGCAAAACTTTTGTACATAGATATACATAGTATAATATAGCTTGAAATTTCATGGAACTTTCCTACTCCCACTTAATACGCCACAAAGACACATCACTTACACACACACACACACACACCTGCTGCAATGCATGACAGCCCCCTTTTCATGCATTTATATATATATACTCATACATATATATATATATATATATATACACCTGTTCATATTTGATGCTTGTTCATATACTTACATATATCTATAGATATATATATATATATGTATATATAGGTTGTAGTTAATCATTTATATACATGCATTTTTATTTAATGACATTTATATATACATATACAGATATATTTTTGTATATATAAGATTCTATTTATACTTATATATCAATACACATACATGTATATGGATAGTAGTATGTGCACTTATTATATTTGGTTTTTGGGTTGCTTAGTATTGTCTGTACACATTCTGAAATTATTCATTCCATTCGGTATCGTAATATAGAGTCGTAATAGCTCGGATTTACATGATTGTTCAAACATATTCTAGGTCGGGGTATTACTGATATATATATATATATATATGTATATATATACTTGCCACATACGTAGACATACCTATATGTATATACACGTTCATATACATTCATTACCCGTATGTGTGTTATTTGAACACTCGGGGCCTTTTTGAAGCTTAACCGGACTATAGATTCAACCTCGTAAAATGAACCCTAACAATGTCTTTTATAGATTCGTTCCTGGCAAAGTAACTTAGCCCTATAAGGTATATTCACCCTAACATTTCAGTATTACAGTAGTTTACTCAGTTACATTTTTGTCGAGATATTACAGGAAATGTTATGTATCCCAAATTGTATCAAGTAATTATCTAATATGACCATCACATCACGTCATTGTGTGACAGTCTCTCACATAATATCAAATTTTTTCTAAAAATAAGAGAAAATTTATTTCTTAAAAACATGAAAAACTAACATTCTGTGGGAGACCGTCACACAATGACGTGGTGTGACGATCACACTAGATAATTTCTCATTTTTATTCCAAATGATGTGACATTGATATGGGAGAATCACATTAATTACATGAATTCAGTGTTATGTCAATGGCACATGGGATGGAAATTTGAGATATAATTTTGGGAAGTACAGTATTGTTTTTTGAAATTTTCTTTATTTTTCATGCTCTTGAAAGCTACAATCTTCATTGCTATTTCCATAGATGTGAAGAACTTGCATCTTGTTTTCTTGTACATACTTCCAAAATTCTTCTTTACTCGAGCTTTTGCTTGATATTCTTTTTTCATTAGCTTCGCTTGAGACTTTCCATGCTCCTTTGTATGCTTTCTAAACTTCTTTTTTGATTATTCTTTTGGATGAAAAAACTCTTTCATGTTGACCGACCTGTATCACAATCAAATTTTTCAGCAATTACAATTTTGGATTATTCAAATACATTGGAATCGTGAACTCAATCAACTCAACATGCTTACTGCCATTATTTTCTTTTACATCATATAATGAAATATCATTATTTATGTCTTCAAGACGATCATCTTTTTCTTCTTTAATGATGCCATCAACACTCAAATTTTCAATTTTGTCTTCCACAACTTCTTTTTTAATGACTTGATTTTTCATGTCTTTAATTTTTTCTTCTTCTTCTTGAATTTTTTCAATTTTCGTTTCTTCTTCATTCTCCATTCTTCAATTTTCAGTCTTTTTTCTTCAATCATTATTGGCATAAATAGATTCTTCCTTATTGTTGGTATCAACTCTCATTTTTTTTTTTCTTGAAAACTTCATTGCCATTGTAAGCTTAGTTTCATCTTTTGGTTTCTTGATTCTCAATATAATTTCCAAAACAAAATCTTAATAATAAAAATATCTTTTTTTCTTTCTCAAATGGCTTCCGCCCGCTTTCATTTTTTTAGGGATATTCCCTTTTCTCTCCCTTCTTTTTCTTTACATTTTTTTTTTCTCTCTTAGCTGACTCATGGTCTCGCTCTTTTCTTTTAAACCCAAAAACACTTGCAAGATTTTCGGTCTTCATTTTTCATTTGGTTAGACTCGTTTTCTAACCCTTTCAATTTCATTGAATTTTTTTTTTTTTTTTCTTGTTCCTTTTGTTGGCAACCAAGTCCTTTGTTTAGGCTTACGTGGGCTGTAGTTTCAACCTTACAACATAAATGATAATCAAGTTAAGAGAGAAGATTTCTTGTCTTTCTCCTCATCTTCTTTTTCTTTTTGGAGACGACTATTCTTCATCAACTATAATTTTTGTCACGCGTCCAGTTTAACTCGAAATCAACTTTTGATACCATGTTGAAATTTTTGAAGTGCTCTGATACCATGTTGAATTCTTTGATGATCTGATACCATTGTTGTTGTTGTTGTTTTTTTTTTTTTTTTTAATTTATCACTATCAAATATATTGATTCATAACCAAAAGATAGATTTCATTTCATATTTTGAGGGTTCTTACAATTGGCCTCTATGGGCTTTTTTGGGGTTACTTACATTGACACAATAAACTCCATATTTACATATACACATAAGATTATTTTAGACTTGCTTTGAAATATTAACCATCTCCTGAAAATGCTAACAACCACTGTTTTGTTTCATTTTGTTTTTTGTTCTTTGTTTTAATTTTTTCACTTAGTAAACCCAAAGCAACCTTAACTAAATAGTACATAAAAAACTTAAAAGACTTTTCTACAATTTCAAAATTTCAAATTAATCCCAACAATACCACTCCTTAGAATTAATGAACGAAGAGATTATAGAAAATGCACTTTCTTTATATATATATATATATATATATATTTGCTATATATGAGAGATCTCCACTGAAATACACACATTCTAGCATAATCATGTTTATGGAAGCTTTGCTCAAATATTTTTCACGTTGCTGAAAAATATATGCTCCCATACATTTCATGAACTTCCTATATCACATTGATTAGCTCCTAACATTGTTGCATAGGTTCATAAGCTGCAACTCAGCACACTTTACTAGGATACATGGCTTGCATCACTATATTTACAAATGTAAAGGGTCTTAGGCAGGGGGGATCCTCTCTCCCCCTTCATATTCATCATAGCAGCTGAAGGATTAAATTTATTATTCAAGAGAGCTTTTGATAAAGGGTTGATCAGTGGAGCTAAGATTGGCTCCAATAGTCTTTCAGTTGCCCATCTCCAATTCGCTGATGACATCATGGTGTTTTGTGAAGAAAACTTTGAAGAGGTAAAGAACATAAAGAGAATTCTTAGATGCTTCGAAATTATATCGGGGCTTAAAATCAATTTCCATAAAGTGTGTTAGGTGGTGTGGGAATTTCCATAAGTGAAGTTGCGAAATTTTCACAATTACTGAAATGTAAATGTCAAGAGATGCCATTAAAATATTTTGGTCTCCCTTTGGGGGATAATTCGAAAAAAGCAAAAATGTGGGATCCAGTAATTGAAAAATTCAAAAGAAAACTATCAACTTGGAAAAGAAGAATATTATCATTCAGGGGTAGAATTACTCTGATTAAGTTAGTTATGGGAAGCCTACCTATTTACTACTTCTCTCTTTTCAAAATGCCGAAGAAAGTTACGAAGGAACTTGATCAAATTCAGTCGAGATTCTTATAGGGCAACGACGAAACAAAAAGGAAAATTCACCTTGTTAGATGGAACAATATAACCAGAAGCAAAGAAAGAGGGGCTCTAGGGTTTGAGATATTAGAATCTTAAACTTTTGTTTGCTCTTCAAATGGTGGTGGAGGTTTGGAACTGAAAGAGATTCCATCTAGAGAATTTTTTTTTTTGTGCAAAATACATATTTTCGGAAGGAAAATTGCTTCCTTGAGAAATGTTATGTAACAAAACTTCAAAGATGTGGAAATATATCTTACAGCTGGAGATCAATGGCAATTCTCTCTTTGACCTTTTTCTTCAAAATGTATCATTGTCTATTGGTAATGGAAATTATATTTCTTTTTGGGGAGACGGTTGGCGAGCCGACACCATCCTTATGAAATCTTTCCCAAGACTATACAACATTGTAGTTAAGAAAGAGATGTCTTTGGTCGAATTTTCTTCATTGAAAGAGAATCACTTTATCTGGAAATCTCTATTTAGAAGAAATCTCTTTGAATGGGAAGAAAGGGAATTGTTAAAGTTACAGGATCTCATCCCCAATAATCTTTCTATCAACCCTTTTTCGTTTGACTCATTAAAATGGAATTCATCCAACTCAGGTAAGTTCTCTTTTAAAGTTATGTATCAATGGTATTATTCTTTTTTGGGTCCAAAACAAAAAATTCTGAAGTTGATCTGGAGTAGAATAACTCCTCTGAAAGTTCAATTCCTTAGTTGGTTAGTATGGAAGGGAAAAATCAAAACTTATTATTTTCTAAATAAGATTGGTATCTTAGATGAAGCATGTAGTGGAAAATGTCCCTATGATAATAAGCTTCTTGAATCTATGAACCATTTTTGCTGTTGTGTGAGGAAGTCTAGCAAACCTAGTCACGTTGTATAAATTGGTGGGGATTAATGTGCGTGTGTCTGAACTCTATACAAAGTCTATTCTCATGGTGGTGTAACATTAAACTGAGGAAAAATGATAGACTGACTTGGAAGTGATTCCATTAGCCATTTTATGGAATATTTGGAGAACAAGAAATGACTTGACCTTTAACAAAAAACAACTAGATTGGGTGGCGATTTTTGTAACGCCCCAACCCGTTTACCGGGAAATTTAGTCACTAATTTAGTATTAGAAACTTTACGTAGAAAAATAAAAAGTTACGAAAAAAATTAAATCAGGATAAAAAAATAATAATAATAAAATAAATAAAACAAGAAGAAGAGAAATGTTTGAAAAATGGCCAAAAGTATTGGCCAAGGGATTTGATCCCAAGACCAAAAAGAAGAAATAATTTTAAAACCAAAAAAATAGCCAGCTTGGCTGCTAGCACATTTGTGTTGTATATTGCACAAAATATACATATATCTCATATAAAGGCCACCCCACCTCCCAAATCAACCAATTGAAATGGATGCAACACCTCATCCTTACCCAATATATATATATATATATATATTTGTATACGAAAGTGTAGTGATATATATGTGCCTTACGTGTGACAGAAAGAAAAAAAAAAGTGAGTGTCTGCATGTGCGGGTAGAGAGAGAGAGAGAGAGAGAGAGAGAGTGAGTTAGAGAGAGAAAGTGAAGGAAGAAGGAGAAAGAAGAAGAATAAGAAGAAAGGAATGGCTGGTGTCATTCCAAAGGAGCCCTAAGGAGATCTAAGCCAAGCAAAAAAGAAGGAGAAGGGATCTATTGTTGGGATAAAATCACAAAACCCACAAATTTTTCTTTCTCTAAAAATCTTTCAATATAGAAGCTATTTTTTAGTTTTTTCTTATGCATGCATGATATTTAAGGTTTGAAATCTTGGAAAAGGAGAAGAAATTGGACCCTAAATAGCCCAAAACCCTAAGGCATACTCAACCCCCATGGATGACCTTAGGAACTCGGTCTGAAGCAACTTGCATGAAAATCATTTCTTTATGTGGGACTTAAAATGGAACCTATGAGCATCACAGAAAGGTTGGTCCGCGACCAAATATCCAAAATGAACAACCCAAAAAACTAAGTTGTAGGCATTGGTTCTTAAACCAAACCTTAGAAATCGGACGCTAAACCTACTTATCTCAACAAGGAATGAAACCCCATGACAAGGGGAGAATAATAGGCCAAACCCCTTGCGTTTTGGTGTAGAATTGAGCGTGAACAGTGGAGTTGCAGATGCGGCCATGATAGAGTACAATGAGCTTTATGGCTCGATTCAATCCATGAAACCAATGCTAAAATGAAGTTTTAGGTTGCAGAAATTGATTAGACTTGAAAATAGAGAAAAATATAGCATCAAAACTGACAAAATAGGGAAGAAAAATTCTACGGTTTCGGATGAACAGTGGCTGTCGTAGTAGGGAAGACGACCCTGTTCGGGTTGGGTCTGGATCCAAATGTGGGTCGGGCCAACCGTTATAAAAACGGATCCTAATAAGTGGAACGACGTCGTATTAGAACCTTAGGAATATATATATATATATATATATATATATATATATATATATATAGTGCTAACGTCAGCATGACGTCAACATAACAGATCAAACTAAACCGGTTCAATTGAGTGGAGACTGAACTAGTTGGTTTATTTGTAAAGTTTTCTAAAATTTCAAATTAACCCCCAACTTCTGAGTAATTACAAAATGACCCAAAAAAATAATTAAAAAAATTATTTTAAATCCAATTGATCTTGAAAAATTACCAAAATGTCCTTGGGCCAAAAATAAGTCAAATGAAGGCCAATTAAAATGCACAAAATAGTCCAACAGAATGTTTTTGGGCATTCCAGACTCAACGGCGGAGCCCGACTCGTGAGATTAAGTCCCGAATAATTAAGATACGTAAAATAAAAAATTATCATTTTACTCTTAATGATACCCGAGGTCAATTGAATATAAAAGGTAGTCCATCTTGACTATTTTAGACAATCAAGACTCAACCATAGAGTCCATTTTAGCAAACGAAGTACCAAAAAATATGACACGTAAAATCATAAAATCACAAAAAAGCCCCTAGGCTTAAAATAAACTATAGATACGCAAATTTAGATCTAGAAAAATCTAAACCAATTATCTTTGACACTTTGAACTTAATGGTGACATCCTTTGGGAAAAAATAAGACCCGGTAGCAAATTAAAAAATGATCGATACGTCTTTAAGACTTAATGAAGCTATAGAAGAGGGTAAATGGAATAAAAAGAGCTCTAAAACTAATGGTTGAATTGTGTGATGCTTTACACAAGAAAGTAACAAGATCTTAAATTGTGATTATAGGGACCCTCGTTAAGAAATGATTTTTGAATTAAGCTTTCGGGACTTTAGGTGAGTTTTTCATACCATGTTGAGGTGAGTTTTCATTATAGATATAAATATTGACTCTTTTATAACTTTGATAATTGACGCCATGTGAGTATTTTTCATGTCATGTCTAAGGTGAATTTTATTACACATATAAATATTGAACTCTTTTATGACTTGAAAATAGACGCCCTTCATTTGATATCATTTTGAATGACTAATCGATTTATATTGCCATTTCCTTATAGCCTTTGTTAATAGATACATTATGCCTAGTACATGTTTTAAACGATCCATTGATATCTATATTGTCTTCCCTTTGACTCAAGAAAATATTTTGTAAGATACTTATGACACTATATAGTTTTCTTACCGATATTTAAACTATTTTTACTAAAGGCTAAATATAGAACTCTTATTTGAATAACTAAGATTGTTATTGATTTTGGATATGATTTTGATGTTTTGAATGAAACACCCTTCTATGATTGGTCGCTATTGAATAGATTGTGACTTTATCAAATCCTAACCACGAGGTATATATTGGTAGTGTTATTGAATATTGATCTTAGTTAACGAGGTTCTAATTTGTTGGTCATAGAATCTTCTATGATTGGTCATTATTGAATAGATTGTGACTTTATCGAACCCAACCACAGGGTATATTAGTGGTATTATTGAATATTAATCTCAGTTAGCGATGTTCTAATTTGCTGGTCATAGAAGAGGAATTTTTAATAATTTAAATTGTTATGAATATCAAATGTGAACTATATATGATTGAACTTTGAATCATCGAATTGAAAACTATTGAACTACAATTTTGATTATCAAACTATGACTATTGTTATTGAAAATGACCTTGAACCGTAACTATGATCGAGTTACAATATTGAACTATAATGTTGATTTGACTATGACTCTTAATATTGAAAACGACTTTGAACCATGTTGAATTACAACACTAATCATCGTTATCAAACTATGCTAATAAATCATTACTATGATTGTGCTATGTTAACGATTATTGATTTACGACTGTGATTGAACTAAGATTTATTGAAAATGACTTTGATACTAGTTTCTGATCTGTTGTACTTTGATATGATGTATTCTAATTTCATATGAGTATAGATATTTCATAATGTACTACCTAGTAGTTTTGAAACCCTTGGCATGTTATGGAATACTCACTGAGCTGTCGAGCTCATTATAGATATTTATCATGTTTTTAGGAAAGGACTAGACAAACTTGCTTTCAGGTGATGCAAGATAAGTGCTTAAGAGATGAAGCGAGTTCTTTTTGATGAGTCTTTGATCAAAGATAGACTAGACACTTTTGGATTTTGTGTAATGTTATGATGCTCTTTGACTTGGAAGCTATGATTTTCAGTGATGATATTTTAAATCGATTGATTAAGTTGTGTAGCTTATTTTGTGGATGTGAAAAGAGAAAGCAATTTATTCCACCGTGTAAATGGTATTAGAATGGTGTTATGAACATTGAAAGGCCTTGGTGGCCTATCACGAACCCCTAATCCACATAGGGCGGGTTCCGGGTCATGACAGAGTGTTATCAGTGCAATGGTTAATGGTCTTTGGGAAAGACCGAATTGGAACTGAAGATTATGTTTCTTGGGTGATTAGGACGATCAGATGATCAAAATGTTTTGGGAGATATTGAAATAGGGAGATTTTTATTGAAACCTTAGGGTTAGTATTTTCTAAAAAATAGAAATAGTATTGAGTTAGAAATTTGATGGCCCTTGATGAATAGGTTATGGAGTGATGGTGGAAAAGTGATTTTTGAAACACTCTTAGAGTCGATTAGATTACCCATTGCTGATGATTTAGGAGTGAAAACATAGATTGAATGAGATTGAAATCTATGATTGAATATGCTCTATGAATATGCAATTTAATGATATAAATTTTCATGTAGTTTAATGGTTACATGGTTGAGGGATTCTAAATATCTTATTTTGTGGATATAGGTGAAACGGAAGGATGGCAAATAAGGCAAGGCCTGATACCAGTACAAACCATAAAGAAGATGCTATAGAAGATCCTAACAGAATGGAGCGAACGCTAAACGAATTTATCCTTGAGATAAGGCAACAGAACAATAGGAAAAATAAAAGGAACAGTGTAAACCAAACAAGCTTGGTAGAACGATTCATGAAACTTCAGCCACCTACATTTGCTGGAGCTTCTAAAGTAGATGAAGCTGAAACTTGGATAATGAGTATGGAGGACATATTTGAGGTGATGGACTATCCTGAGGATAAGAAGGATACTCTTGCTGCTTTTAGGCTACAGGGAGAAGCAAAGTGTTGGTGGAACTTAGTGAAAAGAAATTACAGAACAGGAGTTCCGTTCTTGGCTTGGAGGAGGTTCACGGAATTGTTGTATGAGAAGTATTTTCCAAAGAGTGTCCGTGAAGGAAAGAAAGTGGAGTTCATTGAATTGAAGCAAAGAAACATGATAGTGGCTGAATACAAAGATAAATTCATTGAGTTAGCCCATTTTGCTCCAGATATGATAGAGGTTGAGCGTGATATGGCGAAGAAATTTGAGCGGGGATTGAAATGGAGCATTCATGACCGCGTTTCACTGTTCCAGTCTAAATCATATTATGAAATAATGAACATGGCCCTAATTGCATAAAAGAACAACGAGGAATATGTGAAAGACTTGAACCAAAGAAAAAGGGCTTACACTGCTAAGCAAATGGGAGAAGGTTCAAGTAAGAGAACTGGAGAAAATCCAAACAAGAAACGCGGGGTTTCAAAGGGCCAGGCAAAGGAGCTGGATCAAGGTAAGCCAGACAAGTGTCAGCGATGTGGAGGTCTCCACAGAGATGACCAATGTCGGTGGAACGTGGGAGCTTGCTTCGAATGTGGCAAGAAGTGGCACCGAGCGAAAGACTGCCCAAAAAAAGTGGGACAACCACGGCTCTATCAGCTGATCAATAATTGTCCCGCCCCTAACAAAAAGACTTGAGGTAAAACCCTACTTTTGAATTGTTGATTATTAAATTACTATGGGATTAATATAGTGATGAATATACTACGCATTTTTAGTTAACTTAAGTTTTGAGGACAAAACTCTTTGAAGGGGGGAGGATGTAATGCCCCGACCCGTTTACTGAGAAATTAAGTCACTAATTTAGTATTAGAAACTTTACTTAGCAAAATAAAAAGTTACGGAAAAATTAAACTGGAATAAAATAATAATAATAATAATAATAAAATAAATAAAACAAGAAGGAGAGAAATGTTTGAAAAATGGGCAAAAGTGTTGGCCAAGGGATTTGATCCCAAGACCAAAAAAGAAGAAAGAATTTTAAAACAAAAAAAAAAAAAAATACAGCTTGGCTGCTAGCATATTTGTGTTGTATGTTGCACAAGATATACATATATCTCATATAAAGTCCACCTCACCTCCCAAATCAACCAATAGAAATGCATGCAACACCTCATCCTTACCCAATATATATATTTGTATACGAAACTGTAGTGATATATATATATATATGTGTGTGTGTGTGTGTGTGTGTGTGCCTTGCGTGTGACAGAAAGAAAAAAAATAAGCGAGTGTGTGCATGTGCGGGTAGAGAGAGAGAGTGAGTTAGAGAGAGAAAGTGAAGGAAGAAGGAAGAAGGAGAAAGAAGAAGAATAAGAAGAAAGGAAGGGCTAGTGCCGTTCCTGAGGAGCCCTAAGGAGATCTAAACCAAGCAAAAAAGAAGGAGAAGGGATCCATTGTTGGAGTAAAATCACAAAACCCTCAAATTTTTCTTTCTCTAAAAATCTTTCAATATACAAGTTTTTTTTTGTTTTTTCTTATGCATGCATGATATTTAAGGTTTAAAATCTTGAAAAAGAAGAAGAAATTGGACCCTAAACAGCCCAAAACCCTAAGGCATACTCAACCGCCATTGATAACCTCAGGAACTTGGTCTGAACCAACTTGCATGAAACTTATTTCTTTGTGTTGGGACTTAAACTAGAACCTATGAGCATCACAGAAAGGTTGGTCCACGACCAAATATCCAAAACGAACAACCCAAAAAACCAAGTTATAGGCATTGGTTCTTAAACCAAACCTTAGAAATCGAACGCTAAACCTATATCTTTGAACAAGGAATGAAACCCCATGAAAAGGGGAGAATAATAGGCCAAACCCCTTGCGTTTTGGTGTAGAACCGAGCGTGAATGGTGGAGTTGCAGGTGCGACCATGATAGAGTACAATGAGCTTTGTGGCTCGATTCAGTCCATGAAATCAAAGCTAAAATGGAGTTTTAGGTTGCAGAATTGATTAGACTTGAAAACAGAGAAAATATGGCATTAAAACTGATGAATTAGAGAAGAACAATTCTAGGGTTTCAGATGAATAGTGGTTGTCGCGATGGGGAAGACGACCCTGTTCGGGTCGGGTCTGGATCCGGATTTAGGTCAGGCCAATCGTTATAAAAACAGATTGTGATAAGTGGAACGACGTCGTATTGGAACCTTAGGAAATATATATATATATATATATATATATATATATATATATATATATATATATATATATAGCGCTCACGTTAGCATAACGCATCAAACTAAATTGGTTCAATTGAGTGGAGACTGAACTGGTTGGTTTATTTATAAAGTTTTCTAAAATGTCAAATTAACCCCCAGCTTCTGAGTAATTACAAAATGACCCAAAAAAATAATAAAAAATTATTTTAAAATCCAATTGATCTTTAAAAATTACCAAAACGTCATTGGGCCAAAAATAAGTCAAACGAAGGCCAATTAAAATGTACAAATAGTTGAACAAAATGTTTTTGGGCATCCCGGACTCAACGGCGGAGCCCGACTCATGAGATTAAGTCCCGAATAATTAAGACACGTAAAATAAAAAATTATCATTTTACCCCTAATGATACTCGATGTCAATTGAATATAAAAGGTAGTCTATCTTGACTATTTTAGACAATCCAGACTCAACCATAGAGTCCATTTTAGCAAACAAAGTATCAAAAAATATGACACGTAAAAACATAAAATCACAAAAAAAGCCCCTAGGCTTAAAATAAACTATAGATACGCAAATTTAGATGTAGAAAAGTCTAAACCAATTATCTTTGATACTTCGAACCTAATGGTGACATCCTTTGGAAAAAAATAAGACCCGGTAGCAAATTAAAAAATGATCGATACGTCTTTAAGACTTAATGAAGCTATAGAAGAGGGTAAATGGAATAAAAATAGCTCTAAAACTAATGGTTGAATTCTGTGATGCTTTAAACAAGAAAGTAACAAGATTTTGAATTGTGATTATAGGGACCCTTGTTAGGAAATGATTTTTGAATTAAGTTTTTGGGACTTCAGGTGAGGTTTTGATACCATGTTGAGGTGGGTTTTCATTATAGATATAAATATCAACTCTTTTATAACGCTTTGATAATTGACGCCATGTGAGTATTTTTCATGCCATGTTTGAGGTGAATTTTATTACACATATAAATATTGAACTCTTTTATGACTTGAAAATAGACACCCTTCATTTGATATCGTTTTGAATGACTTATTGGTATATATTGTCATTTGCTTATAGCCTTTGTTAATAGATACATTGCGCCTAGTACATGTTTTAAACGATCCATTGATATCTATATTGTCTTCCCTTTGACTCAAGAGAATATTTTGTAAGATACTCATGACACTATACAGTTTTCTTACCGATATTTAAACTATTTTGACTAAAGGCTAAATATGGAACTCTTATTTGAATAACTGAGATTGTTATTGATGTTATTGACTTTGGATATGATTTTGATGTTTTGAATGAAACACTCTTTTATGATTGGTCGCTATTGAATAGATTGTGACTTTATTGAACTCTAACCATAGGATATATATTGGTGGTGTTATCAAATATTGATCCCAGTCAACGATGTTCTAATTTGTTGGCCATAGAATCTTCTATGATTAGTCATTATTGAATAGATTGTGACTTTATCGAATCCAACCACAGGGTATATTGGTGGTATTATTGAATATTTATCTCAGTCAGTGAGGTTCTAATTTACTGGCCATAGAAGAGGAGTTTTTAATGATTTGAATTTTTATAAATATCGAATGTGAACTATGATTGAACTTTGAATCATTGAACTGAAAACTATTGAACTACGATTTTGATTATCAAACTATGACTATTGTTATTGAAAACGACCTTGAACCGTAACTATGATCGAGTTATAATATTGAACTATGATGTTGATTTGACTATGACTATTGATATTGAAAATAACTTTGAACCATGTTGAATTAAAACACTAATCATCGTTATCAAACTATGTTATTGAATTATTTCTATGATTGTGCTATGTTAACGATTATTGATTTACGACTGTGATTGAACTGAGATTTATTGAAAATGACTTTGATACTAGTTTCTGATCTGTTGTACTTTGATATGATGTATTCTAATTCCATATGAGTATAGACATTTCAGAATGTACTACCTAGTAGTTTTGAAACCCTTGGCATGTTATGGAATACTCATTGAGCTGTCGAGCTTATTATAGATATTTATCATGTTTTCAGGTAAGGACTAGACAAACTTGCTTTCAGGTGATGCATGATAAGTGCTTAAGAGATGAAGCGAGTTCTTTTTAATGAGTCTTTGATCAAAGATAGACTAGACACTTTTAGATTTTGTGTATTAAAGTTGTGTAATGTTATGATGCTCTTTGACTTGGAAGCTATGATCTTCAGTGACGATATTTTAAATCGACTGCTTAAGTTGTGTAGCTATTTTGTGGATGTGAAAAGAGAAAGCAATTTATTCCGCCGTGTAAATGGTAATTAGAATGGTGTTATGATCATTGAGAGGCCTTGGTGGCCCACCACGACCTATTAATGCGCATAGGCCGGGTTCCGGGTTGTGACAATTTTCAAGCAAATTAAACTACACATCATCTCATGGGCCAAAAGCAAACTTTTCTACGCAGAATATTCTGTTTGATTTTCTATATAATTTTCAACATTTGAGAGTAGTGAACCAGTATGGCAGCAAGCTTTGAAGAATGGAAAATCTCAAGATTCCAACTTCTTCTTACAAGCGATGGTTGGGGCTTGTTGGTTTTAGCAATGGTTGGTGGTAGAATACTAGTGGCTGGGCAATGGAGGGGTAGCAATTATGTGTTGGGTGAATGGCATGGGGGGGGTCTACGGTAAAATTGTTCTGATGCATACCCTTTTTTGGTTTCCTACTCTACTTATGGTTTACAGAGCTGGGTATCTTGTTAAAGTTTTTCAAGTTTTCAAAGTGTTTTGTGGCCCTGAGTTGTTTGTAATTCTTAAGGTAATATCTTATGTGTTTAGGTGTGGTGCTACAAATGATTTGGTTGGGGGCAATGTGCCAACCTAGTTGGGATATTGTTCACTTGCTTTGATGCTTATAACACTCCCTTTTTCTTCTATCTTTTATTTTTTATTGATGTATTTTGTATACTCCTTGTACTCTATTTTCATCAATAAATTTCTTCTTCTTTGCTGATAAAAAAATAAAATAAATGAAACTGTGTATAAAATATATAAAAATATGTTTAATTTTGTATAAGATGGTTGATTGGGATAAATTTCTTTTGGGCTGAACAGATCTAGAAGGCCAAATAAATACAATTTTAAATATTCAACCGAATTAAATCCAACTAAACAAATGATTGAAGAAGACAATGGAAGGGCTATTCCTATTGAGTTGCGAATCATGCCTCAATATATAAAGAGTAGATAAATTTTGAAAGTAAAATGTGGATTTGGATTTAGAGGGGGGAAAGAGAGCTAGAGGTGTTAACTTTGGCTTAGTTTGGTATCTTTTTTGTGTGGTATATAATATTGGTGCTTTAGTATACATCTTCACCATTAATGTTTGAGACATGTGGGTACCAAATAATATGTTATTTTGGGGGTGTAAACAGTAATAACTTAATTGCTGCTCTTTGTAACTTTTATGCTAACTTTACATCAAATTGATTTTCTAGCTAATATAACAAAAGGCCTAAAGGCTCGTTTGGGGCCGCGTCTCCATGCCCAAATCAATGGGTTGGGACAAGTCCACTGATTTTTTAAAGCTGTTCTCAATAGCGTTTTAAAAATTAGGGGACTGACCTGCAATCTTGAGTCATGGCCGCCCCGCGACCCTAAGTATCCTTGTAATGCCTTTTAAGTCAGACAAATTTAAAGATCTCACTCCTATGATCTCTAACATGCAGGGTGAGATCTCAAGTAGTACTGGGTCTCAATGTAGCCTAGCTTGTTGCTATTTGTGAGTATAGACCAAGTTTCTCCTCCTAGGGAGAGTTTCTTTATGTTTGTCAACAGATTTCACATGTTGACTTGATGACAGAGAAAGAGAGAGCATGGTGTTTGTTTCTGGTACGGCCTTGTTATGAGTCCTCGCGTCATGGTTTTCAACACCTTGGCTCAAACTCAGTCGTAAATCTGGCAACCATTCTTTGTGCTTCAATCCTTTATCTCGATTCAGCTGCTTATAAAAAATTTACAAACAAATCCATAAAACAAGAGGCAAAAACAGTTAGATTGGAAGAAAGAAAAAGAAAAATAGTTGTATGTCATCTGTATATAAGCAGGGCGTGTGGATTCTAGATAATTCAAAGTCTCAAGTTATAAAGTACCAATTTTAAATGAGATTTTTTTATTTTTTACATTAATGTACATTTTTTTATTTAAAATTATTATTATTAAACTTTACTAAATATAATATATATATATATATAGTTTTATAAAATTGTAACAGTATTTGTACATTAAATAAAAAATAATAATAATAAAATTTTTATATAATCGAATAATGGAGCAATACTTTAGTAATGAAATTAACAAAAATATAAATTAGACAAACAAAATAGCTGTTCACATCTTTTTTGTTTTACTTAAATAGATAACAACAAAAAAAATAGGAATAATATAATCAAATTAAGTTTTTATGGGATGCTTTTTTTTTTTCGTAGAGTTAGACTACTTTAATTAACTTTACGCTTATACTATTATAAACACATAAAATTTAGACTTTCTTTATATAAATGATGTTTAAAGCAGTTGATTTTATTGACTTAGTACTAGAGCCATCCTGTGAAATTGTGTCTAGCTCTAAATGCAAGAAATTACCTCAAGCTGAGATGGGGGCTCAATGGTATTGGACATGATCATATGACCATGCAACTGGGATTGAAATTGCCTAATTCTGTAATTCCATTCAGACGGCTGCACAAAGTTGGCTGCCCCCACAGACCTTGGTGTACTGGCATGAATTTGATTAACATGATGAGGAAGGGAACTAGTTCCAGCTGACATTGATCGATTTGCAATCAATTCATTTTGAGGCCGCTTCTTTTCTTCAAGAAATTGTCTAGGTCTCATCGTCCTATTTTGCATGCTTAGACCCATGCCATGGATTTGGTTTGATGTCGATGACTTCTCTTTAGCTTGAAAGATTGTTTTTTCAATCAAATTGTTGCCTTGTCCATGATCTTTGCTTGTTGAATGACTTCGCCTAATCATGGCATGCATATTGGAATACCACCGTCGGTGTCTGTTGAGAGAGAAAGAGAGAGTTAGGATTATCAAAGTTCATTAGGTTTCTTGCATTAGATAGTTACCTTGGAGAGAGAGCTTTGATATCAAATGGAGGTTGGGAGAGAGAATGCTGCAGAAGAGTACTGTGAACACGATCACCCTCTTGAGAATTTCCCATCAGAACAATTCCACCATTATCCATTCTTAAGTTTTGAAGAGGATTTGTTCTTTGGTGGATATTTATTTTACCTAATACTGTCAAAAGAAGCAAAACTTGTGAATAAAGCTTGATTTCAGTGTTTAAATAATTGTCTGCTTTTTCATGAGCAGAGAGACCTATGCTATTATCATTGTTTGAGTTGATATTTGTATTTCTCTTTGAATCAATTGTCTAAGTTATGTACTATTTGAGTTTATTTAATTATTTTCAGTTTCCTTTTTCCCTTTCTATCCAAAGGGTCGATGATTATAATACAAGAAATTATTCGGTCACTATAAGTCATTGTTTGATGTAATTATATCTGACAGATTTTACCACTTTTTGAAATTCATAAAAAAATTATTTATCATACGTTTTGAAAAAGTTATAGAAAAGTTAGAGAGATGATCGCATTATATCGGATAATATCATAAAATGACAGTTTCTCATGAGATACATGCCAAAGTACTCCCATCCTAGGCTCATGGTAATTTATTTAGATGGAAAAAAAATTCAAAGAAAAAAAATATTTTCACAAGGTCCATAGTTTTACCTTGCCCATTTTGATCAAGCTTCTTATTTCTATACATCTGATATGAGAAAAATGAGTGATCAGAAAGAGAAAAAACATTAAGAAACCTAATTAGAACAAAAATGATCATCCTTAAACCCAATATTCATACCTGCAAGTGACTTTTTACATGGGCAATGCTAAGGCCTCTCGCATTCATGGACTGAAGAATTAATTTGGGAGTTGCCCCTGCACAATTCCAGAGACAATTTAAGTAACCAATTTTAAAAATCTCCATCCATGCATGTAAAATACAAAAAATAGGAGAAAACAATTCTGTTAAATAGATATAATGAATTTCATGTTGACATGCATACATTTAAACTTCTAAATGAACTTTTTTTTTTTTTTCTCTAGGTAATTATTTTTACTTACTCTCTTGCCCACCAAGCCTTTCAACAGCATTCACAAAAGAGAGATGGAGATCAGGAGTCCACCGGAGCCGAGGCATTTTTGATCGAATATATTGCCTAACTGTACTCTTCCTTTCATTTCCTTCCCCAGAGATACTATTATTGGCTGAATTCCCTTCTTCTGTTTTCTCATTGTCATCATCAACACTGAAACAAGCAACTGCAGTAGTACCATCATCTTCTTCGCTGTTGATTTCTTTGTTTAAGTCAAAGGTTGAACGCTTTTGCGAAGACACTGATGATGTATTTTTAACATGTTCCTCAATTTCCTTCCTCTTTTTATCATCAACAATCTCCAGTCCTTCACTCATGGCTACTCTTACTACTCCTTGATATCACTTTTGCTGAGAGAAACTGAGGGATGGATAGGAAGTGAAAATGTACCATATAACTAAAAAGAGAAAAAAAGCATTTTACTAATAATTATACGGCAAGAAAGATAACCAAGAGCTTATATATAAAATTTTTCTATTTGTACTTAATTGTCTTAAAACTAGAATTTTATCCCTGAACCTTACTAATTAACTAATTCATGCTAGTATGCTGTATCATCCACCTTTGCAAATGGATGTAGTTTCAAATTCAAGAACACCATATGCAGTGCTAAAAAAAATTACTTGTCTAGTACAAACTTCAACTCGACTCTTTGCCCACTAGTGATCAAAATGAAATGAATCATAAAATGCAAGAAATTAGAGGAAAAAAAAAATTGCCTGATGATAAATTACTGCAAAAGCTCCAGGGGAATGAATTGCTAAGAAAAAAAGAAGAAAAGGCTAAGCAATTCAGTCAGACTTACATGTTTATCTTAATGTATATGAGATCGATGGGCATATGGGCATCATTTACAATCCTCTCTCTATATATTCTACTCCTTGTCTTTAGAAATTCTGCATAATTGGCAAAGATGCCAAAAGAAATTAAAACTTTAGCTGAACTTAGAATATAACATGCCAGATTAATAGTTGGAAGAGCTGAAAAATGACTCGAGGATGAGATCAACACGTGACACAAAATAAAACACTTATGTTGTGGTCCAAGTATGTCATTACAACACTGATAGAGCAGCAACACCTCAAGATACAAGCTGAATTCCCAAACTTCCATTAGCGGATCGATGATGTTCCTATTACATAATTCTATTGTCAGCTTCAACTAAATTAAATTCATGATTTACATAACCAACAGATTGAGTTTTTTATGAAATGAAACTTGGATTAGAAAGAAGAAAATCATTATGGTGAGAAGTGAAAATATTTGCAGCTTGAGTTTGTTAATTTGTCCCTTAATTTTTTCCCTGCAGATTCTCATAACATAGTTATAATACACATGCAAATATAGGATTATATTATACAAATTGTGAACCTATATAATTTTAAAATTGAGGGTTTTTTTTTTAAAAGATAATGTTAAATCACTTTCCAAAATTCTTGGAGAAGTGTATTTTTAATCTATCATAATAAAAATGGGAAAGAAAGTAAGATAGAGCTATACTTCAAATTGAAACATAATATATAGGTATTATAGAGTCTAAAAAATATAAATATATAGGTATTATAGAGTCTAACTTTAGCATATATTTAAGCTACCAGCAGAAAGAGATCATCCTACAGGGCTTAATAATTTCTTTCCTAAATACAAACCATTGATGATAGAGATGCCTCAACACTTCCCCTTCAGAGATTTTGAGCAAAACATCAGTCACTGCAGATTGTAACATACCGCAAGATCAAGCCTAGCCCTGTATACCCACAAAAATATAAATTTTGGGACTGAAACTAGCATGGACAGCTTGAGAAGGAATTAGTCCATGAACTCAAATGATCAGAAGATAGATAGATAGAGAGATGGAGAGAGAGAGAGAGAGAGAGAGAGAGAGAGAGAGAGAGAGAGAGAGAGAGAGAGGGTATTGTTTTTCTGTGGGCGTTGGGAGGTTTTTGTTTCATTCAACTGTGGAATTAAAGTTTCACGCCATAAGTCATCAAAATTTCATATATTCCTAAGACTTCCAATCCATGGGTTCTTTTTAAAAAATAAGCAATGGTCGGAGACTCCACTTTGTGCTTTTTGTTATGCAATAATGCTCACATTATGGATACAGACTAGAATATTAGTCCCTTTGGCTGTTGAGCATCATGTGACCTCTCAAGAGCCCAAGCTTTCTTTTTTCTCCTTTGAATCCTTTCTTTGACAGTTGTCCACGTAAAATATCTCTCTCTCTCTCTCTCTTGATTATCTTAATTGTTTGACCTCTGCTGCAGACTCCTCTCATTGTTATCATGCATGATGAACAAATTCTACCCTATTCATTAGTTTTAATTATGTTTATAAGAAAAGTGGGACCATTCCATTCATTTAGAAGAACCTGCACATCAATTTCTTCCCACCTAAACTAAGACTTTCTTCCCATATCATAAGATCAATAATTCTGCCTCCCCTTATTTTTATTTCTATTCACACAAGTTATAGTTCATGATGCACTTGTGTTGTCATGACTTTGATTTATTGGTCTGACTAAAAAAATAAAATTGTCCGCATAACGTGAGGCTAGCTGCAATTGGTGGGTAAAATTTGGGAATTAGTCAATTTTGGTGGGACTTGTGATTCAAACCAGTGGCATTGATCATTTTTTTCCCTGCATTTGTTATTGCAATTGAGGGGAATATTGTTTTCATGACTGCACATTTTGACAAAATTATACTATCTTGATGTCGGCATGATGCAATTGAAAGCTTGGGGCTAACTTGATCTAGACATTTACTTATATATCTATATATATATATATATATAGAGAGAGAGAGAGAGAGAGAGAGAGAGAGAGAGAGAGAGAGAGAGGAAAAATCAAGATTAAAATATAACATTGAACTAGCTAGAAATTTGACCATTAGGGTTGGGTCAGTGGTATCCACCTGCCTCATCCTTGTGGGGCACTTACTGGTAGTAGCTCTTCATGAAGGATGGGAGGCTAACCCTATAGCTGAGGTTTGGGTTAAAGTATGGATATTTTTTATTTTACGCTTTTTTACGTTGACAAAAATATCATTATAAAAGAACGAATATTTTAATTTAATTAATGAAAAAAAATCTCCTAAACAAAAGAATTCCCTTAAAAATCTTTCTCCGCTTTAATTAATGAAATAAAAAAGTCTCCTAAACAAAATAATTTTCTTAGAAATCTTTCACCCGTTCAATACAATTATTAAAAAAAAGTAGCAGGATCAAATTTACACTAAAGAGAAGAAGATAGAATCCAAATTGAACATAATGGTTAACAATATATGCATATAATAATTAGGATTTACTACTTGTAAAGGGTGATTAGGATTTGTTCATTACTTGTATATTCTAAAGTTTCTTTTTTCCTTTATTTTCTTTTCCTCTCTCTTTCCTTTCCCTCTTACCTTTTGTATGCCCTTCCTTTCCTATATAAGGAGGGCTAAACTGTCACTATGAGTAAATCTGAGAGCTTTTAACCCAATCCCACCATGTTAAATGGATCCAACTGCAACCTATGGGTCCATGCCATGTGAAGTTTTTTGAAGGGGCGCCATCTTTGGCATTATGTCATTTGTGAAATCAGTGAACCAGTGAAAGAAGAAGAAAAGGATGATGAAGACTTTAGTGACCGAATTGAAGCCTAGGAGAGTAAAAATTACCAAATCATCACTTGGTGATGTGGTACATCCATACCTTCCATTCATAATCAATTTGGTCATTTTGAGACAGCAAAAGAAGTATGGGATTACTTGGCCCAACGATACACTACTGCATATTTAGCTCACTAGTACCAACTTTGAAATACTCTTCACTCTATAAAACAAGATCCAGGACAGTCTATTGGTGATTTTTACTCTCAAATGCATTCTGTTTGGGACCAACTGACACTGTCAAAACTGTCATGGGATACTATTAGTGATACCTCCAAATTCACCGCATACCGAGACCATCTGCGCCTTATTCAGTTTCTTATGGCATTGACTACTGATTTTGAATCTGTTAGAGCTTCACTTCTCCATCAGCATCCACTACCTATCCTTGATATTGCAGTTGCTAAACTCATTTATAAGGAAACACACCTTGGCACTAGAAAATCTTCACACAGCTCTGATGTAGTGCTTGCTGTTTTATCTTGTTCCTATCAGGGTTCTTTTTCCACAAAGACTTGCAAGTACCGTCACAAGCTTGGTCACTTTCTTTTTGAGTGCCCACTACAAGAAAACAGGTTTTCTGCGACGCACAGTATTTGCGACGCACAGTGTGCGTCGCTAATAGTCACTATTAGCGACGCACACGTGACTATTAGCTACGCACATGTGTGCGTCGCAAATAATGTTTTTCCCACCTAAGAAAAAAGGGGCGCGAAAGCTTTAGCGACGACCAAAAGGTTATTTGCGACGCATTATGCGTCGCTAATAACATGAAACTTTTTGCGACGCACATGTGTGCGTCGCAAATAATCTCTTTTATCTTTAGCGACGCACATTAAGACTATTAGAGACGCTCTATGTGCGTCGCTAATAGTTTGATAAAATCCCAAACGTTGCGCGATCTCTCTTGCTCTTGTTCTGTTTTTTTCTCTCTCTCTGTCTCTGTCTCTCAACTCCTAGATTTGAGTTTGCCGCCACCGTTCGCCGCGTCGCCGCTTCCACCACCACCGTTCGTCGCGTCGTCGCTTCCACCGCCACCGTTCGCCGCGCCTGTCTGTTTTGCATTTGATCTCTCGGTTTCTCTCTCTGGATCAGTCGCTCGTTTCTCTTCGTTGCTCGGTATGAATATCTATCTATCTATATATATATATATATATACAATTTACATAATTTCTTGAAAGCTATATTGTTTAAATTCTTTTGTATCATATACTCATTAAGCATGCCCCAATGGGAACTTTGTACATGGCATTCAATGAACCGAAGGTTGGAGAATCATTTAGGCGTTAAATGTAAGAGAAGTATAATTTTGGGGTTTTGACTGTGTGAATCTTGGAATCTGATTAAATTCAGGATTGAATGATGCAAATGTTATTGTCTATAAAATCAAGAAAGTAAGACCATTATGCAATAGACTACTCTTTCTCTTGTGGCGATGAATGGGACCCTACTCTTGCCTTTAGGAACAATAGCAGTCTGTGGTGGAGCTTTTTGCAGCAAGGGGCTTCTTGGTATATTGGGGGTTTTAAAATTTCAGTAGACGAATTCCAGGGAAAAGGGTGGATAGATTTAGATACATAAACTTGGTATGTTGCCAAACTTGTTTGGGATTTGTGCAAAGTTGAAGCTATTGAAAGAGAAATTCAGACTCTATAGAAATCGAAGACTAAAAAGGCTACTTTATTTGTTTTTATGAGTTGGCAATGGCTGATGATGGGACAATGCAATGAGGTTACGGTTAATGTGGTTGAGTAAATGGATAAATTATATATAAGGGTATTATTCTTATATTAGAAAAAAATTACAATGTCAACTAATTAAAAATGAATCTCATCTCAAAAAAAAATTTTAAATTGTTCTTCATCTCGAAAATAAAAAATGCACTAACTCTATAATAATAATTAAGTATCTTTAAGAATGACCTAAGACTAATTAACTCTTTGTTAAGAGTTTTATGAACTTTCTATAGTTTTAAGCGTGAGGCATTTTTAACTTTCCTTTTTTATTTATTATTTATTGGTTATTTTATTTGGATCGTCACACATTATCAAAGCAACCCACCTACACATAAAATAATGCATGATTGTTAATTTCGCGAACTTTCTATAGTTCGAAGCTTAATTAACACATTTGCAGCTTTCCATTTTTATTTTTTTGTTAATTTTTTATGGTTGTTTTATTTGGATTGTCACACATTATCAAACCAGCCCAATTGTAATAATGCATGATTGTTAATTTTGTTAACTTTTTATGGTTCTAAGTTTGCTTTCTTTTTTTAATTTTTTATTTATTGTTTTATTTGGGTTGTCACACATTATCAAACCAGCTCACTTACAATAATGCGTGATTGTTAATTTTGTCAATTTTCTATGGTTATAAGTTTTCTTTCTTTTTTTATTTATTGTTTATTGTTTTCTTTGGTTTTTATATTTGGATTGTCACACGTTACAATAATGCGTGCTTATTCTGTTTAAAGTTACGAGCATTGAGGTTCTTAAATTTCATTTCCGATACCACTGATAGGATGTCTCTTCTTTGTTTTGACTGTTATACTTGCCAACTAGGTGAAAATATGTCTTCTTCTTCGATGAAAAGGGAGCTTCCTATTTCTAGGCATTTCTTCAAGGTCATGATGCCTGGTTTCCTTACAGAACTTGTATGTTCTCTCTTTCTATCTCTTTCTTTCTCTATATATATATGTATGTATATCTGTGTTTGTGTGTGTGTGTGTGTGGTCAGTCCAAGTGTCTTTTCTCTTCTTAATGTAGCAACATTTCATAGTGACTCACACACACTCTAATATAGTTTTCTGAATTTCAAATTTGCACAGCTCATTCCATCGGCTTTTTGTAGACAACTAGGTGAAGTAAAATCGGAAGAAGCAATTCTAACAAGTTGTCAAGGGACATGGCATGTCAAAATTGGTAAATGTGCCGAAGGATTTATTTACTTCCGAGAAGGTTGGAATAATTTTGCGCAACACCATGCCCTCTGTCTCGGAGATTTTGTAGTATTTGAGCATATAGGAGACATGCATTTTAATGTGTGTTTGTTTGATTCAAGTGCTTGTGAGAAAGAGTTTCCACTGGAGTCAGATCGTGAGATAAAAAGGGAACCCCTTGACCCTGATGAGATCATAGAAGCTTCAACTTCTAGAACAAAAGGTATTCCATATGCAACACCGGATACCATTATATTCGGATTTTTATATAAATATTATATGATGCACCATATTTTACACACACACACACACACACGAACTTACGGCACTCGGTTCGGATGCCCGATTTGAAACTTATGCAAGTTTCAGCCTCAAAAAGGCCCATTTTGGAGTTTTGACAGACCAAAATGTCGGATATCAGCCTAATTGTACCGAAACCACCTCACACACCTCAAAAATGATAAAATAGACTTGCACGAACTTACGGAACTCGGTTCCGATGCCCGGTTTGAAACTTATGCAAGTTTCAGCCTCAAAAAGGCCCATTTTGGGGTTTTGACAGACCAAAATGCCGGATATCGGCCTAAATGCACCGAAACCATAGCACACACCTCACAAATGATAAAATAGACTTGCACGAACTTACGAAACTCGGTTCCGATGCCTGGTTTGAAACTTATGCAAGTTTCAGCCTCAAAAAGGCCTATTTTGGGGTTTTGACAGACCAAAATACCGGATATCAGCCTAACCACACCAAAAACATAGCACACACCTCACAAATAATAAAATAGACTTGCACGAACTTACGGAACTCGGTTCCGATGCCCGGTTTGAAACTTATGCAAGTTTCAGCCTCAAAAAGGCCCATTTTGGGGTTTTGAAAGACCAAAATATCGGATATCGGCCTAATTGCACCGAAACCACCTCACACACCTCAAAAATTATAAAATAGACTTGCACGAACTTACGGAACTCAGTTCCAATGCCTGGTTTGAAACTTATGCAAGTTTCAGCCTCAAAAAGGCCCATTTTGGGGTTTTGACAAACCAAAATGCTGGATATCGGCCTAAATGCATCGAAAACACAGCACACACCTCACAAATGATAAAATAGACTTGCACGAACTTACGGAACTCGGTTCCGATGCCCGGTTTGAAACTTATGCAAGTTTCAGTCTCAAAAGGCCCATTTTGGGGTTTTGACAGACCAAAATGCCGGATATCGGTCTAATTGTACCGAAACCACCTCACACACCTCAAACACCTCAAAAATGATAAAATAGAATTGCACAAGCTTACGGAACTCGGTTCCGATGCCCGGTTTGAAACTTATGCAAGTTTCAGCCTCAAAAAGGCCCATTTTGGGGTTTTGACAGACCAAAATGCCGGATATCGGCCTAACTACACCAAAACCACCTCACACACCTCAAAAATGATAAAATAGACTTGCACGAACTTACGAAACTCGGTTCCGATGCCCGGTTTGAAACTTATGCAAGTTTCAGCCTCAAAAAGGCCCATTTTGGGGTTTTGATAGACCAAAATGCCGGATATCGGCCTAATTGCACCGAAACCACCTCACACACCTCACACACCTCATAAATGATAAAATATACTTGCACGAACTTACGAAACTCGATTCCGATGCCCGGTTTGAAACTTATGCAAGTTTCAGCCTCAAAAAGGCCCATTTTGGGGTTTTGACAGACCAAAATGCTGGATATCGGCCTAACTGCACCGAAACCACCTCACACACCTTAAAAATGATAAAATAGACTTGCACGAACTTACGGAACTCGGTTCCGATGCCCGGTTTGAAACTTATGCAAGTTTCAGCCTCAAAAAGGCCCATTTTGGGGTTTTGACAGACCAAAATGCCAGATATTGGCCTAATTGCACCGAAACCACCTCACACACCTCACAAATGATAAAATAGACTTGCAAGAACTTACGGAACTCGGTTCCGATGCCCGGTTTGAAACTTATGCAAGTTTCAGCCTCAAAAAAGCCCATTTTGGGGTTTTGACAGACCAAAATGCCGGATATCGGCCTAACTGCACCGAAACCACCTCACACACCTCACAAATGATAAAATAGACTTATGCTACTTTATGTCGTTCTTACTATTTATGCATGCAAAAAAAAAAAACAAAAAACTATTCACATTCTATGTTCATATATATTTAATAATTGTTCTAATATATGTCGTTTGATCTTTATTTCAGATTGATCGGGGATTATTGTCGCGGCGCCGTCTTTATGTTTTGCATCGGAACTTGTTATTTTTATTTTTTATTTTCATGGACATCTGTAGTAACATTTTGGAGACAATTTTTAATTTTTCTATTTAGTGATGAGTGGTACATTTACAATTGTACATAATTAGTTTAATATATATATATATATATATATATATGAATGTATTTTTCTGCTTTAAAATATTCATTTCAGAATGCTTGGATTTTATTGTATATCAGGATAGATGATTGATACAGGTTTAAACAGGAACAAAACAATATTAAAACAAAGCAGATATGGTTGGAAAAAAAAAAATACTTTTAGCGACGCACACCATAGCGTTGCTAAAGGTCTGAATTTCAATTAAAAATTCACAAAAAATGACTTTTAGCGACGCACAGTGAGCGTCGCTAAAAGTCAGTATTGGCGACGCACGTATTGTGCGTCGCTAATAATCACTTTTAGCGACGCTCACTGTGCATGGCTAAAAGTCATTTTTAGCGACGCACAATACGCCCTTGGGTATTATTGGCGACGCATGGATCCAATTATTAGCGACGCGTTGTGAGCGTCGCTGATATGCACTTTTAGCGACGTCAACGGTTTTGTGCGTCGCTAATAGTATTAGCGACGCCACTTTTTGTGACGCCTTAGCGATGCACGTTTGTGCGTCGCTAAAGACCTTTGGCGACGCACAGTTGCACTATTAGCGACGCACATGCGCGTCGCTAATAGTCCATTTTGTTGTAGTGGCCTCAACATCGTCTATTGCACTTGTTAACAGAAAAGCCATATTTTCGGCAACTGTTCTATGAAAACTTCCACTGCTGGGCCTTCTTCTCTTAAGTGTCGCTACTACCACAAGACTAATCATGTCATTGAAAACTGCCCTATATTAAACCACCTAATCATTTCCAATGAAACTCATCCCGACCTAGTTCTTCCTCACGATTCTCTTATCATCCTACTATCTCTGCAGCCACCAATGATAAACCCTCCCAACTTGGTTTCCCTCATCTGCCAATTACTGTTGATGATATTAAGGTTATAGTAAAAAGGTTTTCTCTAAACAGGTTCTCCCACACACTGCCTCATCTGCTCTCATAGGTACTACTTCTTGTTTTTTTGACTCTGCATGCCATAACCACATGACCCCTGATTCTACACTTTTTTCATCCAAATGTCTTGATCCTCGTACACCTACTATTCATACTGCTAATGGATCTTACATGTCTATTAGTCATAGTGGTCATATTTCTACCTAACAATTTTCACTTCTTCATGCTTATCTCATTCCCACACTTACTCTAAATTTAATTTCTATAGGTCAATTATGTGATCTTGGCCTTGACTTACATTTTTCTTCCTTTGGTTGTTATGTATAGGACCTATAAATTGGACAGATTCTTGGGACAGGCTGTAAAGTTGGGCTTTTGTTTGAACTCATATCTCTTCATATGGCCTTTCACTCTTCTCCCTGCTCCTCTTCATTTTAGTCTGCCGCATTAACCTCTCATCTTCAGTAATGGCATTCCCATTTGGGTCATGCCTCACGTAGTAGTCTTCGTCCTTTAATTTCTAGTGGTCATTTAGGGCCTATTAGTAGTGAGTTTATTACATATTTACTTTCTCAACTTGCAAAACAACTAACATTATCTTTTAATAAAAGTGACTATATTTCTCTTGCATCTTTTGAGTTGATTCATTCTAATGTATGGAGTCCTTCCCCCAATTCTACTATGGATGGTTCTAAATATTTTGTTATCTTTATTAATGATTATTCTCGTTTCACGTGGCTATATCTTATGCATGCCAAATCCGAATTACCCAGCTTCATATTTCTTTTGCTAAATGGTCAAAACTCAGTTTTTCAAAACAATAAAAGTCTTTCATACTGATAATGCTAAAGAATATCTTAAGTCTATTCTTCAAACTTTCCTTCACTAACAAGACACCATTGTTCACCGATTTTGTCAAGGAACATCTTAACAAAATGGTCGAATAGAACGAAAACATCGTCGTATATTGGATTTTGTTCGTGCTTTACTCATCTCATCCCTATGTCCAGAATGTTTTTGGGGAAAAGCTACTCTCACTGCCATTTACACCATCAATCAGGTTCCTTCATCTATCATTCATCACCAATCTCCTTATGAACACCTCTATGGTACTCCACCCCTTTATAACCTTTTAAAAGTCTTTGGTTGTGCTTTTTTTTTTGTCTTACTTCAGCCTCATAAGCATACTAAACTTAAAGCTCATGCATGGTTATGTTGCTTTCTTGGGTATGACATTGAACATAAAGGGTATTGTTGTTGGGACCCCATTTCGAATCGTCTTCGAATATCTTGACATGTCGTCTTTTGGAAACATACCATGTTTTCTTCCTTGTCCCTTTTTCATCTCTCTAATACACATCATATCTCATTTTTCACTAATCCTTCTATCGAGTTATTTCCTCCTAGCATTGATGCAGGTACTTTTAGTGAGTATCCTTCGGACATCGCTACGACCTCTCCCTCAGAAACTTCTCCATCTACAAGTCTTGCTCCAAACCCTCTTGAGCTCCTTCCGTCATCTTCTGATATCCTAGAGTCTTCTTTCTCTTTGGACTATACATGGTGGCTTTCCACTCAAGTAAGAGAACCATCTGTTCGCCTTCATGATTTTTATTGCTTTTTTACACTTATTTTCTTATGTACATGAGCCCTAGTCTTTTCGTAAGGCCCAGTCTAACCCTTTGTGGAAGTAAGCAATGACTGAGGAATTACATGTCTTAGAGAAAACTCATACCTAGGATTTGGTTGATCTTCCGCTAGAAAAGGCAACTATAGGCTGCAAATGGATCTATAAGGTCAAGACTCATTCTGACGGGACTATTGAACGATACAAGGCTCGACTTGTTACAAAAGGGTTCACTAAAGAATATGGTATTGATTATGAGGAGACATTTACTCTTGTTGCCCACTTTACTATTGTTCGCAGTCTCCTAGCCATTGCTGCAGTTCGTAAATGACGTCTTTTTCAAATTGATGTAAAAAATGCCTTCCTTAATGGGGATTTGCACGAAGAAGTCTACATGCAGCCCCCATCTAGTCTTTTCTATTCTCCACACCAAGTCTGAAAACTTCATCAAGCTTTATACAGTTTTAAGCAAGCTCTTCGCGTATGGTTTGCCAAGTTTAGTAAAACTATCAGTCATTCTGGGTTTACTTACAGCTCTTATGACTCAGTCCTTTTCATCCACAAATCTGAACGGGAGATTGTTTTACTTTTGCTTTATGTTAATGATATGATAATCACCGGCGATGATCTTTCTAGTATCTTTGATCTCAAAAAACTCCTTAATTAACATTTTGAGTTGAAGATCTTAGTTCTCTTAACTATTTTCTAGGTCTTGAGGTTACCCCTGCTTCTGATGGGTACTATCTATCTAAGGCCAAGTATGTCATCAATCTTTATCTCATGCTGGTCTGACTGACAAAAAGACTGCTTCCACTCCTCTAGAGCCGAATCTTCGTCTCACCCCATTAGATGGTACTCCACTTCGTCATGCCACTCTTTATCATCAACTGGTGGCAACCTTGTTTATCTCACTGTTACTCGCCCTATATGCGGTTCATTTGGTCAGTTAGTTTATGTCTGCTCCACGCTCTACCCATTTTATTATTGTTTTTCATATACTCCACTATGTCAAAGGCACCTTTTTCCATAGCCTTTACTTCTTTGCTCATTTCTCCCTTACATTACATGCTTACTCTAATACAGATTGGGTTGGTGATCCCACTAATCGTCGCCCTGTTACTGGTTATTGCTTTTTTTCTCAGAGATTTTCTCATCTCTTGGCATAATAAGAAGCAAACTGTTGTTGCTCGATCGAGCATAGAGGCTGAATATCGAGCACTAGCCGACACTACAACCGAACTGCTATGGTTATGGTGGTTACTCGAAGATATGAATGCTCTTCAATCTTCTACCATTTCTCTACATTGTGACAATCACAGTGCCATTCAGATTGCTTATAATGATGTTTTCCATGAGTGCACCAAACATATTGAACTGGACTGTCATTTTGTTCGTCATAATTTACTTCAAGGTACTCTCCGACTAATACCTATTACTTCCACTGCTCAGGCTGCTGATATCTTCACCAAAACTCATCATCTTAGGCATTTTCGTAATTTTATTTTCAAACTCCAATTGGCTTCTACATTGCCCCCTTGAGTTTACCCGGGGGGAAGGGTGTTAACAATATATATGTATAATAATTAGGGTTTACTATTTGTACATGACAGTTAGGATTTGTTCATTACTTGTATAACTGTAGGGTTTCCTTTTTTCTTTATTTCCTTTCCTCTCTCTTTCCCTTTTTCTCTCTCATTCTGTTTTCCTTACTCATTTTTTGTATGCCCTTCCTTTCCTATATAAAGGAGGGCTCTCTCTCTTATAAGACTGAAATTATAATAAAAAATACAATACACATATTCAATATATGTTTATTCTCTCTCTCTCAACAATAACAATGACATGGACATATGTTTTTAAATTGGGATTCCGTCTCATTAACATGTTATAATGACTTTATGTAAAAGAATATGATAAATTATAATCCCATTAGGAGTCAAAGTTTTTTAAATTGAAAAATTAAGCCTTGTTTATCTCTTCATGCTGTTCAAATTGGAACACTGCTGGGAATAATCCCATTAACTTTAGTTAATTAAGTAAAGTTTCACTAAAACATTAAACAAAATAATAATAAATAAATAATATTAATTAAAAAAACAAAATTCTAACATAATTTAAATTGAACATGAGCAAAACTAATGTTTTAGTTTTGAAGTACAAAAAAAAATTTGCCGATCAAAAAAAAAAAAAAAGTACAAAAAAAAATTTAAGTACTAAAAAAAAACTATTTCAATCTAATTATGAACACTATATAAACTTAATTGCAAAATATGCTCGTCTTATCATTTAATTTCAAATTTTCAGTCAGTTAGAGAAGCTTTTAATAAAATTAAAAAATGCATATAGTATTTTTTGTTTATCACTATATTCCAATCGATTAGGAGACTTCTAATTTTTATTATTTTTTTACATCTATCTTCAATGTTGGTCTAAATTAAAATTTGACATCATCAAGAAGTGCCAATGATCCATATTACAATCAATTAAAAGACTTCTAATAAAGTAAAAATGAATTTTTTATTTACATTTACCATCAATTTTGGTTTAAATCAACATCTGACATCATCGAGAAGTGCCAATGATCCATATTAGGATTTCTCCAAAAGAATAGATAAATCTCTCTCTCCCTTCCCTTCTCTCTCTTTATTGTCTCCCTTTTTTTTCTTCTAGAGTTCTTTATTCTAAAAAATCTTCATTAATATTCATGGAAGAGTACATTTTACAATTATCTATTTTCAAGGCAGGGGTCAATCTTCTTTGTTTATTTTTCTTAAGACTGTTTTTATTTTTATTTTTTGAGATTTGCTAATTTTATTGCATCCACTTATTTATAGATCAAATTCATATGGAAGCATAAAATTCGTGAAAATTACTTACAGAAACATGTTATCCAGTATGATATTGTGTTGTTTGTAGGCACATATTGTACGTAATGAAGAACTACATATAATGGAATCAATAAAAATAAAAATCTAGGTATGATTAAAAAAAAATTAGTTTTACCCCTATAATCGTAAGAAAAATATTTATGAATATCAACCTCAAATTAAATATAAAACTTATGTTTTATACAAGAAAATACTGTAAAAGTCTTTTAGAGTGAATGCAATTTTTTTTTAATTAAATGTTTAAAAAAATTAAAAATCATTTCTCTATTTATTTTCTCTTATACATGGGTAATTTTTCTTCAAATTTTGTGTTATAATTCTATTTTTCTTTGTTTTTTTTTTTTTGTGTTCTATAATTCTTCATAAAATATTTCAAATATCAAGGTACGTATATCATATCATTTTTATAAAATGATACGTGCTGAAAGATGGATCACAATAACACTCATTTACTTGTATCATTTTGTATGATATGTCATTTATCACTTTTTTAAGTTTGTTAACGAACAAAATTATTGATAAATACATTTGAAATAATGAAACAAATCAAGAAAGAATTGATAAAATAAATCAAAATACAAATCATTAAAAATGTTGATTTCACAAAAAAAAGAGTCAAAATCAATAGTAAAAGTATATCAAATAAGCCTAAAATATGTATTTACATTAACGAAGATTTATTATCAAAAATAGAAAATTAGAGTATGTTTTCATATTCTCAAAGAGAATGGATACGAAATTTTAAAATTTAAAATTAAAAAGTAGATTTTAAAATGAATTTTCTTTTTTACTTTTTTATTTTGAAGAACACCAGTTTGATTGTGTAATACTATTTTGTTTTCATTTTTTTTAACAAAAATTTATAATATTAATTTTTATGTATGATAATTATTTCACGTGCAACGCACATGCATAATGACTAGTATTAAATAAATGTCAAATTAGAATTGCGGGTAGCATTTAATCCAAAAAATTCTAACTTTAAATATTTGTAACTTGAAGATTCTGAAAGTTGTTGAAAGTTACCTACTTCTATATTAAGATGAGTCAAGAGCACTCAAAATAATTCTTTTTTGGGATAATTATATTTTCTTTTCAATTATAGAGATATTTCATATATTTTCTCAAATTACACTAACTTTTTGTAAGTTATAATGACAATATATATACAAATTATTTTTTTCGTATAAAATTCGTTATTTATCATCTCAGGGTTTCAATTAAATTTTTTATAGGAGACTAAAATATTCTTGTATTTTCCATTGACACCCCCTCTCTTTTTAAGATTATAGCTCATGAGGTTCTTGTAATTATTTGTTTTCTTTCAGATCTAACAAAGAAGGTTAATCAAATATTATAAAAGAGATCTATGTAATTGTTAAATATTATAAGGGAGATTACGATGGTTGACAATACAAAAGACAGTCATGCTGATTAAACTCTGCCTCTCTAACACCATCTACAGTCTTTGGGAAGAGAGAAATCACAGAATTTTCAGAAATAGGAAGAGAGAAGTTAAGTTGGTGCTAAAAGAAGTTAATTGTAATGTCATCAAGGATGCTGTTTCTACATGGAAGTTTGTGGACAAATCTATATGCAAATTAGGATATTTGTACAAATTTTGATTTTCCTAATGTTATCTTCTTATAGTTTTACCCTTGCATTATTAGTTTTCGTTGCTAGCCTTTGGCTTGCTGTTGTCTAGTAATGGGTTTATAATACTTTTCAGTACTATAGTCGCATGCCAGACTTAAAAAGTCTCCTGAAGATTAATTTGCCCCCAAACCTTAAGACATCCCCACGAGGGAAAAGCAAAGAGTTCCTCGAGGGACTTTTTGTTAAAAGTTAGTCAAGTTTAGGAACCTTAAATTGGCTCGACTAGGTCTTGATGAAATACTGTTAAGATTAGCTCGACCAACACTTAGGTTTATTTTGACAGTGTTAAGTTCAGGAACTAAAGAATAGTTTGACTTATGATTGATCACACCACATTGGATGAGTATCTTGTTGATCATATTTTTTTGATTGTGTTAATGTTGCTCGAGTACCTACAGTTACCAAATGAAAAGATAAAATATTGTGCATTTGATATGGTGACTAGAGGGTCTGTATGATAGTTGTATTAAATATACTTATGGAGAAAAACAAGATGATAATACAGCATATGGGTTGGAAAAATTTTTTTTGGGGGGGAGAGAGAGAGAGATTGGAAGCAAAGTATAAGAGAGACTACCCCTTAAAATATTCTCAAATTGCATTCTTTCTTTAACCCTTTTCCCGGCCATCCAAAGGTTTTACTTCCTAACCCTCACTGGAAGAAAGTTGGACAGTTTTGGATTCACATAACAGAGGTGGTCTTCTCTACAATTTCTCAGGGAAAGAAGTGGAATCATTTCAAAGATTAGGTTTGGCTAAAAGACAACAAAAGCTGGCTAGATATTATTTAAAGTATCAATATATATATATATATATATATATAGAAACATTGTTTTCAGAGAGAGAGAGAGATTCCAAGGATTATGGCAGGATGAATAGTAGTTTTCATAGAAAAGAAGAAAATTGGGTGTTATGGGCTTAAGAAAATGAACAATTCTAAACCCTACGTACCTAAAAAAACACTTGATTTTTTTTTCTTATCGCGTGCATGGGCAGTTGACATTCTAATATATATATATTAGGTCATAAGAATCTTTCAAAGAATTACTTGTTTTTTCTTATTATTTCATGGATGACGTCCAACCTAGCATCGCTACGTATGTGATATGTCAGTCTTTAAACAATTTACATGGGACTACATATAATTAATGTCTACCATAATGTATAGTGATTATTATCTGAATGCTGTATTGATTAATTTTTAAATCAACCATACCGGATATAATTCTGTTTGTTGCGAAGGAAACGAAGATTTTTTTTTTCTGGGTCTTTGTTTATAGATCTATGGTGCCCTTTTATCTGCATGAATTTGGAATTTCTCGAGTTTTTTATTTTATTTTATTTATTATCTCTCTTGTGGAGATGGATTGTGGGGCTATGAATTTATAGGGTTTGGGAGAGATCTATTATTACAGAAGCTGTCACGTACACATTACAAGCTTATGGAATAAACTTGATGTGAGAAGGCAACAACTTTTCGCAGGCTCCTCCCTCTTCAGCCCAGCATCTCCGGACAAGGACTACAAAAGTGTTAATTAATTAAATCTTTTCTAATTGTGATTTGAGTTATGTTATTTTTATCATAATATTTTATCAAATTTTTTTACTTATTGACGTGATTGTTCGGATGCTAATTAATTAAATCTCTTAATATATGTGAGTGCTAGTGAACCTAGTCTTAATTTAAAATATGTAACTTAGAATTAAAATTGAAAGTGAGGATCATATTTTATTTTATTTTATTTTTTGATAACGTGGAATCCTCCTAAGGACCAAGCCTAATGTCATTTAAAGTAAATCTTGGATGCGCCAAACCGTCCATTAGTCCTATGCATCAAGTAAATCGCGAACTCGTACAACGGAGGAGACTCGAACCCACATTGGTTAGCCTTTCGACCCTTTCAAAGTCCTTATGCCAATCAACTGCGTTACGCCCGGATGGACAAACGAGGATCGTATTAATCTAATCTCAAAACTAATTTCTTCCAACTGTGATTTTAGGACGTAGAATCCAGCCAAACATGACGTAAGCCTACCGTAGCTTCAAGTTGAAATCTAACAATGGTACCACATAAATGGTCATGCATTGGATACCGAGAAACCCAAGAAGGCCCCGTACCTGCCTTCCTCGTGTGTTAGAAGATTCCCTGTAAATTAGGTTGCTTTGGTTGTTTAGATTGCTGGAATCATTTCGGATTGCCCTTTCTTTATTTTGGTCAAACATAAATTCATTTTAGAATGAACAAAATATATATTGGTACTTCGTTTTTATCTTTTTAATTAATCTCAAAATTTTAACTATATTTTATGTTTGTAGCTCAAATTTCATCTTGTAATGCCATCTGATTTATGAGGAGAACTAATTTTATGTCAATTCATAAAGATTTATTTGTTTGGTTAGGTTTTCGAATGTAAGTTTTGAATTTTAAAATGTGGGATATGTATTTGAAAAGTTATTAATTTTGATTTTTTTTAACTTTTTTAATTTAAATTCTCATATCCAAATAAATTTTCATAATTTTTAAAAAATTAATTACAAATTTTTAAAAAAAAAATTCAAAAATTATTCTAGCACAATTTTCTAGTAATTGAAATCCTGAAAGTTAAAAGTTGAATGTTGCATGTTAAGATAGAAGGTGATAACAAATTTTCGTCTAAAACCCAAAAAATTGGCTATATATAAATGACACAAATAATTTATAACTTTTTAGATAATTTTATATATAGTTTTTGAATTTATACTAGAACAAATAAAAATGTCTAAATGATGAATTATATATATATATATATAGGTAAATCAGTAAGTATTGTAGGCAAAAAAGAACTATGTACAAGGGAACCAACCCAAAAGAAAAAAAGCAAATGATAAAATTATGTGGCTTATGTATCTTTGTCTAAAAAATTTGTCCGAATGACTAACTGATGCAGAGTCATTAATTGATGTGATCAATTTTAAAAAAATAATTAATGTAACAGCAATCATTAATTTTTTTTATTCAGACAAAAATTTAAATAAACATACATGAGACATAAAATATTACTTAAAAAAAAAAAAATTATTGAATGGGACTAATACAGTGATATAATAATATGTTTTTTTAATAGTATTATGTTATTTACAATACGATTTATCTTTTTCATTAAGTTATAAAATATATGATAAAATATTATTAAAAAAATATGTTATCACGTGATATATCACACCTATTGAAAAACATTTTCCAAATGAGAGGACATTACAATCCCAAGACGTGTGAGCTTCTGAAGGCAAAAGTGGAAATGTTCCAATTCATCATGCATAGCTTCCCAATTCTGAAAAGAATTCTTAACGTTCCTCCAAGAAGAAACCTTCACCCTCACTGCAGTATAGATATTCTGCAAAATCTAATCAATATCCATTTGAATGTTTCTCCAGAGTCTACCATTTGTAGCCTTACAAAGGTAGTAGACAGTGGCCCCAGGGATTATTTTCCCGGCTTCGCCAAGAAGTCCTTTCCTTTGAATTGATGAATGGCCACTTCAGCTCCTCCTGCCAGCGGTCGGACCTAATTAGGATGGGTGTGATATGAAAATAAATAAAAAAGTAAAAATGAATCTAAAATTATATGTAAATATAAGAATACAAAATTTTAAGTAGTTCATTTTAAAATAGAGTTATGTTTACGATTACTGTGATTTTACTATGATTTAAAAGATTTATAAATTCTAATGTGATGTGATTATTCAACTATAAATACATAGTATTAGCATAACATGACAATGATGTAAAATACAAAAAAATACTTTTAGAAAAAATCAGAGACGAGGAGTTAGTGTCCAATACTTAACATGATCCAAACTATCTAACAAATTTAACCCACCCTGATTATATAAAATAAAATAAAAAATAAACTTGTTATTATATAATCAATATTTATAATGATATTTTTTAGTCACTCATTAGAAATTTTATACAAACTTTACAGAGTTATATGTTTGAAAAAAAAAATCATTCTAGTTCTTTATTGGTATGCATATTTCTTATTTTAATACATGTAGTATTTTATTTGAAATATGTTAATTATAATCATTTAATACAATAAATAAATAAATAAACAAAAAGTTTAAAAATAAATAGAGATCCCGATGGGAACCCGTCCCTACCTATCACGAAATTTAAATGCATTTAGGAAAAACTTTTTTCACGGGACAGGATTAGGGTACCCACCTCAAACTTGCCCCATTACCATCCATAACTGGGTTCATTGATCAAGTTAATAGACCAAACTAATCTCAGTTTGCTAATTATGAATTTTTTTTGTCCCCTTAAAAATTCAACAACCTATTTTTATGATTGAATCCATATACTAGGTTCATACAAAATTTTTTCCATTGGAAGGACTTTCTTCCAAATAGTGAAAGAGAAGGGGCATAGAAAGGAAATGTGATTTGAGCTCTCACTGTTATCCTGACATGGCAGGGAATTAATTTTTGTTACTACATAACCCAATTTCTCTACTTGAACATGCGCAAATCAAATTAAAATTTAATCTTAGTGAAATATTCAATCATGTATCAAAACTTTGTCAAGAATATGAAATTTAACCTAACCTTGATTTTACATTAATTAATGCAGAAAATCAAGTCAAATTAATAATTTTTATGAAACCAAAGAAAATTAAAGTAAAAATTGAAATTTATTTATTACCCAAATTTTAGAGTAACCTAAGCAAGTTTGGATACCAAGAACCATAAATTAGTTGGCCGTTAAAAAATGGAAGTTTGTTTTTGTAATCTCAAAAGATAAAACAAAACTTTTTAGAAAAAATGTTAAACTTTAATTGAAAAATAATAGTGTATATTGTTTTTGTTAGCTTGGATAGCATGCATTTAAGGAAAACAAGGTTCTGTAACTTCTCTCTACTTTTCAGCCAACTTGCCAACCCATCACCACCCCAACCTCCACCCACAACCACCTTCCTTCTCCACCAGCAACGCCAACCAAAAAGCTCCTCCCAAATTGAACCTGCGCAGGAAACTGCCCAGAACTTGCAAAAATATCATCTCACCTCTTCCACTCCAATCTTACCCTAGATGTAACCGCCTCCTCCCTTTGGCAACCAAAAGTTTAACCTATGTGTTGATTTTATGGCCTTCCACCCCATGGCCTCCCCCCCAACCCCCCTCCACCCCCCACAAATACCAATGTAGACATTGAGCACTCAGATGCAAATAAAGGAAATGAGCAAACAAACTCTGATAATTATTCCATCCCAGATACATATGAGGAACAAAAGAAATTAGCTGATGAGATAGCAAGAGACGCTGCTGCTAGACAAATAGCCAGCTTTCATGCAGAGGTTTCCCTTCTCCGTGAAGGCTTCCAAGATCGAGAGATGCTTCTGGATGAGATCACTACAGGAATTTCCACTATTAGCGACGCCCACGTGCGTCGCTAATAGTGGAAAACAGCGTCGCTAAAGGTATTTTGCGACGCACACAAAGCATCGCTAACAATGCCACAAATAGTCGCGTCGCTAATACTATTAGCGACGCACACATCTCTAAGCGTCGCTAAATGTAACTATTAGCAACACACGTAGAGCGTCGCTAATAATTCTTCACGTGTGTTGCAAATATTATACAAGGCCGCAAAGTGCGTCACAAAAGACCACCAGTAGCGACGCCCTCTGTGCGTCCCTAATGGTGGGTATTTAGCGACGCTTTCTAAGCGTCGCTTATAGTGTACTGGAACTTATTTCTTTCCTTTTAGTGACGCATTTTCTGCGTCGCTAAAAGTCTTTTTTTTTTTTTTAACCAAATTTTTTTGTTTTATTTGTATTTTTATTCCTGTATCAATCATCCTAATATACAGTAAATTCCAAGCATTCTAAAATGACTATTAAAAAAGAAATATACATTCATATATATATATATATATTATACTAATTATGTACATTTATAAAAGTACAATTTAACAATAAATAGAAAAATTAAAATTGTCTCAAAAAATGTAACTACAACAGTTCATGAAAAGAAAAAAAAATAAAAATAACAAGTTCCGATGCAAAACACGTAATTTTGGTGGTGCAATAATCCCGATCAATCTGAAAGAAAGATTAAATGATATATATTAGAACAATTATTAAATAAATATATATATGAACATAGAATGTGAATAGTTTTTTTTTTTTTGCATGCATAAATAGTAAGAACAACATAAAGTAGCATAAGTTGCAAACCATGGATCTGAACCAAGTGCCGTAAGTTCGTGCAAATCTATTTTATCATTTTTGAGGTGTGTGATGGGGTTTCGGCACAGTTAGACCGATATCCGGCATTTTGATCCTTCAAAACCCCAAAATGGGTCTTTTCGGAGCTGAAAATTGCATAAGTTTCAAACCGGGCATCCGAACCGAGTGCCGTAAGTTCGTGCAAGTCTATTTTATCATTTTTGAGGTATTTGATGGAGTTTCGATACAGTTAGACCGATATCCTGAATTTTGGTCCTTCAAAACCCCAAAATGGGTCTTTTGGGAGCTGAAACTTGCATAAGTTTCAAACCGGGCATCCGAACCGAGTGCCATAAGTTCGTGCAAGTCTATTTTATCATTTGTGAGGTATGTGATGGGGTTTCGATACAGTTAGACCGATATCCTGAATTTTGGTCCTTCAAAACCCCAAAATGGGTCTTTTGGGAGCTGAAACTTGCATAAGTTTCAAACCGGGCATCCGAACTGAGTGCCGTAAGTTCGTGCAACTCTATTTTATCATTTTTGAGGTGTGTGATGGGGTTTTGGTGTAGTTAGGCTGATATCCAGCTTTTTGGTCTGTTAAAACCCCAAAATGAGCCTTTTTGGAGCTGAAACTTGCATAAGTATCAAACCGGGCATCCGAACTGAGTTCCGTAAGTTTGTGCAAGTCTCTTTTTTCATTTGTGATATGTGTGATAGGATTTTGGTGTAGTTAGGCCGATATCCAGCATTTTGGTCTGTCAAAATCCCAAAATGAGCTTTTTTAGAGCTGAAACTTGTATAAGTTTCAAACTAAACATCCGAACCGAGTGTCGTAAGTTCGTGAAATTCTATTTTATCATTTTTGAGGTGTGTGATGGATTTCAGTATAGTTAGGCCAATATCCGGCATTTTGGTATGTCAAAAGCCCAAAATGAGCCTTTTTGGAGTTGAAACTTACATAAGTTTCAAACTGGGCATCCAAACCAAGTGTCATAAGTTCATGCAAGTCTATTTTATCATTTTTGAGGTGTGTGATGGGGTTTTGGTGTATTTAGGCCGATATCTGGCATTTTGGCTTGTCAGAACCCTAAAATGAGCCTTTTTGGAGCTGAAACTTGCATAAGTTTCAAACCGGACATCCGAACCGAGTGCCGTAAGTTCGTGCAATTCTATTTTATCATTTTTGAGGTTTGTGATGGGGTTTCAATGTAGTTAGGCCGATATCCGGAATTTTGGCCCTTCAAAACCCCAAAATGGCCCTTTTTGAAGTTGAAACTTGCATAAGTTTCAAACTGGACATTTGAACCGAGTGCCGTAAGTTTGTTCAAGTCTATTTTATCATTTGTGAGATGTGTGATGGGGTTTCAGTGTCGTTAGGCCGATATTCGGCATTTTGGTCTGTCAAAACCCCAAAATAAGCCTTTTTGGAGTTGAAACTTGCATAAGTTTCAAACCGGACATCCGAACCGAGTGCCGTAAGTTTGTGCAATTCTATTTTATCATTTTTGAGGTGTTTGATGGGGTTTCAGTGTAGTTAGGCCGATATCTAGCATTTTGGTCCTTCAGAATTCCAAAATGGTCCTTTTTGGAACTGAAACTTACATAAGTTTCAAACCAGGCATCTGAACCGAGTGCCGTAAGTTCGTGTAAGTTTATTTTATAATTTTGAGGTGTGTGATGGGGTTTCGGTGTAGTTAGACCGATATCCGGCATTTTGGTCCTTCAAAATCCCAAAATGGGCCTTTTTGGAGCTGAAACTTGCATAAGTTTCAAACTGGGCATCCGAACCGAGTGCTGTAAGTTTTGTACAAGTCTATTTTATCATTTTTGAGGTGTGTGATGAGGTTTTGGTGTATTGAGGCCGATATCCGGCGTTTTGGTTTGTCAAAATCCCAAAATAAGCCTTTTTGAAGCTGAAACTTGCATAAGTTTCAAACCGGACATCCGAACTGAGTGTCGTAAGTTCGTGCAATTCTATTTTATCATTTTTGAGGTGTGTGATGGGGTTTCGGTGTATTTAGGCCGAAATCCAGCATTTTGATCCTTCAAAACCCCAAAATTGGCCTTTTTGGAGCTGAAACTTGCATAAGTTTCAAACCGGGCATCCAAACCGAGTGTCGTAAGTTCGTACAAGTCTATTTTATCATTTGTGAGGTGTGTGATGGGGTTGGGGCATAGTTAGGCCGATATCTAGCATTTTGGTCTGTTAAAACTCCAAAATGAGCCTTTTTGGAGCTGAAACTTGCTTCCCTATGAAATTAAATAAGTTCGTGCAAGTTTATTTTCATATGTGAAGTGTCATGCAGTTTGTAGGCCGGTAGGCCAAAATCCACTTTTTTTTTACGTAACATTTTCTATAAATAATAAATGTACCAAAGTAAATAATTTTGAAAACTTACTAAGGCTAAACAGAGCCTCTTTGTTGGCTGAGGATCGTTTGCACAATAGCATCTAGCTGGGTCGTATGCTCCTTGAGCTCTATCATCTCAGCCTTCATCTCTACATTCAATCTCTCCACTGCCTCAACTTTCTGGGTGGCTGCGTGAAACCTAGCATCGGTCTCGACGGTAGAGGACGATGTCGTTGGCTTCATCCCACTCCCTAAGCCACGTACATATCTATGCCTCTTGCTCAGAATAGTCTCTCGTTGGTCATCGGTCAGTGGATGCTCACCCTTAGGGGTCGGCTAAACACGCATCTCGACCATCTCCTCCTAAAAAAACATAAACATATGTTACTACTTTTAAGCATTTTAGATTAATATTAAATTAGTAATAGTGGTATATAAATCTTTTCCAACTTACATAAAGCCGTTGAGCTTCAGGCCCAGTCCAACCCTTCTCGGGATTGTAATGTGTCCTGTGCCACAACTCAATGGAGTTGGGTGGTGCACCGGTCTCCCGGTCTCGCTGCAACAAATAAATAGTAGCTTGTGAAGAATGATTTCATGAATACATTATACAATAAGAAATTGGTACATTTATTAACTTACCATCTCATGCCTATACCTAACAAAAGAACGTGATCCACCACAGTGGGTCACCTTTTGCTTGCTTCTGCTCTCGCTATTTTTCTTACTAAGTTCCTACACTAGGCTAAATCAAAGAAGGTTAGTATAAATGACAATGATTCATCATACAACAAAAGTAATTTTGACAATTTTTACCTAGAATGCATGACTAGCGAATTAGTCGCATAGTAACATCCAATCCTCTACCGCCACCCCCCTGTAGGGTCTGTCGCGAGGCTATCTACCGGCTGCCACCTCTGCCTCGTAGTGCATGTGGAGCCTATGTCGATAGTCCCTGAAACGGGTTCCCAAGTAACGGTCCACTGCCTTCACGACATGAGGCATGTAGAGATCGATGTCAAATTTCTCCTGTAAAGCATGTCATTGTCAAAACATTATGGCATAACATATGTTAAAATTTAGTTGAACACAATAATAAAAGACATACCTGGATGTGCGCATGAATATCCCATCTCTCCGCGTCAGTGACCTGACTCCAGTAACTAATATGGAGTGGGGCGCGTAGCCGGCAAATGATGCCAACCTCCGTAGTGAACTGCTGTGCCCACCTAACAATGGGCTTCAGCAAGCCCGGAGGTATCTCAATCCGAAGGGGCATGCCCCCCGCTGCCTCTATCTAAACCTACAAGCTGTGATTCTTCGACCTACCACACCCCTGTCTAGGGGGCGGTGGCCGAAGCTTTAGAAGAAATAAAATAGAAACAATTAGTACCATATTTATATAATCATTAATAAAAATAGAAACTAGGCATACCGTCGACGACAGGATCGGTCAACCCTGCAGATGAGGGGGAAGGGGTCGATGGGTCCTGCATAACTGAGCGTCTACGTGAACCTGGTCCAACCATATCTACAAAGAAAGTTTAAAAATAAAATTGTTTCTTTTTTATCATAAAAATTAAAATCCTTATCGAAGTAAAAATGATTACCCATTACATCATGAAATTGAATATCCATTACATTATAAAAGCTGAAAAGCATTACACTTGATACTAACACATCTAACAACTATTACAATTATTCATTTGAGTCTGTATCATCATCTGAACTTGAATTTTCTTCACTCTCAGTACAATACTCTAACAATGTGTTATCATCAAAATCATTGTCCTCGTCATCATCATCATTAATAAACGTTGCATCCCTCAGATCTAATTGTGTGGTATTGGTGACATCGGAAGCTACGACATGATCTGGTTCTACATCAGTTCTATTCATAAGATACGAAGTAACATCTTCCTAATCATATCGAACAACACCATCGTGGGCAGTTTGAGACTCTTCTTGTAGTGCCTCCTCAATCCTTTCCAAATCTTCATCTCCCTTGCCAACTTCTAGGACATCATAAACATTTCTAGATTTTATTTTTTGGACAACATGCCAATCACCTCTTATTTTTGTGTCCTTCAAATAGAAAACTTGTTTTGCTTGAGATGCCAAAACATACGGATCATCTTTAAATGCCATACGTGACGTATTAACACTTATGAAGTGCTTATCGACCTGCATTCCAGTCTTCTTATTACTTACATCCCACCAATCACATTTAAAAATATATAAAGAATGACCGTAGCAATAATGTAACTGTATGAAGTTTTGTAAAACACCATAGTACTCTACAATTTGTTCTGCGTCACCATCTCCCTGAACAAGGACCCCTCTATTTTGTGTTCGTTGACTAACCTCACGTTCCCTCGTGTGAAATCGAACACCATCAACAATTAAACCAGTGTAGCGGGATATCCTTTGATCCGGACCACATGCCAAGGAATATAATTGATCGTACGCCTCAGAAGATTGTTAGTGGCGTAATAGCTTCATCTATTAATTCAATACAAGCACAAAATTAATTGAATACAAATGCATTAACTAATATAATTACAATTAATTAAAACCTTGTCTTACACATTCTTCGAACCACTTTGGAAACAAATTTTGTTGTCTTTGCTCTAGATCAGAACTTGATACATGTTCTTTCTAAAGCTCAATCGTATGCTCACTGTATAAGATGAGATATGTTATATGTAACTTACATTTATCTACTAACATAGTATTGCAATGATTTCTACAAACTTACTTAAAATATGGCAATGTTTCATCGTAGTTGTTGAGCACGGTGTAGTGGGCTTTTTCCAAGTCTTGAAGATGACACCATTCATATATACGGGCACCTATTGGCCGCACATTCTGATTAAACTCCGTAAGGCCAATTCGTTCCTACCCTGGACATCTATCAGAATTTCGCTCTTGACGATTAGACCTTGTCTCAATATCTTCAAGATGCATAGAGCAGAAGGTGAGACATTCAGCATCAACGTAAGCCTCAGCAATTGACCCTTCTGGTCGTGCTTTGTTACGCACATATTGCTTCAATGTGTCCAAATATCTGTTTTAACAATTACTCAGTTATACATTAAAATAGTTAGGATAGATAGATAACACAATTCATAAAATTAAATGTACCTTTCTATTGGATACATCCAACGGTATTGGACAGGTCCGCCAATTTTTGCCTCATGAGGCAAATGCACAGCTAAGTGGACCATTACATTAAAGAAAGCTGGAGGCAAAATCTTTTCCAACTTGTAGAGGGTCACGAAAACATCCCTTTCGAGCTTTTCAAGTACTTCCAAATTCAACGTCTTCGCACATAATTCTCTAAAGAAACAGCCCAACTCAGTCAATGTAGTTGATATGTCATCGGTGAGATATCTACGTAGTGCAACCGGAAGAAGTCGTTGTAAAAGGACATGGCAGTCATGGCTCTTCAATCTGGATATTTTTCCATCTATAACATTTACACACCGAGATATATTCGATGCGTATCCATTTGGAAACTTCACCGATTTAAACCACTCGCAAATCCTCATTCGCTCTGCAAATGATAACGTATACTGTGTAGGAGGCACAATATATTTATCCCCTCTACGTATTAGGTGCAACTCTTTCCGTATTCCCAGCTCATGCAAATCCAACCGGGCTTTAACAGTGTCCTTCGTCTTCCCTTCAATGTTCATTCAAGTTCCTAGCACATTATCACAAATGTTCTTCTCGATGTGCATAACATCCAAATTGTGCCTCAACTTAAGGGTCTCATAATACGGCAAATCAAAAAACATGCTCTTCTTCGTCCAATTTAACTCCACATTAGTACGCTTCCTCTTCTTAGTACCCGGTACCTTCCTAAACCTCACTGGTTGGATGAGTGCCAATTGCGCCAACACGTCTTTGCCAGACAACAATGAAGGTGACGATCTGCGCTCAATTTTTTCATCAAATAGATGCTTTTGCCGATTTCGCCAGCCATGTGATGGCGGTAGAAAACGACGATGGCATATGTAGCATATCTTCTTCCCATTGGACAAATGTAAAGAACATGCATCCTTATTGCAAACCGGACATGCCAGATACCCCTTAGTGCTCCACCCAAACAAGTTCCCGTATGCTGGAAAGTCATTTATGGTCCATAGTAACACTGCATGCAATTGAAATGTCTCATTCTCAGAGACGTCGTATGCCTTCACTCTCACCTCCCACAATTCCTTCAACTCGTCCACTAAAGGACGCAAGTACACATCAATTTCATTACCAGGAAACTTCGGCCATCGAATAAGCAATGACATGAAGATAAATGGTTCTTTCATACATTTCCACGGAGGCAAGTTATAAGGCACAAGCAACACCGGCTACATGCTATAGGCATTACTCATGTCACCAAATGGATTGAAACCGTCGCTAGCTAGCCCAAGTCGTACATTACATGACTCATTTGCAAACCATTCATGATTTGTATCAAACTCAGCCCAAGTTTGTGAATCTGCCGGATGCCTACATACATTTTTCTCAGCAACAGGTTTCTCCTTATGCCACCGCATATCTTCTGCCGTCTTTTGAGATATGTACAACCTTTGTAGCATCGGTTTTAAAGGAAAATATCTCAGCACCTTGTGCAAAATTTTCTTGCTCTTTCCTTCATTCAGCTTATACCTGGGTTCGTGGCACACCGTACACTCCTTACATTGTTTAGTCTCTTTCCAAAATAACTTGCAATCGTTTTTGCAAGCATGTATGGGAATATACTTGAGGCCCAAATCTCTTAATATGATTTCGGAAGGGTCTTCCTAGTAGGAAGCACTGCTTTAATCAATTCAATAGCCATATTAACTGATTTTTTACTCCAATGGTTGATGGTCTTAATATGAAGGAGTTTCACGAGAAAGTCCAGTTTCGAAAACTTATCACAACCCGGATATAACAGCTGCCTTGCTTCCCTCAACAATGACTCAAACGCGGTCGATTGTCCCGTGTCACTCCTATGACTACTCGCCTCAGTTGTAGCCCCCTGCAAGTCTGCCAGCATTTGTGGCAAGCTTTCGTAACCAACCCTAACATTATCACCAAAGTTATTATCGTCGTCTTCTTCTTCATCATCAAATACCACTTGCACATCATGGCGTTCCCCGTGAAATTTTCAACACGTATACCTTTTGTCCATCCCGTATAGGAGTAGGTGCTCTTTGGCCTCATCTATGTGCATATAATCCCTATTATTGCACCTCCTACATGGACATCTTATCCTATTTCTCCCATCTACAGATGCATGAGCAGACTCAATAAAATCTTTGATCCCCTTCACATACCCTGGCAAATGCATGCCCCTCAAGTCTATCTAACTCTTATCCATTTTCGTCTACCTAATACAAGTCAAAAATGATACTTGTTATAAATATGAAACATGAATCCTATCACCTCCAACTTCTCTCTAAAGGGTAAGGTGGTCCTATCCCATTCGTGAATGCACAATCTATATTACAATTAGGAGCAAATCAAATGCTTGATTCCACTAAGACAAAATTTTGGCAGCATCTCCCCACGGTTCTCCAAGTATACGAGATAGACGTTAGCACGCCTAAATATATACCCAGAGAACAATAGGAGATCGTGTTGAAATTTTGTCATAGTGGAATATTCAAGCATGGGAAGCTATTGATTGCAATGCAGATTTATGCATTCCCGAACTGTCCTCTCTGAACAATTCAAGAATCAATTTTCATACACACGAGCCCAATCGCGAATAAATTTTGCAACAAGATTCACATGTGATGAAAATGACTCCCGAACGGGGCTAGGCTTACATGAATGCAATTAAAAAATTCATTAGTGTAAGGGTAAACTCTGATTGTCAAACAGAGTTTTGCTTTAAAAAATATTAACAATAAATACAAAACATATTGATCTTGGTTGATAACAAGTAAAAGTACTTAGCTTTCAATTTTTATCTATTAATTAAGGTCATTCATCAAGAATTATTTGATTGAATAACTTAGAATCTTACTAATAAGTAGTCAAATTCCAAGGAGTTTGACCAAATGATAAAGATTTGAATATTAAAATTTAATGTCTTAAGTTAGAGTCTCTCAAGTTACACAGATAATGCATTATAGACTAACCTCCTTATTTTAGGTGAGAAAACTACATTGTAACTATATAGTATCTTTATCATAATCCAATTAGCACAAAGACTCTGGTTTTAATGATTGTAATAATTGACCATGATGCTTTGAGTGTGGAAATAGTTGAGTGAATGCAGTACCGTGGCTTAGAAATAGGCCACAACTGTGTGTAAACTGTCACCTGACAACAACTTAACCAACAAAAGCAAATCAATTGCTACCTAAAACCACTAACTGACTTAATAGGTCAGGTGTATCTAGTTGATCTCTCAATCTATAGGACTCAAGAACTCTTATTACTTGGCAGCTAAAACAAAATAAAAAATAAAAAATAAAAAATATTGTTTAAATGACATTAAATCTAAAACCCAAAAGCTTATTTCAAAGACATTAAATCTTAAAATAGAAAATCAGATGAAGTATAATGACAACACAAATGTTAACAAAAATGGCACACATACAAACACCCATGGAGTTCGGTCATGGCTAATCAACACAAAAAAAAAAACAAATCTAAACCGAAAAACAAATCTATTTGAATAACAACAAGAAGAATAATCACTTACCAAAAAAGAGAAGGGAAAAAAAAACACCAACAACAACCAAGAATCATATAGCAACCAATTAAACCGAATTTTTTGACACTTGAACTATAGGTCTTCAAACCCTAAACAGGATAGTGGTAAAAAATATCAAGCATGTGATGACAAAAATCAACAATAAAATAACAATAGTAACAATAAAAATAATGAAAAAATCATAGATATACAAGAAACAAAAGCGATTATAAAAGGCTCAACAACGGAAAAATAGAGAAGAAAGGGGAAAACACCAAAGGTGGAATCATCATGGGCCAGATCTGGGTTTTGTTTCCATCAAGTTGGTCCAGTTTTCAGACTCTAGGTTGAAAACCAGGCTAAATCGGTAAAAATGTGGATGCAGATGAGCCTACATTATACTGATTATTAGCAATTATATTTTATTTAATTCTTCTTGTTCTTTAAATTTTTTCAGCATTCAAATAAAAAATGCTCTCATGCTAACAGATGAGCTTACTCATTGAGATTTCAATATTGCAAGGGCTATAGTGGAAGATTTCACATAAAGAAGCTCAAATGTCCTGATACTTCCAAGAAAATAGCATTCAAAAGATAAGGAATTCCATCATTTTAAACAAGTAGATACATTAACACTACTACAAGAATAGTAGAAATTAGGTGTCTTCAAATTTATTTTCAAGGTTCAATTTGCCCAAAGGCCAAATATTTCTGGAGAAACTTCTGCAAATGCTTTCTGTAGATACTAATCATATTTATATGGATGAACAAGCCCATCAACAGATAGAATGGAGCTCATCCCAACAGATTTATTTGATACAATTTTATGAAATAAATAGGACCAAACCAGTCATTTTTTTAAGTTGAAGAAGTACCCCACAAAATCAGAATTATGAGATCACACTTCTTTTGCTATTAAGTGGAAAGCTTTTGCTTAAAATCCTTCTGTCACACTCCATCCACAAATAATAAATAAGGTCATGGCTAATCAACACAAAAAGAAAAACAAATCTAAACCGAAACACAAAAGAAATATGCAGATTTGACAGATCTTTGCAAAAATAGAAAGAACGAATAGGAAATTTGAAAATCTGCCACCGCTGAATAGGATTGCCGTCGCTGAATGGGCCGTCCACTGCCGTTGGAATTGTGCTTGCAATTAGGGAGTGAGAGAGACAGAAAGTGAGAAAAATTTAGGAAATAGAGAGAAGAGGAAATTGGGTTGTGCGTGCGTAATAAAAATGGGGGACTTTTTAGCAACGCTCACATGGGCGTCGCTAATAGTCCGTGAGCGTTGCTAAATGTGTATAAAATGGCATCGTTTTTCTAAAGCATACTATTTACGTCGCCAAAGTGAGCATCGCCAATAACTTGACCTATTAGCGATGCACATGTGCATCGCAAATAGTTACATGCGCGTCGCTAATAATTTTTCGCTCCAGACTCACATTTTTTTATTACTTTTTCCCTACTATTCGTGACACACTATTGAGCGTCGCGAAAAGTGACTTTTAGCAACGATTTTAGCGCGTCGCAAAAAATATGTTTTTTTGTAGTGGATTAATACATTCAAGCAAGACCTCAAATCTTCCACGGATAGTACCAAGAGAAATCAAGAACAAAAGCGTAGATAAAGTAGTCTCTCCAGAGGAAATAAAAGTCTATCGAGAGGAAGTAATAGTAGAGAACACAACAAAGGTGTGTATAACTCCCTTCCCTCTAATAGAGCTCATCCCATTAATCCCAAAATAGTGGAATACAACCGAATGGACTCACCAAGCTAGCTACAAATTATCCCATCTCCACTTGTTAACCCTATAAATCCCCTTCCCTTACCCTCTGTGGAGGAGGGAAAACTATATGAGCAAAGGAGAATAGCGCATGAGACATCTCCCCTTCGTACTGCAAATAGGCTTCATAATCTTGTTAATTCTGTCTTGTCAAAATCTCACATTACCCAAACAAATCCATCAGGCCCTATTGAGCCACCTAACCTAACCACCTTTCCAGCTTTACCCATCCTCCTATCCCCAGTAGTCCCATCATCCTTTGGGAATCCCTTGACACAACCCTCTCTTGCTATCCCATCATGGTCAAACTTTTTCAAAGGAAATCAATATAGGTGCAATGGTATCCAATTGGACTTCCACCCCCTTGTTGATTTTGATGGTGAGTTCAAGGTTCAACTTAGTAAAGCTGAGGTTCAGGAAGAAATTAAACACTAGGATAATGCCATCGTTGGTTATGTCTTCGGCTCAAAACCTCATTTCAAAGCTACGGAGAGATTTGCGAAGCAAAAATGGGCAGAGTTTGGCCTGTTTAAAATATACCTTTTTGACTCTAGAGTGTTTATTTTCATCTTCGATAGTCGTGACAACAACCACAAGGTTATGGAGCTTGGGCCATGGTATTTTGAAAACAAACTCTTAGTTCTAAACCATGGTCCACAGGTCTTAAGCTTGAGAATGCGGGAGTTAATTCTCTCCCCCTATGGATCAGACTTCCTAACCTTCTTCTTCAATTCTAATCTTCCACTACCCTTGGAAAGATCACCAACTTTATTGGCAGACCTATGTTTAGTGATAGACTCACTGCCAATAAAACAAGAATATCCTATGATCAAGTTTGTGTGGAAGTTGAAGCTAGTAAAATCCTGCCTACAGGTATTTTTATAGTTGATTACAAGGGAGCTACTTATTGGCAATCTATTACTTATGAATGGAAACCCCGTCTCTGCTCATCTTTCAAAGTATTTGGGCATTCCAATGAACGATGTCCCCATAGGGCCCAGCCAACTAAAGTGCTCCCTCCTCTTCCCATTCTTCAAAACACTATAAAATTCCCCAAGGCCACTCTCTCTTATAAGCCTTAAGAAGCCCCTATTGTTGCAGCATGTCAACCCCCAATAACCAATAATGCTAGTTGCTCCAGAAGAAAGAATTCTACCCATAGCCAGCCTCTCAGACCTAACCCTTCCCAAAGATAAAAGGAAGGAAAAAAACTTGCAATTCTCCCCATCTCCCTCTGCTAACTCTTTTAAGAAACTTGTAGAGATAGGGGACTGTGAGAACCTCTTACAGGACTCAAGAAGCCATGAAACACAACAATTTACCCCAAGGAAGGATAGCCAAAAGAAGAACAAGAAGAATGGATCTAATTCAGAAATTGCTCAACAGAGCAGGGGAGGATTAAATCATTCCAAATCCTCCAAATGATCTTTTTTTCTAGCTAGAACATAAGGGGTCTAAATGACCCCTTAAAAAAGAAAGAAATAAGGCTCCTCATTAGGAACCACAAGTTACCCCTATTTTGCCTTGTTGAAACAAAGGTTAGAATGAGTAATCTTGCTTCCACTTTTAAGAATTGCTTTGGAGACTGGCACCACCTTTATAATACTCCATTTAATGGTGTAGAAGAGATCTAGTTAGCCTGGAATCCTCATATATTGGATATGAGCACCATCTCCATCACTGGTCAAGGCTTTTTATGCCACATCAACCTCAAGCCTTATCGAAAGGAGTTTTTCTTCTCTCCTATCTATGCCCACAATGATCAAATTGGTAAATAAGAGCTTTGGAGATCTCTTCGACAATGGAATTCCTTAGTTAATGGTAACCAATGGCTCATCAAAATGATTTCAATATTGTGAGAAAACTTCAAGAAAGAATATAAGGATCATGTATTAATTTCTCTGTTGTTGATGATTTTAATAGATGTATTCTTGCTATTGAAATGGAAGAACTCAAGACCTCTGGTTCCTGGTTTACCTAGGACAACAAAAGGTAGGGAGATGCCAACATTCAAAGCAGATTGGATAATGTTCTAGTCAACCATCAATGGAAGGAGGACTTCCCTAAATCTGAAGTGTTCTATGACTGTCCTGACCTTTCTGACCACACTCCAAGCATCATAACCATTTTTCCTTTCGAGATTCAAGGTAAGAAGTCCTTTAAATTCTTTAATAATTAGATGAAACGCCCAAAATTCATTGATACTGTGAAGCAAGCTTGGAGCTCTGATATTGAGGGCACCCCCATGTTTAAGCTTACTCACAAGCTCAAAACTCTCAAAACCCTCCTTAAGGACTTGAACAAAGACTTTTACAGTGATATATCTCGAAGGATTTCCATTGTCAAAGAGGCTCTCAAAGCTATTCAACTTAACCTGCATTCATTTCACTCTGATCCTGCTCTTAGGAATCAAGAGAAAATCCTTACTGTCAAGTATGCAGAATTAAGTGCAGCTGAAGAGAGCTTCTTTAAACATAAATCTTGTACTATATGGCTCAAGCTTGGGGACTCACATGCTGCTTTCTTTCATAAGAAAGTCAATAGTGATAGGAACAAAGGAAAATTTTTATCTCTACTCAAGGAGGATGGAACCAAAGTTTACAATTACAAAGAAGTTAAAGAGGTTGTTGTCAACTATTTCTCCCTCCTCATTGGCTCCCTATATACTCCTCCCCCTAGCCTAGCCTATCATCACCAAAACTCTTCCCGTTTCCATTGCTAACTAGATTTCCCAACCAGTCATAAACCTTGAAATCAAAGTAGTTATATTCTTCTTTAAGGGCAGTAAGGCCCCTAGCCCTGATGGGTACACCTCTGATTTTTTTAAATCCAATTAGGATATTTTTGGTCAAGATACCCTCAATGCCATTCACTCATTCTTCTCCTCTAGGAAAATTCTTAAAGCTTGGAATACCACAACTGTTGCTCTTGTTCCTAAAATCAGTAGCCCTAGAAAAATGTCTAATTTCAAACTTATTTCTTGTTGCAACACTCTATACAAGTGTATCTCCAAAGTTCTTTCTTCTAGGTTGAAAAAGGTCATGCCCCATATCATTAGTAATTCTCAATCAACCTTTGTTGAAGAAATGGTCATCTTTAATAATATCCTCCTCATGCAGGAACTAGTTAGAGGTTACCACAGGAACAAAAATAACCCTAGGTGTGCCATTAAAATTGATCTCCAAAAAACCTTTGATTCAGTTTCTTGGGATTATATCCAATCTCTCTTTTGTTCTATGAAACTTCCTTCTATTTTCTCCAAATGGATTATGGAATGCATGAGAACCCCCAAGTTCTTCATTAGCCTTAATAATGTCTTGGAGGGTTTTTTTGAAGGGAAAAAGGGTCTAAGACAAATAAACCCCATCTCTCTCTTCCTCTTCCTTTTAGCTATGAAGGGTTTCTCTACTATCCTCAATAGTCATACCAAGTCTCCCTCTTTCAATTTTCACCCCAAATGCTATGATTTGCAAATCAATCACCTTTCTTTTGCTGATGATCTATTCCTCCTAAGTGCCCCTAATATCCCTTCCATCAAACTCTTAAAAGAAGGTCTCTTGGAATTTTCTACCTAGCAGCCTCCAACCTAACTTTCAAAAGAGCGAAATTTTTCTCTATAGCACTAACAGTAACACCAAAGACCTTATTATCTCCATCATGGGAATTCAAGAGGGTTCCTTCGCAATTAAGTACCTTGGGGTCCCTTTGATCTCCTTTAGGCTTAGTAATAAGGACTACAAAATTTTCATTGAAAAATCCCTTCATAGAATTAAGAGTTGGACCTCTAAATCCCTCTCTTATGCAGGTAGAGGTCAACTTATTGCCTCAATTCTTCTTAGTATCTGGCTCTATTAGAGTGGAATTTTCATCCTTTCTAAATGAGTGATGAAGGAAATTGAAAGCATGTTTAGTGTCTTCCTTTGGATAGGTTTTGAGCTCAAATACCACTCCTCCAAAGTCTCTTGGTCTAGCATATGCAACCGCAAAAAGGAAGGTGGCTTGGGATTTAAAAGGTTGGTTGAATGGAACAAGGCTTTTATGTTTAAGCATTTATGGAAATTTTTCTATGACAAAGCAAGCCTCTAGGTGCAATGGTGTCACAGTATCTTCATAAAGAAAAACTGCTTCTAGACTCTTTCTTTCCCCTCTAATTGTTCTTGGTCCTCGAGAAAAATCGTTGGTCTAAGAGATGAATTTAAGTCCCTACTTTCATGCAAAATTGGCAATGGTCAAAAGCATTTCCTATGGTATAACCCTTGGCATCTTGAGGGTTCCCTTATTGATAGGTTTGAAGAAGAAGAATCATTCGTGTCTTTGAGAGTCACCACTTAGCTAAGCTATGCTCCATCATGGATGGCCTTCATTGGAAATAACTTAACTACTTTAACCCCCTTATCACTGAGCTTCTGAATCTAACCCCTCCTAAATCACCCCTGATCCTACTAAACAAGATTCCTATATCTGGTCTCCCACCAATGGTCATTTTACCTCCTCATCGGCTTGGCAAGCTCTCAAAGGCCCTCTCCCCCCTATCGAAAAGTTCAGTATAGTCTGGGAAGGTAACCCTCTTCCAAGACATACCTTTATCCTTTGGTGTCTTTATAACCACAAGTTGCCCACAAGGGATAAACTCCTATGTTGGAACATCCCCACCCCCCCACCCCCCCCTCTTGTCTCCTCTATAACATGTATGATGAATCTAGTAACCACATCTTCTTTTCATGTCCATTCTCCTACGATATTTGGAGTCACGTTTTTCTCCTCCATTCCATATCTAAGCCGCCTTCCAACTAGGACTCTGAGCTCCATGGGCCATTCAAAATGTCAAAGGTTTATCCTTTGAAAGCAAGCTCCTTAGACTTAGACTTAGCTTAGCCTCCTTCATCTACCATATATGGAGGAAAAGAAACAATAGGCTCTAGAAGAATAAGTATGATGACCCCGTTGAGATCTATAAGCAAATCACCAGTTCTATTTAGATGCACGTCTCCTCTTGGAGGAAAATTCCCAACACTTTCAAGAATTGGGAGCTCAGCTTGAGTTGGAATCTGCCTCAAGTCATCTTCAAGAATCTCTAATTTTCTACTTGTTTTTTCTTTTATTGTTTCTTCTTTTGGTTGCTTTTAGCTTGCTGCTTCTATAGTTGCCTTGCTTCTTTTTAATAAATTCTCAATTACCTAAAAAACAAAACTTGGCTAAATGTGTCTGTATATATACGAGTGTGTATGTATGTGTGCGCACACACGCGCACACACACACACACACACACACACATATATATATATATATATAGGACTTAATTGTTCAAAACTTGAATTTAATGGTAATGGTAATTGTTCCTTATTCATATGGAATAGCATCTCAAGATTCTCAGCAGGTTATTACTCAAGAATCAGATGGCATAGATGCAATACTACGTAGGGATCATCTGCCAACAATTTCAGAATTTGAACCAACTTTTAATGGGCCTTAATTAACTCCCTAGCCCACTTACAATTTAACCAGTATAATGCTTATGTTTGAATATTTTTTGGCCATCCAGTAATTTTTAATTATTATTTAATTTCCATGATTCAAACACTTTTATACTTTTTTCTCATATTCATATAATTTTTAGAGAAGAGACATATTTGAACAAAATAAAATTATCCAAATTAAGGCATTTCTTTTGAAGAAACATCTTAGAACTAAATAAAATTGTCTAAATTAAGGCATTTTTTAAAAAGACGTTTCTAAAAGTGTTTTTTTTAAAGACTCTATCCAATTAAAAAATATTTTTTAAAGAGATATATCTAAAGACGTATTTTGAAAAGACATTTCTCTAAGAAAAAAATGGTTTATGGTTTGAAAATTAAATAAAATACTTCATGAGTCACGCAACTAAGAAAATAAATTTCATGGGTTGGGTCAAAAAAACCGTTCATTCTATTGCTAGCTCATGATCTCATTAGCTGCACCAACTTCATGGGGCCTAAATTTGCTGGCTCATGATCTCACTTCAACCTATTTAATGCTTGGCTTCATTCTATAATATCAACCGCAAAAAGATTTTGAAATCACCATTTGACAAGGATGATGTTAAATTAGAAAATAAAAATAGTTAAAATAAATAAAAATTAATTCTCTAAATTATTTAATCATGATTAAAAAAAACTATTTAATATAAATTTGAGTTTATAATAATATTTAATAGTTGACTAATAACCAGTAATAATAGTGTTAATCCAAAGACGCATCATTTGATAAAACAAAAGGCAGAAGTCACTCTTTATTTATGGATATGTTGAAGTAAGCTACTCATTTTCTAGTTAAGGATGTCATTTCAAACTGTAGAATACTTAGTTATAATTCCACAAAATTCTCTCCCAAAACAACATTTAATTCTAACTAATAGTGTGCATGTGGGCACAATCCGTGTTTACAGCATAGTTATTAGACCTGACCCGGTGATGGAGGGATTCAACCACTGGGTCATTCGGTCGGTTAATCTTATAAAATTATTATTTTAAAAATAAATATTTATACTAGTATATTAAATATGGTGAGAAATTGAGAATAAATTGATGCTTGCTCACGATAATCTTAGAACTATCATTACAATGAGTATTAGTAGCATGTTCAAATATATTAATTACTGTGTATTCTAAGAATTATATATGAAAAATGTGATATCTACCCCTTTTATCCCACCTTGATCCATCCAACCTCTCTCACATGAGTGAGATACTCATTTGAGAGAGTGGGATCAAGATGAGATAAAGAAGCTGAAATTCATAGCATTACTCTATATTGTTGACAATTAAATCAAGCGTATAATTTTAGTAAGATTCTTGATTTTGACTCTTATTAGTATTTGATATATTTTAGATAAATCTTATCTTAAATAAGAGTTGAGTAATTAATTATTAGTAGGACTAGGAGTTTTTATCTTAGTTGGAATAGTATTATTAATTTGTATGAAATTAGATGTCCTAATAATATAAAATTTAGAGTCAGTGTTATATATATGTGGATGTTTGTCACATTAAATTGAGAGCTACAAAATTAGAGACAAAATGGTGACCGCGTGTGGTAGCCCAATAAAGTCAGAATAGCCGTGAGTGGGTGGTGAATAAAAGAGGCAGCCATGAGGTTGCTGCCAACCTCTTGATGCATGGAATTTGTGAGAGTTTTCTAATCAAATATTGATTTATTATTCTACCTATCTATTTTGATTATTTGTTATATATTGTGAATTCAATAATAAGTATTGAGTGTTTTGAATTCAAAAATTGATATCAGAGTGATTTTAGATTTTACAATTGGTATCAGAGCAATTTTTGGGTCCTATATTTGATATCAAAGTAATTTTTGAGCCCTATATTTGGTATCAGAGCCAGATGCCAGTTACGATCTTAGGGTAACTCATTAGAGTCAGTTATGATCTTGGGGTAACTTATTAGAGCTAGTTTTGATCCTAGAGTAATTTATCAGAGCCAAGTTCAATCTTGGGAGAGCTAGTTTCAATCTTGAGATAATTTATCAGAGCCAAGTTCAATCTTGGTAATTTATCAAAGTTGCAGAAAAATAAAAGTTTGGACTTATTCCTGGATTATTATAGAGAACTATGGTTCTCGTGTTGCTCAAGGTTGAAATCTTGAGTGGTTTGTTGAAGAGTCGTTCGATTAGGAATTAACAGCTGTTTGGATCAGAAAAAATATCTTGCAGTGGTACAAATAGTTATGAAGAAAAAAAAGTTATGATTTAATAGATAGGGAAGCTAACTTGATCAGATTGAAGCAAAAAAAAAAAAAAAAAAAAAGAGGAGAGATCGGATTTTGTGTACACTCAGGTACATGATTTAATAAATTGTTGGTTCGAAATTATGGTGAAAGTTTTAATTAATAGACAAAAGTTTAAGATTTTGAGAGTATGTGGCCACAATATTGAAACGTTTATCAAAAGTGCTTGATGAGATTGAAAATTTGGCTTTGGCTCATGAATATGAAGATTTGAATTTATTAAAAATTGCTTTTGGTGAATTGAGAGATATTGAAAAGTTGTTTCAGCCTACTCAGTTTGAGAATTCACTATTTGAGAAAGAAGAAAATTTTGAAAGTTATGAAATTGATGCAATTGATGAAATTGAAGATTTTGGCCTTATTACTTTATTTGATTTGCCATGCACTTTGGAATCAAATCATCATGAGATTGAAAAGTTTTACAATTATGAGTTTGTTGATATTATTGGTACTGAGAATTTTATTACTCAATGATTTGTTGATTTTGTGGCCATTGAAAATTTTATTATTTTAGGCCATGTTGATTTTGTGAAGATGAGATTTTCAAAGTTTCAAGAATTTTTGGGAATTGAAAAGTCCAATGTGTCTGAAGTTTGTGATTTCATTGGTATTAATAAATTCTTAATGTCGGGCAACAATAATGGTTTGAATCTTAAAAAATTTTGTTGCGGCAAATTTTGTTTGAGATGAAGAGTTTGGTATTCTGAAATTTTGGTAGGCTTTGCATCATTACGATAGTGGAATTATTGGCACGAATAATTATTTTACTGATTTTGATTCTGAATGGGTAAGTATGGATTTGTTTTTTATTGAACAAGCTGAGAAGTTGTATGTCAAGTAAAAGATTTGACTGCGTCAACGTGTGAAGATAAAGATAGATGATTGTTTCAGATTGTTGTCGCAAAAGTTTCTTGCAGTAGCAGAAATTGCTTTGAAGACTATTACTCGTGAAGGCATTGGCAAGCTGCTTAGAAAGCTTGGTTTAAATCAGACATTGTTGGTAATTAAGCCAATCTAGTATAATTTTAGTAGGACTCTTAATTTTGAGTCATGGTAGTCGTATTTAATATATTTTAGATAAACTTTATCTTAAATGAGAGTTGTATAATTAATTATTAGTAGGACTAGGAGTTTTTATATTAGTTAGAATAGTATTATTAATTTGTATTGACAGAATCATATCTTTCCCAAATTATGGGTTGCATAAAATCAGGGATTTTTATTTCATTATTTGTAAACTTCCATACTTAGTTTCATTGTACACCTATATATTTTGTAAAGAAGAATACAAAAAATATATACAAGAATTATTCAATCCCTTGTTTCTTAACATGGTATTAGAGCCAATTTTTCTCTGCCACACTTGCTTCTAGGTTTTCCTTCCCTGTTCCTCTCATGTTCCAGCCGCAGCCGCAGCCTCAGCCGCCTGCTTCTTCCCTATTTTTTTTTCTCTTCCCAGCCGAGTCTCTCCTTTTCTTCTCTTCTCTAAGCCGTCTTTTTTGACTTCTTTTTCCTGCTTCTTCTCTGTTTTTTTCTCTCCAGCAAGTCTCTCATTTTCTTCTCTTTTCCAAGACGTTTTTTTTTTTTTACTTTTTCTTCCTCTTTTTATCTTCATCTAGTAGCAGTCTTTCTTCCTTTTTTTCGGCAACGCCATGGCTGAATCATCCATCCCAAACCTCCCTTCTCCTTATCTTCTTCATCCCTCAAATTCACCAAGCTTAACCCTTGTCAATGGACTCCTCACTAGCGACAACTACCCTCAATGGCAAAAAGCCATGACACGAGCCCTTAATGCCAAAAACAAACTTGGTTTTGTTGATGGTACTCTCCAACGCCCTGATCCTACCAAACCTAAATACACCCAATGGAACCAAACAAAGGATATGGTACTTACTTGGATCCTTAATTCTATCAGCCCCTCTCTTGCCACTTCTCTTGAATACCATACCGACCCACATGATGTTTGGGTTGATCTTTCCTCCCAATTCTCTCATGACAATAATGTCCGCATTTATCAACTCAAACAGACACTTTCTTTCCTACAACAAACCACCAATTTAGTCCATGATTACTACAACTGCATGAAACAAATTTGGGATGAACTTGGTCACCTCCAACAGAGCATTGATCTCAAAGCTTTGCAGCAGCAAGCTGATGATGAAAAGGTGTTCCAGTTCCTCCTAAGTCTCAACGATTCCTTCGCCTCACTCCGCACTCAAATCTTGGCCATGGATCCACTTCCACCCATCGGCAAAGTCTTCTCCATTTTGTTTCAAGAAGAGCAACAAAGGCTGCTCAACATTCGCCCATCAAAAACCATAGCCCTGGCCGTTCGACCTGGTGGGCGCCCAAAATCTTCATTCAAGTGCACGGCTTGCGGCAAGGAAGGCCACACCCGAGATCGCTGTTGGACCATCGTGGGTTATCCTCCTGGTCGCAACCTGAGATCCATGAACCAGCTCTCTATTCTCGGTTAGCCCTCATCCAGGATCAACCAGATCGTCGTGGCTCCATCGTCCTCAAGTCCAGTACCCGGCTTGTCACCAAAGTTATACCAGAAACTTCTCAGCATGCTCGCGCCATCCCCATCTCCGATTGAGTCCTCCTCAGTCAACTTCATTGGTAATCTCTTCTCCCCTCAACTTAATTTTTCTTTCTATCGGCACCTCCATTGGGTGGTAGATAGTGGTGCGAGCCACCATATCTGCCATCACAAGGATGCTTTTACCGATCTACAATCCCTCGCAACCCCTCATTCCATTCGGCTTCCCACGGGTCGGGATATCCCCATCGAGGGTCTTGGCACTTGTATTCTCCACCCATCTCTTACTCTCACTCAAGTTTATTTTGTTCCTCTTTTAACCTTTAATTTATTATCTGTTTCCCAAATTGCCCTTCATAATTCTTACACTATTACTTTTTCTTCTCATAATTGCTTCTTTCAGGACCCACAATCGATGAAGCTGATTGGAGCGGGTGATCTATGCAATGGGCTTTATGTGTACTGTCCCGAACCCCCTATGGTTTTTGCTGCTCATTCCACTGCTAATAAGACTCTATGGCATCAACGCTTAGGACATCCCTCCAGTTTTACTATTCCTAATGTTTTAGACTCCCCTTGCATTCTTTCTGATTGTGATGTTTGTGCTCGTTCAAAGCACACAAGATTACCCTTTCCTAAATTTGCTAATAAAAGTGATTCTGCTTTTAATCGGATTTTTTGTGATATTTGGGGTGGCTATCATACTCCTTCCTTATGTGGAGCCCATTATTTTCTTACAATAGTAGATGATTTTTCCCGCACTACTTGGATCTATTTAATGCGTTTCAAATCTGAAACTTACACTCATTTAACGCATTTTTTTGCTCTTGTCAAAAATTAGTTTAACACCACTGTTAAAATCATTCGAACTAATAATGGCCAAGAATTTCGCTCTCATCCATTTCAAACATATCTCCTTAACCATGGCATTATTCATGAACGTACCTGTGTTGACACTCCTTAATAAAATGGCGTTGCGTTGCGTAAACACCGGCACCTTCTTAATGTTGCCCGCAGTCTCTGTTTTCAAGCTCACTTACCCCTTCCTTTTTGGGGTGATTGCGTTCTCACTGCTGCATACCTCATCAATCGCACTCCTAGTCATATTCTTCATAATAAATCACCCTTTGAGGTCCTTTTCAACAAACCACCCCACTACGATCATCTTTGTGTTTTTGGGTGCCTCTGCTATGCACAAACTCTCCGTGTTCATCGTGATAAATTTTTCCCCCGTGCCACTAAATGTGTCTTTCTTGGGTACCCCGGCACCCATAAAGCATACAAACTCTACAACCTTGATACCCAATCCATTTTCTATTCTCGTGACGTCACCTTCCATGAACACCAATTCCCCTTTTAGGATCTTCCAACCACCTCGTCATCTCATTCTTCATCTTCAATTATTCCTCTTCCCATCCCTGAACCCGTTTTACCCCCTTCCCAACACTCTCCTAACACCCCATCTTCTCCACCTTCCCCCCCTTCACCCCCTTCCTCCCCTTCACTCCCTTCCCCATCTTCCCTTCCACTAGTCTCTCGTCCTTGTCGTCACACTACACGGCCTGCCTATCTTCAGGACTACATATGCCCCACCTTCTATACCGCGCCCACGGCGTCTTCACCTACTCTAACGGTTTCAGGTACTGCTCATCCCTTATCTACTTTTCTTTTATATTCTCGCTTTTCTCCCTCACATCTTACTTATTTATATGCTCTCATCACTTGTATTGATCCTTCCTGCTATTCTGATGCTATCCGACACCCTCATTGGCGCGAGGCAATTTTTGCTGAGCTCCGCACCCTCGAAGATAATTCCACTTGGACTCTTGAGCCACTTCCCCCTAGTAAGAAACCCATTGGCTGTAAATGGGTTTTCAAAACCAAACTCAAAGCTGACGAATCCATTAAGAGGTACAAAGCCCGATTGGTTGCCAAGGGCTACACTCAAGTTGAAGGTCTTGACTATCATGAGACTTTTGCTCCGGTTGCCAAAATGACCACTGTCCGTTGCTTATTGGCAATCACTGCAACAACCCATTGGCTCATTCATCAGCTCGACGTCAACAATGCCTTCTTGCACGGTGATCTTGATGAAGAGGTCTACATGACCCCACCCCCCAGCTATTACCCTCAGGGGGAGACCCGTGTTTGTCGCCTCCGAAAGTCCCTCTATGGTCTCAAGCAAGCCTCCCGTAACTGGTTTTTCAAACTAACTACTGTACTTCTTGATGCAGGTTTTCGCCAATCTCAGGCCGATCACTCATTGTTCACTCTCGTCACTCTCACCAGCATCACTATTGTTCTTGTATATGTTGATGACATCTTAGTTGCAAGCAATGCGCTATCTCAAATTCAGGTTTTCAAGGACCTTCTCTCCACTCATTTCAAAACAAAGGATCTTGGCTCTCTCAAGTTCTTTCTTGGCCTCGAAGTTGCACGTTCTTCTGCAGGCATTTTCTTGAATCAACGAAAATACGCTCTGGATATACTTTCTGACAGTGGTCAACTTGGTGCCCGACCCGTCTCCTTTCCGATGGAACAACATTTGAAGCTTTCCAATGATGATGGCTCCTTACTTCCTGATCCTAGCATTTATCGTCGTCTGGTTGGTCGTCTCATTTATTTGACTATCACTCGCCCTGATATTGTTTACGCCGTCAACATTCTCAATCAGTTCATGCATGCTCCTCGTGTTCCTCATATGACTGTTGCCACGCGTGTTCTCCGTTACATCAAAGGGAGTCTCGGCCAAGGCATTTTTTTCTCTTCCTCTAACACCACGCATGTTGCAGCCTATACTGATTCTGATTGGGCCAGTTGTCCCATCACACGTCGTTCCACCACAGGTTACTTCATCCAACTTGGTACTAGTCCGATCTCGTGGCGTACAAAGAAACAAACTACCGTTGCCCGTTCTTTCGCTGAAGCTAAATACCGTGCCATGGCTGTTACCACCTGTGAACTCACTTGGCTTAAGCAACTTCTCACTGATCTTGGCATCTCTCATCCTGAGCCTTTCACCCTCTACTGTGACAATCAGTCTACACTTCACATTGCCCACAATCCAGTGTTCCATGAACGTACTAAACACATTGAGATCGATTGTCACATCATTTGCGATAAAATTCGCTCTGGTCTCCTCCAAGTAGTTCACACTTCTTCACATGAGCAAATTGCAGATATCTTCACCAAAGGCTTTAGGCTCCGAACTTTTTCATCATTTCTCACGCAAGTTGGGCATTACGGATCTCCATGCGCCAACTTGAGAGGGCATATTGACAGAATCATATCTTTCCCAAATTATGGGTTGCATAAAATCAGGGATTTTTATTTCATTATTTGTAAACTTCCATACTTAGTTTCATTGTACACCTACATATTTTGTAAAGGAGAATACAAAAAATATATACAAGAATTATTCAATCCCTTGTTTCTTAACAATTTGTGTAAAATTAGATGTTCTAATTAATATAAGACTTAGAATCAGCGTTATATATACGTGGATGTTTTTCACATTGAATTGGGAGCAACAAAATTAGAGACAAAGAAGTGACCCGTGTGGTTCCCAAAAAAAAATAGAATAGCCGTGAGTGGGTGGCGAATAAAAGAGATAGCCGTGAGGTTGCTACCAACCTCTTGATGCATGGAATTTGTGAGAGTTTTCTAATCAAATATTGATTTGTTATTCTACCTATCTATTTTGATGGTTTGTTATATATTGTGAATTCAATAATAAGTATTGAGTGTTTTGAATTCAATAATTGATATCAGAGTGATTTTAGATCTTATAATTAGTATTAGAGTAACTTTTAGATTTTATATTTGGTATCAGAGTAATTTTTAATATATATATATATATATGTTAATATATTTGTATTACTATGTTCTACAATTCTTCACACGTAATAAAATATGACCTCGTTTGATTGTCAGACATTTTAAGTGAGATTATCTTATACTAAGATAAAATTGTGAGGAGGGGAAAGGATTGGGCCAATTAGTGTGTTAATAAAATCTATTATGTGATTAAAAGATTAGGATTAAACTCATTAATAATGTTAGAATACCACAACTCTTTGTATCCAAACTAGTCCGGAATATACTGCTTTCCAGAAGAAGAAAAAAAAGTTATCCTACCATCAAATGATTGAAATATCCAAGATTAACTATAAAATAAGTGTGAATATTGCTAGAATACCTCTAACCCCATTAATTCTTACCAGATTGCTCATGATACATCTGTAACTCATATAATTGATAAAAAAAAAAAATAATACTTTTACAGCCATCTTTGCATTTAATCCCACAAAAATGAAGGGAAGAAAATGGAACCTGCCATCCAAATGTTTTTTTTTCTTTTTGGGGTAAAACACGCCAAAAAATCACCTAGTGTTGTTATACACATTCCAGTTCCTACACAACATCTGATTTAGGCAAACCCGGTGTTGAGAAAGCTGAGAGTAAAGCTTAGATGTAACCACGATTTCAACCTCACTAAGAAGACATTGGATTGTCGTTTTCCTGCCCCTATACAGTCTCACATTCCTTTCTAACCAGATCCAATAGATTGTAGTCGCAATAGTCCATTTCAACGACGTAGCAAAAGGGGAGAGTTTCCCTTGCAGATGTTTTCATACCAGTATTTAATCTGAGACCGTTTCGTAAGGTAGCTATTCACCGCACACTTCTTCATGACTTCTTTCCAGATAGATGACGCAAAAGAGCATTGAAAGAACAAATAATCCAAAGATTCAGAGCAACATTGCAAAGCGCACAGGAGTTCTGATTCAAAAGGGCCCATTCAAGAAATTTATCCATAGTAAAGCCTTCTCTTCCAAGCAAGCCAAAGCAGAAAGGCATGTCTAAGAACATGATTTTTGAACCAGGGCATTGCAGGAAGGGGTTGTCTAATTTGATTCTAAGCTGAAGTTGATGAATAAACACCTGATTTAGAGGGCTAGGAATATGATTTTTGAACCATATCAAATTGAACCAGGGCACTACATGAAGGGCTCTTTAAATTGATTCCAACCCGAAGTTGATGAATAAATACCAAACTTAAGCTGTGTTTGGCTTGACGGTTGGCCGTCCCATTGGATGTTTTCAAGTCCAAATCTCACTGACGACATTTAAAGTTGTTTGGATAAATTTTATTGAACCGCACTTGACGAAATAAGTGAGCTCAAAACGGGCAGAAAGTCTCAACTGTCCTTGTGAAGACTTTTTCAAAACTGGGCAGAATGCCTCACAGCCCATTTCCATCAAACATCTTAGTTGTCCATTTGTATTTGATTTTATTACAATAATGCCATCTCTCCAATATTTCATGTCCTTGTCATATTTTGTAATTCCTTTTATGTCCTACACACACATATATATTTATTATTTATAAATAAATAATATTATATTTAATATTAAAACATTATTATATTATATTTGTATATAATATTAGTAATAGATATTTAATATAAAAATAATTAATTAGTTATTTTATTGTTATATATATTTATTATTTATAAAAATAATATAATTTTAAAAATATATTACATTATTAAACATACAATTTAATATTCAAAGGTAAAAAACACAATTCATACTCATTACGCACTTATTAACAGCTCATTCAAACATTACAATAATATTTAAGCACTTATCAAATACATTCATTCAAGCATTCATCAGCATCAACTTAACTCAAATAATATTTTTCACTGTTACTTATTTAAATTGTTATTTAACTCAAATTATATTTTTTTACAGTTACTTATTTAAATTATTACTTAACTCAAATTATATTTTTTTTTACGGCTCATCCAAACAGGCACTTAGAAGAGAGCCAAATAACTTTATCCTTCGTATTTGGGTCAGGAGAGTAATTGACTGTGCCCTGCAATTGGTGCAAATATCTTGGCCACCCTTAATCCCATCCTTGGAAAACATCAATGACCTTTGCAGAAGCCCAGTTAACTATGTTCCTGTATTGCATCAGGCTTTGGGCTTGTCCTTCAAGTTTCAGTACCTTCCTCCAGGCCCAAAAATTGTTTTTGAGGGATTGGAATACTCCAAAACTGTGTCCTTTCATCCCACGAGTGTGGATCCATTTCACCCAAAACGAATCCCCTTTCGAGCAAATGGCGCAAAATGTTTTTTTTTTTTGACAAATTTGATCATACAAACATGGCCTTATCGCTTATATTTTCTGCCAAAAATATAGGCATGTTTATGCATCAAACCATAAAAGCCACGAGGGCATGCCGCAATTGGAACTAGGACATGTACAAGCAGATAATCAATTGGCCCAACCCAATCTCTGTCTGCGCAGGACTGCTCCTTGGTGTACATCTAAAGGAGCACCTTGTATCTTCAAATACCTAGAAAGCTAGGGGACCATTTTTAATCCTAGAGAGTCCACAATCATCATCTCCTTTTATCTCACAACAATTGCAACTAGTTTTGAGTTCTCCCTTGGAAATTATAGTGCCAGCTATGGAAGGCAATGGGGTGGGACCCTTTCAAAACTCTATTTCTAAAATCGTTTAAACATCGTGATAGATGAGGGTGGGTCTCCATCCAAATTTTTATTTATTTATTTATTTTATTAAATTAATTATAATTAACACATTTCAAATACAACTTTACATGTGTTAAAATAAAAAACAATAATGCTATACTTATTTGAAACTTTTACCAAAAGTGTTTACACAATTGATGTGGCAGTATTGTATTAGTTTCATATCATATCATGACAGTATTGTATTAGTTTCATATCATATCATGATATGATATGAAACCAATACAACACTGCCACATTAACTGTGTAAACATTTTTGGTAGAATTGCATGTGAATAGAGAATTAGAATGACATTTTTTTTCAAACATATAATACTATGGCAAGTTTGTGCAAAGTTTTAAAGAATAATTAAAAAATATCATTATAAATATTAATTATGTAGTACGAAACTCCTTTTTTATTTGATTTTATATAATCAACACAAGATGTGTTCATTTCAAACTCACTCCAAACCCTAATAAAGTAACATAAGTTCATTCAATTCCGTTACATTAGAGGCGAAATATGACGGATTCTCAATAGGAGGGGTTAAACTTTCCCAATAGGACTGATTGCAACTAGAGAAGAAATCAAATCAACTGTCTTTTTCAGAATGGGATACCCATTATAAATTTAAACCATTCTCTCATTTCATCTGTCAATTGCCGTTGCAGCTATGCAAATGATAGGTGAGGGAGAACATCTCATCTACCCTTGACCCCCTAATGAGATAGCAGATAGCCAAATGGGGGGCATTTGTAGTCACTGAAACTGAAAGTCAAAACCATAAGATAAGATGTAAGCATGGCAATTTGGTTCAGCAAGAGACTGTCTTACCTTCTCCTTAATTTACACAAATCACACTTGTACCCGGTTGGTTATTATTAAGATAATTATATAACATGTATCATTTTACCATTCACTCAAATGAACTTTTAGCAAAATGTTCGGATTGTCAAGTATTGAAAATGTGGATTTGAGTTTCAAATTAGTCATTTTGTACAAAAATTAAGTGTCTTCATTTACCATTAATAAAATGTGTATCATTTTAGTGTGCCCATTTTACCATTCACTCAAATGAATTTTCGACGATATATACTAGCCTGTTGCATAATGTAATTTGTGATGCTGTACTTTTTCGTCTTGGCACATGGTAGGTCCCCTAACACAATATTGTTCGCTTTGAGTACTTTCCTCATAGGGGTGGAGCACAGGAACGAGGCACGTGGCCCGAGCATTCCCACAAACGGTGTCAGACTGATACTGCACACGAGGCACGTGGCCCAAGCATTCCTACAAACGGTGTCAGACTGATACTGTACTTTTTTGCCCTGGTACATGGTAAGCCCTCTAGCACAATATTGTCCGCTTTGAGCACTCTCCCCGTAGGGCACTCTCTTGCACGGCTTTGTTCTTCCAGGGAGGAAAAGGCCTTGTGCTAGGAAGAGAGCAGCCTGAGACTTATAAGCGACGTCAATATTCGACTCCTAACTGATGTGGGACTCAAAGTGGCACACCAATTTGTAATGGCAAAATGTTCAGATTGTCAAGCATGAAAACGTGAAGCTGGTTTTGAAATTAGTCATTTTGTACAAAAATAAGTTATCGGGCTCATTTTACCATTTTGTCAAATGAATTTTCAACTATATCTACAGGGCCATTGATTGTTGTAATTTGTAACGGCAAATTGCTCAAATTGTCAGGTGTGAAAACGCGGATTTGAGTTTGAAATTAATCATGTTGTACAAAAGTAAGTCATTCTCAGTATGTCCACTAGTATACTACTACAAACTCAATGAACAAAGTAATAACAATCTTCTCAAAATATTTTTTTGTTAATTCATGTGTCAAAAGCATAATATTAAACCTCAAATAGAGGAATTTTTTTGTATACAAAATTATTCTAAATTATGAATTTAAAAGGGAGATTTACTCTCAAATCCATAGCCATGAGTAAATGGTACCTAATTGTACAATATTTGAGCATACAATAAATTTACAATGTTAATTTTTTGTGATTTTTTTAATGCTAAATTAAAGAAAAATGAGGATGATGGCAACAAAAATTTCTTACTTGGGCTTATAAAAATAGCAACTATTAATTGCTGCCAAACAGAGTCCTTTTCTTTAGTCATTCCAAAATTAATTTTATTTGCTGTTATTGGGTCCTTTTAAGTGTTGAGAAATGAAATGATATATCACCAAATAGCCTTGATTAATTTAAATACACATACAACTTTTAAAAATGTATTACTGAGTTTCATCTGCTGTACAACTCCTAGAAGGCTTTCTGAATCTGTCCTCTATGATCCTTAGATTAAATGAACACTTCTCTTTCCTTCTTGGAGGAAAACAGAAACAAAATAAAAAATAAAAATAAAACAAAACAAAAAGCTTTAGATGTAATCCATTTACAAGCTCAAAGTTTAGAGTAATTAGTTAGTGTAAGGGTCACTTTATTATAATCTTTTACTCTTGTTTGGACATATGTACTGTGTTCTCATTTATTTTTTGTTATTAATTTTTGTAAGTTTTTTTATAATAGAGGATTGTACTTAATAATCATACAGATAAGAACATGCACTTGGAAAAAGGAAGACGAAGATCCGTTATCAGCACCCACAAATATATAACACTGTTGGGGAAAACAATCATAGAATTTTATACTTTTATTTTGTAACTAATTAAATTACAACAGATATTAAATTACATTCAACTTAATAATTTGATAATAATAATAAATATGACTATTGAAATTGAAACAACACAAAATTAAATTATTGAAAATAAAGTTAACATAAATGAAAGATCTGGCCTGTGAGTTTTGAAAGGCACGCATTGCATTGTCTTAAAGTCGTAGTGCCTCCCCATGTGCAGATGTTGACAGTTCGCAACGACTTCAAGATTCAACCCATTTTCACAAGCTCATGCCTAAATGTAAGGCATGTCATCAGTAGGCAGGGAATGATCCAATTTGTATTGAGTTGCCTAGAAATATAAAATATCACAAATATGGTTGCCCAATATTTATCCTAAGGGGGGGGTGAATAGGGTATTTTTCAAATATTAATTTTTTTTTTTAGATTTTTAAAAATAAAAGTTGTAAATGCACAATAAATAAACAAGAGGGGAAGAGAGAGAGAGAGAGAGAGAAAGAGAGAGAGAGAGAGCAAACACAACAGTCTTACGAGGTTCAAAAAACTCTCTACATCATCGACTCAAGTATCTCCTCAGTTTTTCCACTAGTGTGACCTTCTTGCAGGTGGAGACCAAACATTTACAAAGTGAAGACCGCAACCCTCTTATCTCTATAAAATATACCATTTTGCCTCACTGGGTAGCACCTACCCACAACTCTCACCGCAATGAGATAATACAAAGATGTTTACCAAATAATACTCTCTTCTAGAGTAGTTTTGGTATAATAAGATGCCCATTCTTTATAGATAGATCATTTATAAGCTCTGAGTATTTAAGAAAAGTATAACTTTTAGATCTAGATTTGAAAGAAGTTAGATCTAAAGTCAATAACAAAGATGTGATTGTATGAGCTTGTAAGAGATGGGTTAGAAAGCCCTAGAGAGCCACTATTTATATCCTTTTAAAGTATATACTTGTTTCTATTCAAAAAGTGTCGTTTCTCCTTTTCTTCTGTTCAAAATTTGAATTTGTGATTGCCAGGTCGACAGAATTAGTCGACAGAATTATCAACCAGTGGACTATAATGAGGACTGGTCGACTGATTAGGTCAACTAATTTTTCTAGAGGGTTTGAGGTTCATTTGGTTAAGAATAATTAATCAACTAGTTTTGAGGATCAGTCGACTGGATTTATTTGTACACTAATTTTGCCTTTGAGAAGTGATCGACTGATTTGGACAGTGTGCTCAAGTAATTCATCAATTGGCCATCCAATCGACTGGTTCTATAAACCAGTCAACGAGTTTTGTTTGTACACTAATTTTGCCTTTGAAGTTCAATAGACTAAATCTATTTTGAGGTCGACTGATTTAGACAGTGAGTCTATAAGTTGTTTTGTAAATCATCATTCAGTCGACTGGTTCTTAGAATTGGTCGACTGGTTTGATTAGTGTAACAAATAAGCTTTAAAAATCAGTTGACTGGTTCCATGAACTGGTCGACTGGTTTAGAGAGTGAATATCTTCTAGCTTATTTTTCTTAGTGTACTTTTATTAAAACCTTTTGATATTTCAAAACTTAAGTCATAACAATGTTTTGTTTTAAAAAAATCATTTGAGATTAGTTCTTAGATAATCATGTTAAATAGTGAGAGCTTACGAGAAATGATCAATCGAATCCTAACATCACTCAAAACCCAAAATAAGGAAAATAAAACTCTTCACTTGAATCATTGGGCTTGAGTGTGTCCAATTGTTTGAATCGTCATGAGAGTATTCCACGTGTTTTGATCTTTGCTTTGAAGCATATCCCTGAGTGGAATCTTTTAACTTTTGATGAACTTTTTTCATTTTTTTGGTTAACAATCTTCTTTGACCTAGATGACCAATTTGCATTGTCACTTGGATAAAACATTAGTCCATTGGATAATGTCTTGTAATCATCAAAATTATTGAGACGCCCTTAATTGAAAACCTTTAGGGGTAACAATCTCCCCCTTTTTTATGATGACAAAACAATGTCCTTTGCAAATAGTGAAAATTTATTGCATATAAGCTCTCCTTATCAATTTGTAAAATTTGAATTCATGCCATAACTAAGTAGATCATATTAAAATGACATTTTTTTTTTATCTCTCCCTATCAACATGAAGTTTTGCAGTTTATTATTAGAGATTTATATCATCTTTCATGCTTTGTTTGTGCATTTGAATATTATCGTCAATAATAAAAATTGCACATAACACATAAAAAGGATATAACAAAATATGTTTTTCTATTCATGTATGATAATTTTCAATTGTAAACATGAATTACAAGTATTTAAACAAAGAAAAGAGGATATAAGAAGGATTTTGAATAAAAAAAAATCCAATGTTCTTTTCTATTTCTTTTCTTTCTTCTTCTGCCTATTTTTGCTATTTTTCTCCCCCTTTAGTATCCTAAAAAAAATAACTCAAGGCTATTTGAGAGGAGGCCTATGCCTGAGGATTTTTTGCAGACTATTCTTGATCTCGAGCACCTCTAGCTCAGTTTCTCCGTGCTTTCTCTCATTGTGTTCATAAAAAGAGGTGGCTCGGAGTTTAAGAATATGGATGTCATTCTCTATAGCCTCTATCCTTTTTATGGTATCAGACAGGGATTTGGAGAGATTGGATTCAACGGTTCGAATTTGGGTGCAAAGGTTGGAATCTATTTCCTTAAGGAAAGTGAGGATGGAGGAATAGTCAATGATTAGGACAGGAGGAGGAGGAGGAGGAGAGGTGGTCTGTGGAGTTGGGTGAATGGAAGAGGGAGTTTCTTGGGTTTTCTCGGAGGAGGGAGCAGGTTTAGGGACCTATCCTAGGGTAGTGGACGTGTGTTCCATGGACTTCAAGGTACCACTAGAATTGATATCCGTGTAGATAGGGGTGTAGAATTCGATTTCCTCTCCAAGGTCAATGCCGTAATGTTTGAAGATGGTAGTGAGATGGTTGCCATAGTGAAGGATGCCTCGTTTCTTTTTTAGGCAATCATTCATATGATGAATGATGATATGAGGGAGATCAAACTTTTTGTGATTGAGGATGCATCATTTGAGGAACATGTCCTTGTACGAGACAAAGTCTTGTCCATCGACACGTGAAAGGGTGTTGTAGGTTATAATGTGGTGGATTAGACGAGATTCGAAGGTGAGTTGGGCGGCCTTGGGTCTAAATGCCTCGATGATGTTAGGGTTACCACACAATTGTTATATGGTCGTGAGAGGATTAAATCCATCATGCACTACTCAAGTGTTGGTAGTGAACTCTTGGAAATCCCTTTGAGGGATATTAAAGATTTTAGAGACGTTTTTGGGTTTGAAAGAGATGGGATGCTCAAGAACCCATAAAGAAGCATTGAGACCCTTGGGCATCTCAAAATGGGCATAGAAAAGTTGAACAAGTCGGGTCTGTTGTGTATTGGAGCAAGAGAGAAATTTGGTCCAACCAAGATAATCAAAGTAAGTACCTATAAGGATGGATTCAGAGTCAAAAAATGGGAATGCTAATGGTCTTACCGTACTCGATATGTCAATGCTTGATGTCTTTGTTGAATTTTTATACGATGTCAGTGTTGAGGAAAACTTAGGTGTCATAGCGAGATTTTTTTTGTGTTCAACATCGGAATCCTCTCTAAGGTGTTTTTATAGGGATTTGGAAGTTGGGTTTTTGGTCTTGGGAGCCATGAAAGAGAGATTGAGATATTTAAGGAAGAACTTGGACGGTTTTGAAAGGTTTGAGAGAGAGAGAGAGAGAGAGAGAGAGAGAGAGAGAGAGAGAAAAGTCGAAGAGTCTTAAGAGTGCGAGTTTGAAATGGTTTCAAAATTGCTCAATATTTATAGATTCGATTAAATCAATCAACTGGTTTTGCCTTAGTTTTGGGACAGTCGACTATTTTAATCAGTGCCTAAAAACTCTCTTTTTCAAATTCTTGATTAATCGACTATAATCAGTCAACTAGTAGGTCGACTGTTTTTGACCAGTGCCTAACAACTCTTGTTTTTAAGGCTTCAGCGGACCTTATAGTTGACTATTTTTCATTATCAGTCGACTGGTCTAAGGAGACAATCGACTAATTTGAGCAGAAGTGATATTTATCACTTAGTTACTTAAATATTTTGGGTCAATCATTCCTAATTCTCTTCTAAGAAAGCAAAATCTCTCATTTTGGAGTAGTTTGGTGAATATATCCACTAATTGATAGTTTGTATCAATGAATTCAAGAATTGCATCACCATTTTGCAAATGATCTATAAGGAAATGATGTCTAATTTCTATGTGTTTGGTTCTAGAGTGTTGGATTGGGTTTTTACTTATGTTAGTTGTGCTAGTGTTGTCACATTTAATTGGTATTAGATTATAATTAAACTTAAAATCTTGAAGTTGTTGTTTCATGTATAAGGTTTGTGCACAACAACTTCCTATTGACACATATTCTATTTCTGAAGTAGATAAGGCTACTAACTTTTGCTTTTTGCTAAACTAGGATATGAGGGAATTTCCCAAAAAGTGACAAGTTCTACTTATGCTTTTTTTATCAATCCTACAACCGACAAAATCAGCGTCTGAATAGCTTAATAGCTTAGTTGTTCCTAGAAGACATCTAAAAACTCTTTTTATGGCTCTTAGATGTGATTCCTTAGGACAAGATTGAAATCTTGCACACAAGCATACACTGAACATAATGTCCCCGTCTACTTTCTATGAGATACAAGAGACTTCCAATCATTCCTCTATATTTTTTAGTGTCAACTTCATTTTCTTTATCATTTTTCTCAAGTTTAGTAACAACACTCATGGGAGTACTTAAGGGTCTCGTTTCTTCCATTCCAAATCTTTTAGAAAGTGCTTTAACATACTTTGATTGATTGATAAATGTTCATTCTTTAGATTTTTTTATTTGTAATTCCAAGAAGAGATTTAATTCTCACATCATGCTCATTTCAAAGTCATCTTGCATGCACTCGGCAAGGTCCTTGCATAGATCTTTATTTGTTGATATAAATATAATATCATCCACATATATCTGCACAATGAGCATTTCTTTTTCTTTTGTTTTTAATAAACAAAGTGGTATTTATTTTTCCTCTAGTGAATTTATTTTTAATGAAGAAACCACTAATTCTTTCATATCAAGCTCTATGAGCTTGCTTCAAGTCATAGAGAGCCTTAACTAGTTTGTATACATGATTTGGCTTATCATGGTTTTCAAATCCGAAAGTTTATTCAACATAAATTTTCTCACAAATAAAGTCATTCAAGAATGCAGTCTTTACATCCATTTGATAGAGCTTAAACCCTTTATGACATGCAAAAGTAAGTAGCATTCTTATGGCTTCTAATCTAGCAATAAGAGCAAAAGGTTCTTCATAATTAGTACCTTTTTCTTGGTTGTGGGTGCCAGCACTGAAAAAAAATGGAAAATTTAATCCCCTTTTGTGAATTTAGAGGGATCTTGGCTGTCTCCTTCCTTGAAGGTGGGAATGAACGCCTCTTATGGGAGATAGAGAAATTGGGGAGTCGCCAGGTTGTTTTGGGCAATTAAACAAGAAAAACCGTTACATCTTGAACAATACATATAAAAAAAAGCCAAAAAATGAAATGAAATATACATTTTTTGTTTCTTAAATATATATTAAAGGATCCCTTGACATGAATCAAATAAAGATAAAGTACTGAAATAAAGCAGAAATCAAATAAATAGGCTCGGGGGCTAAGGTATGGAGTGGAAAGGTGTTAGGCACCTACCCCGCCCGATCCGAATGGAATTGGCTCAAATATTCACTTGCAATGCTATTTTTTCATGAGAAAAATAGAAGAGAGAGATGTGAGCCTAGAAAAGATAAATAATAAAGGATCAATCATGAAGAAATAAAATAAAACACGAAAGATAGAAAAAGAGAAGATCTGACTCGAGCTCGAAGGCTTCTTACGTATCCGTTTAGAAAACGGAATCAGAGTCACATAGTTCTTCGGTTTACCCTCTTTTATCAACAATGATAAAAGAGATGAGATCAATTGGATCTAAAGGAAAATTGTTAAGGGTTTGGGAACGTACCTTATTCAATCGTTGGAGTCAGGCAGATCTCTGGTTGGGAAAATTTGGGTCGGAGGCTTTAGTCGGGCAGATCACCAGTTCATTCCTCAGTTTAGAAAGAATCGCCTCGGCTTGCCTGTTGAATGGAGGCTGTCACTTTGGTAGGACTTCGACTTCGGGTGAGGGAGAGTTCTTATAGGAGAACTCTAGAATTAAACTAACAATGTGAGGCTACGAAAATTGTGTCCCTAAAACTAATAGACAGGGGGCTCTATTTATAGGCAAAATATAGAGATTCAATCCAAAGGTCTAAGATGAAACCCTAGAATAGAGGGTTAGGATCATGCCTTGAGTGATACTTACCTAATTAAATAAATAAATAATAAATAATATCGCAAGGAATGATTATCTTAACTAAATGAATTAATAAATAATTATGGCAATGAACGAACCAATAAGATAAAAGAGAAATAAAATTTAATCAAAAAATAAACTCTAAAATAAAAAATGTCTAGGTTCAATGTATCTCCATTTAAGAAAATATCAAACAACTAGATTTATGAAAATTCTAAAAATGGAAAGTCCTAATTATGCCTAAATAGAATACTATCACTCAAGATTACCAAATTGTTCCCAATTCAGTGAAAAATTTTTAAATTGTCACAAGATATATGAAATAACCAAATTACTCCTAATTTGTCACCAAAAGGATAAAATTGCCAAAGTACCCCCATGTGGGTAAAATGATATAGAAATTATGAAAGTACCCCTCAAGTGACTAGGAAGTCATTTTGAGGGTAGAATTGTGCCAAAATGCCCTTAGTGGGCAAAAAGGTGCTGAAATTTCTGAAACTCCCTCCAATGGGTAGAAGAATCTTAATATAAGTGAGACTTTATCAGGAAGAGTCCTACTAAATGTGGGACTCTATCAAGAGAGTCCTAACAAGAGTAGGACTCTGTTAGGAAGAGTCCTACTAGGACTGGGACTCTAATAGAAGAGCTCTAATGGGAGTGAGACTTTATTAAAAAGAGTCCTACTAGGATTGAGACTCTATTAGGAGAGTCATAATGGGAGTGGGACTCTATCGAGAAGATTCTTACTTGGACTGGGACTCTGCCACGAGAGTCCTAACGGGAATGAGATTTTATCGAGAAGAGTCCTACTTGGACTGGGTCTCTATTAGGAAAATCCTAAAGGGAGTGAAAGTCTATCAGGAAGAGTCCTACTTGGATTGGGACTCTGACAAGAGAGTCCTAAATGGAGTGGAACTCTATCGGGAAGAGTCCTATTGGGATTGGGATTGGGACCGGGACTTTGTCAGAAGAGTCCTAATAGTAGTGAGACTCTATCTAGAAGAGTCCTATTTGGACTGAGAATTTGTTAGAAGAGTCCTACTTGGACTGGGTCTCTGTCACGAGAGCCATAATGGGAGTGGGACTCTATCGAGAACAGTCTTACTTAGACTGGGACTCTATCACGAGAGTCCTAACGGGAATGGGATTCTATCGGGAAGAGTCCTACTTGAACTGGGTCTCTATTAGAAAAGTCCCAAAGGGAGTGAGAGTCTATTGGGAAGAGTCCTACTTGGACTAGGACTCTGACAGAAGAGTCCTAACGGGAGTGAGACTCTATCGGGAAGAGTCCTACTAAGAATGAGACTTTGTCAAGAGAGTCCTAATGAGAGTAGGACTCTGTCAAAAAGAGTCCTACTTGGACTGGGACTCTGTCGGGGGAGTCCTAATGGGAACTAGGACTCTATCAAGAAGAAAACTCTATTAGGAGGAGTCCTAATGGAACTAGGACTTTGATAGAAGAGTCCTAGCAGGAATATGACTCTGTTAGGAGGAGTCTTAATGGAACCAAAACTCTATCAGGAAGACTTCTAATGGGAGTAGGTCACTTGTCATAATTACCGAATCACTCTTATCCAATCAAAGGTCTCAAAATAAAGTGTCTATAGAAAGCCCATCATTGATGGAACTTGTAAGCAAGTGAACGTCAACGTACGAAAAAGAGAGAGTCATTTTGACCTTAATTGTGATTTTTTGTTTGACATGGTCAGACTCATTCCTATATGAGATTCTTACGTATCACCCTCGAGCAAATTAGACCATTCATAGTACTTGACCAATGGAAATGAGTGATGTCCGTAACAAATTTCTCTAAAGAGACTCGCCTCGATAGGATTGTTGTGAGGTTAAGCCCTCGAAAATGACTCCTTAGAGCCTTACTTGGTAAGAAATGGGATCTTAATAATTCTTTCATGAGGTTGTGTTCTCACGAGATGGTTTTACGTCCTCGGATGTTCATCTAAAAGGGAATTCCATCCTAGTAGGTTGATAAAGGGGAATGCGATAAGTGGCTTACCTGAAAAGAACGCCATCCCAATAGGATGATAAGATACAATGCGATAGATGGCTTACCCGAAAGGAATGCTATCCTAACAGGATGATAAAATGTGATGCGATAGATGGTTTACTTGAAAGGAATGCTATCCCAACAGGATGATAAGATACGATGCGATAGATGGCTTACTCGAAAGGAACGCTATCCTAGCAGGATGATAAAATGTGATGCGATAGACGGCTTACCCGAAAGGAATGCTATCCTAACAGGATGATAAAATGTGATGCGATAGACGGCTTACCTAAAAGGAATGCTATCCTAACAAGATGATGATGCGATAAACGGCTCATCCGAAAAGAATGTTATCCTAACATGATTCTTCTAAAATTATGTCCTTAATGAACAGATTGTCGAGATGAATTACATCTTCAGATGATTCTGCTGAGATGGATTATGTCCTCAGACGATTTTTTTTTCTGATAATAAAGACTCTATGGGGAATGCCAAAATATATTTTGTTGGGGAGATGAATTTTCTTGAGGAAAGGATGATAGTTCAGACTTCACTAGGGATATAAATTGAGTTGACTCAGTAATCTTGATTTGTTTGAGAAGTGAGCAGTTATGTCTCATTTGAAAAACGTGGCCCGAACCTTGAGAGACCACTAAAGAGAATGCTATGCACACGATCTTTTGAAAAGAAATCGTGAGTTACTTGATAGTGGTTTCAAATTAGTAGGCCTACGCCACTAAAGACATGTTGGTTTACATTGATCGGATTTGGAAAATTATCAATTTGCCCTTCGATGTTCGGTGTTGAATCACGGTGGGTTTTTTAGACATATTTTGACAAAAGGCTTGATTTTGACAAGAAATGGGCCAAAATTCGCAAAAATGAGCCAAAGCCCAAAAATTAGCCTTCTTAGCCCCTATGTGCTAATCGACACACAAAAGGGAGGGTTTTCACCCTATGTGTGCCAATCGGCTACCCATAAGTGTCGATTAACACTTGGATGCCTAGGCAGTAAGCTTAAATTGTGTTACAACTTTTTAATTTTCCATTGCATTTTTGAGTTCTCTCTTACCCCTCTTGTAACCATTTTTTTCAGAGTCATGAAGGAGCTTAGATTGAAGTATTTGGCACTTGCTTAACCTCTCAGAATATCAAACAGCTCGATTTTCATCCATAAATCCAAAAATTTTAAGAGAAAATGTCAAGTAAAGGCCATGGTGACTAGGACTCAATGTTCGACATTGATCGAGATTTAAGGATATCCTGAAGGGTACACGATATAATCTTCTAATATAAACCAACCCCTAGCTTTCGAAACAACACGAGCTTGCTCCAAGAGGCAGCGCACCATTTGTCGCAACGCTATCATAATGGCCAAGTATGGATTTTCTTGCTTTTTCTTCTGATTGTTTTAAAATTTTTGAGTTGATTCTTGATGCATTTGATTTGTTTTTCACGCTTTGAAAGCATTTTGCATGAAATTTTGGTTGCATGCATTGAAATTTCACCTACGTGCCTTTTGGAAGGTGCACAACATGCGCTTGTGAAAATGTTCGAATGGGTAGTTTTTATTTTGCCTTGGTTTTTTACATTTGGTTCATGCTTGTTTGGCATGCTTATGACATTTGAAAAGCTTTTCTAACATAATGGTTTTGATTTCTTGTAGCCGGATTAAGAAATTCGAGCTCGGGGCTCGACAACGGATATAGCAAAATGGTGGGCTAACTTGCCCTTCCGATGCTGAGGGCATATGAAAGCAGCCGATTTTGAGCCATTTTTAGACCGAATAGTCTATGTCGACCATGACCGAAAAATCCTTTACACTCTAGTTGAGAGATGGTGAGAGACCACCAATACTTTCCACCTCCGATTCGGGGAGGTAGCATTGACTCCTCTTAACTTCTCAATGATCACAGGCCTTCGTGTCAATGGTGATCGAGTTCTATGGGATAGCGAAATGCATAGTCAGAGTGATGATATTTTTCGACTTCTAGGGTGGCGGCCCACATTGGCCTCTAGTGGAGCAGTGCAGGTTAGGCATATCTTGGAGAACTTTCACTTCCGGCAATGCCATAACACTTTTGAGGAGGACTAGTTAACTAGAGTCTTCATGCTCTTTGTCTTTGGTCGGACCCTTTTGGTTAATGTTGGTGACACCATCTATCTTTGGCACGTCCCTACTCTAGAGGATGTGGAAAACTTCAGGCGCTTCAACTGGGGAGGCGCTGTGATGATTGTTTTGTACCACTGGATGTGTGTGCAGTCACGGGCGGTAACTAAAGGACTTGATGGTTTTAACATTGTTTGGGAGGTACGGATATCTAAATTTCCCACTTCTTTTGAGAAAATGTCATGTTTATAGACTTTCCTATTTGGACAGATCTAGGCCTATGAGGTCCTCCAGTTGTTTCCCCACTTATTGGTGGAGGTAAAAGAGAACATATTTCCCTGCATGTGGCAGTTGCAGAAGGCGAATAGGTAGACTCGTTAGGGGGCAAATGTAGTGCAGAAATTTTGTGAGGCCTTAGACATGCTCCAAACGGATATAGTTAGTTCCTCTATTTGGAATTTTCTTTTATTGATATGTGATGTGAGAAACTCATGCTTTTCATTTATGACAGATTTGATTGAATCCTTGGAAAGTGGTCTCGGCCTTAGTGGAGCGGAGTATTGGCATAGTGCGTCGATGCTTGATTTTGGAAGGCCACTTTGAGAGGGTATATTACTTAGGCAAGAGAGTGATCTGCCAAGTAGATACAACTGCGCGGCTTTTTGCGCCTATGTCTCCCCAGGCCAATATAAGAGACTTGGACTCGTTTGACTTTGACCTTTGCTTCTTGGAGCTTTATGAGAGGGTGGCCATTCAACGATTCTTCAACCAGTTTGGCCATATGATAAGCTACTTGGAGGAGCTAATGCCTCCATTGATTGGGGGTTCACCTCCCCTACCTAGGGCTAGGAGGATAAGTAAGAGCGATAGGTCATCTTAGAAGGCCGCCAACACAACGGCTGACGCAAGGTTACTAGAAGCTTTTTTGACTTTTAATGTATCGGTGATGACCAATGATAAAATTTTCAGGCTAAAAGAGTTATCCAGGCCAACCGGGGCTATTGAAGGACTACCGGTTCCAGGCTAGTTGATTGGGGTAAAATTTTCCTTTTGCCTAAAAGTTTTATGGTCTTTTGTTTCTCAAATTGAAGCAAGCTTTCTGTTGGAAATTTAGTTGGTTCGGACCATTTATGAGGAGGCCTGTGTATACATTACAACCTTGAAATATAAGGTTTCCTAAGTCACTACGGAGTCATGGCGGAAAGCCACTTGCAGAACAAATTCTGACATTGTAAGGACACAATTCCCTGTTTTGACTATTCATGCATTGATTGCATTTTGATATTGCGTTGATTTTGACTTGTACTCATAATCTTTCAAGCTGCTAGGGTCTCTCACCTTGAGAACATCAATCGAGGATAAGATCGTCTTGGATGAGGGGTTCCTAGTAAGAGGTAAAGAGAAAATTCAAAGAAGAAAGGTGGGAGTCAACCGAGTAGCTTCCGTACTCAGCCGACTAGGCCTAGCAGAACATCGAGACAGGTGATGGAGAGCAAGAGTGAGGACACTGAGAAAGATGAGGCTTCTTCTCACCAGTTCTCATTGACAAGAAGGAGGATGATGAGGACGCCATTAGATGAAACTTCTATCCTTTTTTATGAACATTTTGTTTGATAAACAATTTGTCCTTTTTTTGATTTTCTTATTTTTTTGATTTTGTTTTGTTTTGAACAAATGAATGATCAATGCATCCACTTTTATTTATGAATGTGTCCAATATCAGCAAAAATGAACATGAATTAGTATCCGACATGTTTCGAACTGACACAATAGGGTGGAAAGAACGAAAACAAGCGAAATTGGGCAAAATGAATTGAATTTTCTCTGTGTTCCAAAATGACCTGATGCTGATCGGCACACAAAGAGGTGGGTTTCTTCTGCTTGTGTGTGAATCGACACTCAGGGTGTGCTGATCGGTAGCGAGTTTAGGCTTGGGAACATTCGCGGCCTATTGCATTTTTTTGCTTGTTTTTCTAAAACTAGTCTCCTAAATCAACTTGGAAACGAACTTGCGAGTTTTTTTAGGATATATTGCAAACCTTAAACCTCTAAACTCATTATATTCCGCTTCTTAGCAGCTCTATTGCTGTATTTTTTGCCTCTTTGCTCTAATGGCTTCTAGGTTCATGGATGTGGTTGTTTTTTATGAACAAATCCTTACATGACTGTATTGCCTCTCAGGCTCGAAGAAGATTAACTTAGGGGCATTGAGACTGAAAGATATTTTCTCTCTTACCCAAGCTACCATAAACTAGTATCTAATGTGGGCTTGTGCTCGCTTTTGGGATCCTATTGATCATTATTTTCACTTTCATCTAGAATAAATATGTCCTATTTTTGAAGAATTCTATGCTCTTTTCGATGTCACAGTTCAAGGTAAACTGATCGTCCTATCTGTATAACGTGGTTACTCTTCGTCTTTGTCTTCTCTACTTGACTTGGATGCTGAGAAGGTGACTAACTGCACCAAGTTGTGTGCCTTTGATCTATGTATTATCCTGAGGTTCTTGATTATCCAAGAGCCTGATCAGGCCGATGTTTGCTTAATTGATGTTGTGACCGAGCTGAATAAAAGAAATAATATGATGGGCATTGTTCTTGTTGAGACCTTGAATGGCTTGGATTTGGTTCATAATAGATCAAATATTTTTGGAGGTAGCCCCTTGTTGCTGACAATGTGGTTATGTGATAAGTTGAAGATCTTGGCACCTTCAGTTACCATTCCTCATATATCAAAACACTATTGTTCAAGGGCCTTGTTGGTGACCAAAGATAATGAGAGAGATTGGTGTGAGTTCCTCGCTCAACATACACCTTATGACATTGATTGGTCCAATATTCACTAGCAAAGTAGAGCCCCTCGCTTGTGCTCTACTAGTTATTCTTGTGTTATCTTGGCAGGCTTGAGAGAGAAACCTCATTTGGATATTGCGTCAATTTTGATGTATGTAGGTTGCTCCGAGGACTTGGGGTCCTCACTTCATTATGGAAAGATTGACTCCATTTGTAGCCATGAAGATATCCAACTATTGAGAATGTGCTCTTGTTCTAGACTTGGATAATACAGATTATTCTGACAAAATGCTTATGACGGAAGAATATTTATGGCCGCTCTAGGACCTAATCACTGAAAATGAAAAACTTACGAACTCTATCTTTTTTGAAGAAACTGGAATAGACACTAATGTGGACATAACTTCAAAGTTAGAAGCGATCAAAGAACTTACAAGGACTTTAAAGGATGAGGAATAGGAAAGTTGGACTAAGATATAGTGAGCTAACCATGAGGCATGACGGAAATAGAGACAACAACCCCTTTAAGCTTGAAAAGAAAATGAGGAAGACCTAAAAAGGTACTAGAATTCAAATATAACAATGGTGAGCTGGACTTTGGGCATTTTTCTCTGTATGTAGACTTGACAAGGAATTACTTGGGTTTCATTAAGAAAAAAATAGGTCATCACTTCGAGTTGGAGGGCAGGTTGGTGGAAATCCACTTCTATTAGGACTCTTCTTGATGGAGTTCTAGTTTCATTAGGACTCCTTCAAACAAAGTCCTATTCTTGTTAGGACTCCTCTATCAAAGTATGGGTGCCAATACCGAAAAAAATGGAGAATTTAATCCTTTTTTTGTAGAATTAGAGGGATCCCGATTGTTTCGTTCCTTGAAGGTGGGAAGGAACGCCTCTCAAGGGAGATAAAGAAATTGAGGAGTCACTAGCTTATTTTGGGCAATTAAACAAGCAAACTCGTTATATCTTGAACAATACATATAAAAGAAAAACTAAAGAAATGAAATGAAATATACACTGCTTTGTTTCTTAAATACATATTAAAGGATCCCTTAACATGGATCAAATAAATATAAAACATTGAAATAAAGCAGAAACCAAAAAAATAGGCTCGGGGTCTAAGGTATGGAGTGGGAAGGTATTAGGCACCCACCTCGTCCGATCCGAATGGATCAGCCTCAAATATTCACTTGTAAGGTTATTTTGTTATGAGAAAAATAGAAGAGAAAGATGTGAGTTTGAAAAAGATAAATAATAAATAATCTAACATGAAGAAATAAAATAAAACATGAAAGACAAAAAGAAGATCCAACTCTAGCCTGAAGGCTTCCTATGTCTTCGTTTAGAAAACAAAATCAGAATCATATAATTCTTTGGTTTACCCTCTTTTATCAAGGGTGATAAAAGAGATGAGATCAACTAGATCTGAAGAAAAATTGTTAAGGGTTTGAGAGCATACCTTATTCAATTGTTGGAGTCGGGGAGATCTTTAGCTAGAAAAATCTAGGTCGGAGGCTTTAGTTGGGCAGATCTCTAGTTCATTCTTTGGTTTGGAAAGCGTCACTTCAACTTGCTTATTGAAGGGAGACTATCACTTTGGCAAGACTTCGGCCTCGAGAGAGGGAGAGTTATTGTAGGGAGAATTCTAGAATTAAATTAATAGCATGAGGCTTTGGAAATTGTGTCTAAAACTGATAGTTAGGGAGCTCTATTTATAGGAAAAATATGGAGATTCAATCCATGGGTCTATTTATAGGTAAAATATAGAGTTTCATGCTTTTATGCTTCGTAAGTATGAGTTGGATCCTTCACATGTTTTAGATTAGACCGATTTAGGGGATGAGGAGGATGCTTCCTATGAGGAACGACCTATTCGAATTCTAGATTTGAGAAAGCAAGTTTTACGAGGCAAGACCATTCCTTTGATCAAGGTCTTATGGCAACATCATGGCATGGAAGAGGTCACGTGGGAAAGCGAGGATAGACTTCGCACCAAACATCTGGAATTATTCATTGAAAGAAGTATTATTTAAATTTTGTTGACGAATTTTCTTTAAGGGGTGGAGGTTGTGACGTTTCATAAGATTGAAAGATAAATAAAGAAATAAATAATGGATAATATTACTTTTTCATGGTAATAAACCTCACGAACATAACAATGAGATGAAAAAAAATTAAACAACATAATATGGAGTTGTTATACATGTGGAATAAATGACAAATGATAAAAAAAACTTGAATTGTAGAAATCGGGATAAAAAAGTAAGGTTTTCTCTAGTGTTCGTTTGAACGAAGGACTCATTCATTTGAATGAGCACCAGAAATTTTAGTGCGAATTTCATTCAATACTCGTTCCATGCCCGTTTGAACATGTCTTTCGTACAAAGGCCTTGTTCGTTCGAACAAGAGTGTGACAGAACACTTTTAAGTTACAGGCTGAAAAGAAAAAAGGGGCACAACTCTCATTTTTCTTCTCTTCCAAACTCTTTCAAGTCGAGAGAGAAATTAGGGTTGGAATTTTCATAAATTTCTAATCTATAACAACACATCTTACCATAAGGATTCATCTCATGGAAGAATCTCACCAATTAAAAAGCTAAGATTTCAAGATTTCTTCAAGAACACAAGGTAAAATTTCGGGCTTTTCATTTCTTTTTTCTAATTTCTTGCAATTCTTTGTAGATCTAGTTTGGTTTAGTAAAATAAATGGTGTTAAACCTTTCTTAGGATTTATGGGCAATGATTGAAGCCGAGATTTTGAAATCTCTCTCTTTACACACAAATCCACACTTATTTTTTTAGGTAGGGCTTCTAACCTAGGTCGAAAGTTGGGTATTTTTCACGTGAAACATAATGCATTTTACTTATCTTGAGATTTCTCTACAATGTCATATTTTGCTATATTTCTCACGCCTTGGATTTTAATGAAATGTTGAATATCTTGATTTCACTAGTATTGATATACCTTGTGATAAATGATAAAATTATTAAATGTTATATATGTGTGTATTTTCATGCTTGAGTTAAATAATTGAATTATTGAAAGTTATGTGTTATAACGACATTGTTGTGTTTTGTGATGCATAATGAAATAATGTGAACTTTGGCTATGTTCGTAAATGAAGTGGAAAACATTCATAAAAGATAAAGTGTGAAAATGGAAATAAAAGACGACAATGTGCATAATTAATCCTTAAAACGAGTTAAGGGACAAGAAAGAGTGGCATGTTGTGAGGCCATATTAGAGACTGAGAATATAGTGTGATGGAGATTATGTCTCCCTTCGATTGTGAACCGTAACGCTGCACGGGTAGTAGTACATAGCCAACAGGTTAGTAACTTGTGAAGTGCTAGGATTTTTCGGGGGTCATTAGGTGATTTGACGATGTGATTTTATCTAAGTGAGAGGATTAACATGATGTTTGAATGATAATTTATTTTGTATGCATTTAATTGTAATTATGTGATGATTTTTTTCCTTTACTTATTGTTATGTTTTTTTGTGGTTGGGTTGACGATTTGTATTGTTAGGGGCATGATGAATAATCTATTGATATGTATGCATGTTGGTTGAACACTTGTATTGACACTTCACATCTCACATGCTTACACTTTGCACCGCCTTAACTTTCCTTATTTTAGAATCTCTATTTGGGTTATTGTTTTGATTCCTATCAGATGCAGGTAACAGCAAGGAGCTGGCACCTTGATGACATGAACACTTTTGTTAATTTTGAGATATACTTAAATTCAAAAATCTGTTTTGGTCTTTTGTTATTTTGAAAATGTAAAAAAGGCATATGGTCTTTATATGTTGATGTGAAGGTTCAGAAGCCTCAACAAGACTAGTATTCTTTTGACTTAGAAATAGGCATCACAAGATGAATACATTTTTAGAATTTATGTATGGAAACCTTGTTGGATTATATGTATGGAATGTGAGTAAATATTTGTGTTATGAAAACTCAAGTGAGAATATGCTAATTACAAGGTGGTTTGAGATATACATGAATTATTTATTTAGTTTGACCTTGATTTATAAGGTCACCTTCGAATCTTTGGGACCCGGGATGTGAAACATTAGTCCATTTGGATAATGTTTTGTTATTATCAAAGTTACTGAGATGCCTTTAATTGAAAACTTTTAGGACTAACACTTACTATTACTGCTATCTCTCTCAGTGATATCTCCTTAAACTTTCTTTCTATACCCTTTATATAGATTTAATCTTGTCGCCTTAAAACTCTTATTATTATCTCGCTGGATTTGCTGCCTACGTTGCCACCTTAAGGTTGCATCACAATTGCAACTAATATCCGTTCATTTGGTTTGGAATGGAGGCAATGGCGTGTTGCTTATTATGGAAATGTGGAGGTGATGATGCCCTACCAATGATACATGTATAACAGATGAGGAATATTTGTAATTTCATGTTGATTCAAATTTGAAATTAAAAAAGTATCATATGATTCTACCCACAAGTTTGTAAGAAACAAGTCTTATATGAATGTACTTTTGCTACTTTTTTAATACTATTCTCTTAAGATTTCTCAATTTAGTATTTTTGTGACACCTATTTGTGGTTTGTAATTCCACCAACAATAGTATGGAGTTATTATTGTACTCAAAATTTACCCATGTTAGTGATAAAAGTTAATAACACGAGGAACTAGAATTTAAAGCCAAACAAAAAAAAGAAAGATAATACTCCCTCCGTCTCGAATTAAGAGTCCCTTATTCCATTTTGAGATGTCCCATAATAAGAGTCCTCTTTAAAAAATTAATGTATAAATAATTATGAAATTTTCAAATTATCCTTTTCACAAATTTAATGTGAATGTACTAAATGTGAAAGAAGGTTAATTTTGTAAATTTATCTTCTTAATTAAGTATAAAAGCATTAAATAATTGTCCTCTTTAAAAAGTTGATTTTTCCAAAAGATACTATTTTTATGAGATAGAGGGAGTATAATTTTTGAAATAAAAGAGATGCTATTTACAATTGTGATAAGGGAAATTTTATTTGCACTACTCTTTTGGAGTTTCATTTTAAAGTGAAATTACCTAATAGCCCTTATGCAAAATATATAAATTATTATACATTCTCAATTAAGGACATTTGTATACTTTCATTTTAAAGGTAAAAGGTAAAGTTTAGTATTTTTTTTTTTTAAAAAAAGGGTGAAAATTGGGACTTCTAGTGGTAAATCTTAGTGTATAATTTATCTTACATTTTGTAAGGATCATTTCAATTTTTGTTTTGTTGAGTATCTTTATTTCAAGAGAAATATATAATTTTTATTTTTCACAAGCTTATGAATTTTATATCTTAAAATTATAATATTTTTGGCATGATAAAAATCATCTTCACCTAATTGTAAAGAAATAAAAATTATTCATTTCTGGTTAAATGATAACATTCGGACCCAATCAAACCACATGCAGAAAAAGTAGTAATGTACATGATATATATATATATATATATATATATATATATATACATAACATACACATATATTATTTTGAAAAATAAATGTGAGGAGACAACTGAGAGGCCCGCACGCAATCTGAGAGAGAGAGAGTGGAGCGTGGTCAACGGGAGAGCATGAATGAATGTAAAAGCGCGTCCGAGCACATCGGATGTGGGGGCCCTCACCACCACTAAATAAAACCGCGGATACTGACACCGCCGGCGGTGACAGTTATCCGGTCTAGATTCTCGCCGATCACACTTAGTGTGGGCCACTCAACTTAAAACAAATTTTAAAAAATAAAAAAATAACAGAAAAACCAACAAACTGGGGCGACCAAAGAAAGAAAAAAAAAGGAAAAAAGAAAAAAACAGAGACCAGTTGTGGGGGGTGGTGGCCCTGGTGTAGGGGGGTTAGAGAGAGAGAACGAAAACAAATTAGAGAGAGAAAAACAGAGAGAAGCTTTCCCCCTTCTTCCATAGAAGATGGTCGAAGAGAGGTTCCTCCTCTGAGATCATCCTGAAAGGGCAGTCAAGAAAAAAATAATTAAATTAAAAGCATAAATTTTTTTCTTTGCTGCCTTTTGAGTCTCAACACTTCAACGGTCTCTCCAACCTATCATCATCAGCATCCTTATCATCATCATCCCCACCTTTCACTACATTTTTCTTCAACAATTGTTTGTGTCATTTGCTACAGCAACAGCAAATATATTGTATCATTGATTGCTCTTTTACCCCTTCTTTCTGGTAATTAAATTTACTCTGCCTCTCTCTCTTTTTATTAACATCTCATACCCTTTTGCTTTTTCTTAGATTGCTTGCTTATGAGGGTATTCTTTCATCACTTTTTACCTGTGATTCTTTTGTGTTGTAACTTGTGAATTACTCTTTCACAATCTTCTAATTGCTAATATGATTATATATTTTTTCTTTGCTTTGGAAAATTTCAGCTCTGAGTGATCCTTGGAGATAATTTGTTGACCCTATTGTCAACGAAAACGGAGTTGCTGCAACCCAAACCAGAAAAAAGATTAAAAAAAAAAAACCCTGAAAGATGAGGAACTCCAATTTTGGCATTGGTATCAAGAGGGCTGATGAATTTTCTTTTCTTTGTAATATAATTTTTTCGTAGTAGAGAATTTGTATTCATATATAAATATATATTTCTGTTTATTCGTGTTTGTATATCGAGCAAGTTGTTGTTTCATAATTTGTTACCACACCCGAGTAATCTCGGAGGGGGTGTTTTGTATTAAAAGAAAAAAGAAACCTGGCGATTCTGTATAAAGTCCTGGCTGTCGGCGGCCTCCACCATTGCGGCATATGGTTTACCAAGAAATGGGGGTTAGATGGTACACTTTTGGAGTTCGGTTATCCTGTTTTGCGCTATTGATTCTTGGTTTGGAAATTTGTGGGTGTTGCGCACTTAATTGTGAAGGTGATTTGTGCTTTGATATTGTTTTTGATTCCTGTTGGCACCGGTATCAATCGTCTAAAATTCTTCCTTTGTATTAATTGCAATTGGAATGAAATTGCAGGTCTGGCATTGTTTGACTTCCGGGCAAGAGTGGATTATGATCCATATGGCGCTTTTGCAAATTGGAATCCTAATGATAATGACCCATGCATGTGGTCTGGTGTCCATTGTGTCGACGGTAAAGTGCAAATACTGTAAGTCCATGTTATGATTCCTTCAACTTTCCAATCAAATTTTATTTCTTAAATGCAAGATGATGTCTTCTTTCTTTGAATGGTGTATATTCTTTCTTTAGCAAAAATATATTTTTATAAATCAACATTGAGATTGAGAGGTTTGCTTTTGATGGCATTGCCACTTTGAATGAGTATTGTCTTTGATGTATTCATATTAGCTTTCTATGTGTAGGGATCTCAACGGGCTTTCTTTGGGAGGACTACTGGCCCCAGAGCTTGGGAACCTTACTCACCTAAAATCTCTGTAAGCACTAGCTATGTTGCTGCAGCTTTGTTGTTACAAAGTTGGTGTTGTTTCACTTCTGCTGGACTTTGAATTATCTAGTTACTTATCATTTCAGAAGTGATGCTGAAAATGACATGATGTATAAACTATTGGATTTTGATTTATGGCCTACTCTCCTATATTGTCGTGCAAAGTATCAATATTATATTTTAATTATATAATGAGGCTAAAAGTTGCATGCATGACGACAGAGTACCTCTTAAAATTATGCATACGACATGCTAGCAGAGTAAAAAGGAGACAAAAATGCAACAACTCTATAATATAAGCTGTGAAATACAAATCACTGATACGGTTTTCATGTTAGGCATACGTGATCCTTAGTGTAGGTTCTTGGACTATGGTGTAGGTGACCTTTTCTAGTCCATTTACCATTGTTATCTTGATCATCAATGCATTATTTCATCTTGTTGGGAGTCAAGAATATCACACCAAAATTCTTTCTGTAATTTTGACCAGTTTAAGTTTCATATCTTTCCTTCAACCAATTTTTCTCTTAGAATCACTTCCAAGTTGTAACAGAATAATTATTCCTCCCAATAGCTGCTTCTGTTATTCTCCATCCATTTACATATGTAAGCAATCTTTGCCAGTTTTTTTTTATTCCATTGACCCTTGGAGTGATTCCCGTACTATTTTCAATATATTCATTCCTGAATTGATTTAATTTATCTCAACAATATCAGATGAAAAAGAGCTGATTTGGTGGTTGTTTCGCTATCCCTAAAATTTCCCTAGATTTAGATTGGATCATGTCCGTCACACAGCACGTCTAAGAAAAATCTCTATTTTAGGGACATAGCATTAATCTTTTTTGCATTTATAGTGATGGTCCTTAAAATTTATTCATATATTCAGTGACAGAAATGGAATACCTGTAAATATGTATGTTTGGAGTACAATCATAAAACAAACTTCCAAGTGTTTATGCTAATATTGGCTTGATGAATTTTCAATATACTTAAATATGATATAATTTCACAAATTTGCATTTCTTGTAACAGTTTTTATAATATGTCAATTCATATAAAAGCCAAACTTAAAACAGTAAACTTTGGAAGTGGAATTGTTCTAATTTTTTTCCCTGATCAGTAGAAAGTGGAATTATTCATATATGAGAGGTAAAGTTGAAAGAAGAATAATAATGTTAGGTGATGTGGAAACACTTAAGAACTCTTGAATGGAAATGGAAAAGAGATGTAACTCCAGTTCCTTCGGATATGGTATCAATAATTCGATTCATTTTCAATTAGGTCTTGCTCTAGCTTCTTTAGGGGTTATTACTTTCTTGGTAGCTCAAATTTTTTTGGGCTGTTTACTAATGTCAATAATTGACGATTACACAATTCGAACAATTTTGAATTTGCATCAAATAAAAAAAAACCCCTGGTTCAAATTGTTTAGTGCTTTGTAATAACTATGTCTGGTTTTGAAATTACTATGCGGTGATCATGATTTCAATTTTTTTTTTATAGAAAAGTATGCATGATACTATACCAAACTCAAGCCTACCTCTTGAGCCTATTCCTTAAATTACTACTGTTTATCATAACATGATGACATTCACACTCTGGTAACACATTAGGCTTTTGTTATTTTTTTGGACTTAGTTGGAACTTATTTGGAAAATATTAACATATCTGAATTCATTTTCTTTTCCAATAAAAATATTGTTTTGACATATATATATATATATATATATATATATATGATATATAGACACCTATAAATACCTTTTTTGATTAATCCCCATGTTTGATACATATGGCTAAGGTCTAGATGTGTTGCTTTTGATATTGGTATTTTTCTGTGCTCAAATTTTGGTCTTGTAAATCTTCCCGACTCTGTACAATGTTCACATCAACAGTGTACTGAACAAGAACCAGTTTTTTGGTGCCATTCCCGAAGAGATTGGAGGGCTTTCAATGTTGGAGGTATTGGACTTGAGGGATAACAACTTAAGTGGAAATATTCCAGCAGAAATAGGGGGGCTGCAGTCGTTAAAGTGCTTGTGAGTCCAATGTGTGCAGATGCTTTCAAGTTTTGATGCTATAGGATGTAACTTCCATGTTCCTGGGCTAAATTTTATGTCTTATTCCAGGTTGCTTTGCAACAATAAATTTGAAGGCAGCATTCCTCCAGAGCTTGGGAAACTCAATTTGCTTTCTGAATTGCAATTTGATGAGAACCTTACATATGCTGTGGACGCTGGAATCAGCTGTGTAAATAGAAAATTTGGACACTGGTAAAATCTCTCTCTTTCCTTTGGAATCTTTGTTGATATTTTTATGATTTGCTACACTTTGTACACCCATCTGCACATTCACGCCCACCACTGGCATGTTACAAAGAGAGTAGAACTGTGTAGTTGATTGGTCCACTTTGCAAGACAAGTCAGGTTAACTTAATACTTGCTACTAAAATTTTATACCAAAATGAGACACATTAAACTCTGTTTTAATATTTAATGGAAAATATGTTGGATGCAGCTGGGTGCTGCTCTCATGTTCATTAGAGAGGAAAAATTGTGTTAGTGTGTTAAAATGCATGCTTTAAAAAGGAGAAGAAAGGGAAATATTCGTGTTGGGGCCACCAATGGACCAATGAGTGCTACTGTTGGAATTACATGATCAGGAACTATTTTTTAAATGGGTTTGGGTGGACCTATATGATTCTACTACCTTTGGATGTGGAAAATCTCAACATTTTGATAATTTATGGACTAGGGGTACGTTAATACTTCGTCTTTTTTAGTGTGCAAATGAGTTACTTGTTTGGTTTTTACTTTTTTGGAATTAGTAGAGCCTTACTTTAGGAAATCTTTGTTTAGTAGGATTTATGAAATCCTATCTTTGTATATTTTGCATTCTTCAATGGTAAGACTCGTAGAACACTTTAAGGTTTTTGTCTTCTTCTTCTTCTTTATATTGATTTCCAACAGCTCTATGCACGTCTAAAAACCATGACCAGCATTTCTAAAACCTCAAATAATCACCCAAACCCCAAACCTACATCAAAAAACTGTTACTCTAATTTACCCTACTGATTTGGCCCCAAAAATCTTAAATACTTTTGGTGACGATTTTTGAAGCACTTTTAATAAGTAAAAGGCAGCTTTTATAATTTTTTACGTTTTTTTTTTTGTTTAAATTCAAAAGGTAAAAGTAAGAAGTAAAAGTACATTTAATAACTATTTCTTAAAAGTGATTCTAATTTCAAAATTATTTTCCTGAATAGGCTTGCAAAAATAATTTTTTAAAGATAAAATAGACATGGAGTGGATATATATGAGTATGTATAGTTACACACACACGCACACACACATATATATATAGGAACATATATATGTGTATATATGCTTAATACATAAGTGCATATGAAAGTTTACATGTGAATATATAGGTGCATAGATTGATAGATAGATACTTGTATATGTAAATATTATACGGGAACAAATTCATTAAGTATTTGGACATTGTAAATACATACAAGTGTGCCTAATAGCATTTACAAATACATATAAGCATAATTTAGGTATATATTGATGTATATACTTGTTTATAGGTGCATATATATGCATAAAAGCATATGTGGAGGCATAGAATACACATACAAGCATATATAGTTACATGTAAGTGCATATAACAATTGCGGATCCTGCCCCCGGGCGTGGTTCAAATATTATTATTATTTTTTTGGAATTTTCATAAGTACCCTCCCAAAATTCTAATGCATACAATTTTTCCCCCATGCACAGTTTATGGATCCGCCTCTTTATGGAAAATTATAAAAGCATGTATGTATGCATGTCTACTCCCTGTTAAAAATATGGGTTCAGTTCATTGCTGTAACACCTTTATTTTCCAACTTTATGCTTTATTATATTCATTTTAACGAAAGTGCCATCCATTATGCCATTTACTCCTTTTTTTACTCCTAGTGATAGGTAACTATAGTGAATATTGCCATGATCTACTCTTTGTTCCACTTTTACCCTTTATAATTACTGAAAATTACTAACATGCCATTAAGTGTGTTTTTGTTATTTTAATTTCCCTTAATGATAGTTAATAATACAAAATATTTTAATTCATCTTTACCTTTAACTGTGTATAAATATATATATATTTTTATTTATTTTGACTATTATAAATATATAGCTATATATTTATGTGAAAGGTATCTATGTTGTCCCTTAAGACTGGTAATGTGTGTATTTATTTATCTGTGAGTATTGCTATTTATTTATGTGAAAAGTATATAGTACATGAGTATATTGTCATTCTTTTATCCAGATCACTAGCATGACTATAAAATGGATAGTTTCAAACAATTGGTTTGGATTTTGAACTAATGCCCTCCGCAGTGAGTAGTCATATCTGACATGTATACCTTTGCTTAAATGTAACGGGCTTGGTTCTATATCAGTTCCATGTCACTAGTGATTTGCATCGACTCCTTTGTCAATCTGCAGTTCATGCATAGGCACCAAGAGCAGTTGAACATCCTGTTCTGGACTGGAACTATTATTTGAACATAAATTCAAGTCTCAGTTAGAGGAATCTTTCCTGTATGTCCTACTGGATATTAGCTATTTGAGCTATTCAACTTGCTTGAAATTGTGCACTTCAGCCTCCTGAACTGACAAGTCTGTCATATGTGGCATCATCAGCATGAAATTATATTCATGATTAAGTGGCTAGTTCTGATTTTAGTTGCTCCTATTTGAATGTATTTTGCTTTCTTTGAATATTCTAATTGTATGCTTTGAATATAGGGAGATAACCAACAATCCCTTGTTATAAATTGATTATAATTTAGCACCTAATATTCTGAAGTTGTAATGGTCAACTAAACACATCTTAGTTGTCAGCTTTTCTGATCTTTTAATGCACTTTTTGGCCAGCATATGGCAGAGCAATTTGAAACAACTGAAGAAAGCAGATTCTATCATAATCCCAATTAAAGGGACACTTATACATTACGCCAATTTGTTTCCATTGCACAGGATCAACGTGTTTCCTAATTTTACCATCTATTACTAGTCATGCTATTCTCTCATCATATTTTATTTTGTGCTCTTCTTTCAAGGTTCAAGATCGGAAAGGGCTCCTTGCACAGTGATTCACATAATTTCTGCGACAATCCACCAAGTGAGTTAAACCCAATATATTGAGTCTTGGCTCATTGAGCATTGAAATTTACACTTTTTAAGAGAAATGACATTGATCCTTGCATTCAGCAGCTTCGCCTGAGCCGCATATAGTACAAAATGTACAAAACCTAGTTAATAGCGCAAGGCGCAGACTACTTCAACAGTCCAGTAACCTCGCTGCAGCCCCTGCTAGTGGTGAGTCCCCACCTGGGCAGATCATTGCTCTTTCAAATACCCGAAGTAGTGGGTCTTTCCCTGCTGTACCAAATGGAAAGAAGGGACCTTCTGAAACACCTGCACCTTCTCCTGATTCTTCCTCACACCAGACTCATAATACATCAGATCCCAATGTTCATTCTCCTGGTTCTGTTAAAAAGCCAACTGATGTACAACCTTCAACTGGTGAAACTTCTGGAAATAGATGGAAGTATATAGTTGGGGTTTCTGGTATGGTTCTGTCGCTCATTGTTGCTGCAGCCATGTTCTTCATGTGTCAAAATCGATCAGTGTCAACCATAGGTCCTTGGAAGACTGGACTGAGTGGACAGTTGCAGAAAGCATTTGTTACAGGTAATTTTGCTCTATGTAACTCAGAAACCATTCAGACTGACCTGGCCAGTTGAACTGTCAGCTGGACCCTTCATGGTGATTCTATACTGGGGAATTGTGCCCCGTGTGAACCAGGAACAAGCCAGAATCTTGTACATGTCTTGGACAAGATGGTCGATTTAAGTGTTAATCACTCGTTATAAATATTGTTAGGGCACATTTGCACATTCCATGGAAATCAAAATGCTTAGAGCTGTGCTGTACATGAGATTTCAAGTTAGAAATCCATCAGAGTGAATAGTGATATTTTAGACTCTGGCACTTCTCTCATTGTGTTTTTCAAAAAATTCGAAATGTTGTTTTTAGAAACCTATTGATCTAAAATTATTAAGTGTGATGATGGCTACTATTTTCTACAATGACACTTTGCTCGGATTGATTTATAGTTTCTAAATGCTATGCAGCACAAGATAGAGCCATTCTCTGAGCCATCCTAGAATAATGCATCACTTGAGCTTGAATTGCCTCTTGAGTCCTGACTTGTTCAATGACCAATTTAGTTTTTTTTTCATTGGCAGGATGCCCATAGTATCTTTTTTGAATAATGCATTGGGGACTGAATCATGTGTTTAATTAACAAAATACAGGGGTTCCCAAGCTGAACCGGACAGAGCTAGAAACAGCCTGCGAGGATTTCAGCAACATTATTGAGACTGTTGATGGTTGCACTATATACAAGGGGACACTGTCAAGTGGAGTTGAGATCGCTGTTGCGTCGATTATGATAACTTCGATTAAAGACTGGTCAAAACGCTCAGAAAGGGCCTATAGGAAAAAGGTTTGGTGTTTTGATTGTAGCTAAAAAATTCAGCATCACATAGACCTTGAACTGTGTTTCAAGAATGCCTTCTTCCCTAACTTATCTGGTGCTCTTTTTGTTGAAAAATTAATTTTCTCCTGTTCATTGAACTTTTGTAGATTGATATGCTGTCACGAGTGAACCACAAGAACTTTGTAAATCTTATTGGCTACTGTGAGGAGGATGAACCTTTTGTTAGGATGATGGTGTTTGAGTATGCTCCAAATGGAACCCTTTTTGAGCATTTGCATGGTAATATTATTAGTCATATTTACCTTCAACATTGGGGATTTGAGTAAAACTTGGAGGTTCGATTTTTGAGGGGCTAACCACATGGTTTTGTTTGTGTCTTCAGTGAAAGAAGTTGAGCATCTCGACTGGAATGCAAGGACAAGAGTTATTATGGGAACAGCTTACTGTCTTCAGTACATGCATGACCTGAATCCTCCGGTAGCGCATACCAACCTGAATTCAAATTCTATCTATTTGACGGATGATTATGCTGCTAAGGTAGGATGCTTCTCTGCATGGCATATTTTGATGGTCTTACTACATACATGTATGATTTTTTATTACATCCTCTGCTCTCTCAGATTGCAGAGGTCAGTTTCTCAATAGACGTTGCATCAAAGCGAAGGATCTCAGGGGAAAGTGAATCAGAGCATTCTGAACTGCCACCGCTTGCTGATCTAGAGACAAATGTCTATAGTTTTGGGTTATTGTTGCTTGAAATCATTTCTGGGAAGCTCCCGTACACCAAAGAACAAGGGACTCTTGTGAACTGGGTAAGCTTTAAATATAATATCTTCATCCCTAACTCCCTTTTCTTCTTTATGTTTTTTGGCTAGGCTGGTGTTGTATTTGTTTTTTTCTTATGTTGTTTTACATAAATAAATTATTATAAAATTGTCAGGCTGCTGAATACCTGAATGACACGCGGAGCATTAGCTACATGATTGATCCTACCCTTAAGTCCTTCAAAAATGACGAGCTTGACATAATCTGCGAGGTCATCCGAGATTGTATTCAACAGGATGCAAGGAAGAGACCAACTATGAAGGAAATCACTTCCAAATTGAGGGAAGTGATTTCCATATCACCTGATCAAGCGACTCCAAGACTTTCTCCCCTCTGGTGGGCTGAACTCGAGATCCTATCTGTGGAGGCAGCTTAACTTTACTCTCGTTTTCTATGTTGTAAGTCGAGTATCTCTCTCATTTTGTTTTAGCATGGGAAGGAAAAAAAAAAGAAAAAAAGAAAACCTTTTTGTGCTCCCCCTCAACTAAATCCTATCAATCCTTGGTATATAACTCTACTCTTGCTTCTGTTTCTCAATCATGTTGTTGGGATGATTCATTCTATTTCTATACTTTTCCTATTTTTTCTTCTCATTTCGTCCCAAATACAAGTGTGCAGCAAGGTTTCAGATGTGGGTTGCCTTGCACCTATGTTATAATACCTGATACATGTACTTCTGTGATCAAGGTTTGGTATGTAAAAAATTAACATTAAACTGAGATTTCAGTCCTGCATTGATTATCTTAAATTTTTTTACCATTTTTTTTTATTAGACAGGGAGTTAAAAATCTCTCTCTCTCTCTCTCTCTCTCTCATTGTTTTTGTGGTTATTCAGATTGTTAGTTGCCCTTGGAATTCTAGTGTAAATGTGAAGTTGTTAATGGCATTGGAACTGTGAACTTTGATCATAGGCACATTGTCACTTGGTTCTCATGTTATTTCTTTCTGCCATTTTCCCTATTTTTTTGGTGGTTGATTGTGTAGCCCATCCAATGATACCAATTTTTATTAACATTCAACAGATGCCAATAAATCTTACAACTTATTTCTCAAGACAGGATGGACTTACTGATTTAATGATTTTTTATTTATTTATCAAAATGCTCTTCTTCTACCCTCCTTAATAATGTATTCTGATATTGTGAACAATGATAATAAGTTCAATTTTGTATTGTTACTTTTGTAGCATGAGTCTTAGTCATCTTAAAATTCCTTTGAAAATTTTAATTCCTCTAATTTATCTCTACATGGGCCCCAATGACCCTTTTCATATAAGTAAATAGATAGAGAATTGCCACTTTTTTTTTTTTTTGTCTTTTTCAATAAACTAAATAAATTGTTAAAGAAAGAACAATAAACAAAAATTTAAAATTTAAAATCAAATAATATTGGATTACCTTGAAATGAGCTGATCTCCATCATTTTCGGTGAGATGGAGCCCTAAGTTTCTTTCCTTCTTGTTTTCTCTCTCTGCTTTTCTCTCTTTCTCTCTAACATTAGGTCTCTGCCTTTCTCTTTTTCTCGCTATCCCTTCTTAATTAACTATATAAAAATAAGAGGACAAGTGGATTTTTGTTAATTTTTCTGCAATTTTGTCTCATCTTGGTGGTGGGTGGGGGTGTTTTGAATTGTTTGGCGGGAATGGAGGGAAAATTAAGACAGAAGAATGAGGCAAGATGCTGGATGTGATGTGTGGCTAATTTTATTTATTTTTTTATTTTTTTATGAATTGTTTAGACATATTTTGTGCTACTTTACGTTTATCAAATTAAGTCTTTTTTTTTTTTTTATGATAGTCAAGTCTATTTTTTAAATTTTAATTATTAATAATTAGTACAGAAATGGCTCTAACTCGAAATACTTGATGTGTGACTAATTGAAATTAGAATAATGAAGTTGTTTTTTTTTTATAAATTATATTCTAAAATTTTTGACAATTATAAATAGATTTATTCTAGTTTGACTAATTACACCGACTCAAAGGATAGCTTAAGGCATTAATGGAGGTCGCACAATTACAATTATACCCCAATATTTGTTTAATATTTTTTATTTTACTCTTTCTTTTATTTTTATTTTCTTTCCTTATCTTTTCCTCTCTCTTATTTTCTTTTCGGCCTTACCGTGGCTCCAGAGCACCGCCGCAGCCTCTCTGCACCAAATTCATCACCGCCGATCGACGCCCCCACCCTTTCAAACCCACCATCTCTTTGCCCTCCACCATCACTGATCCTCTTTCCTGGAATTTGACACGGAGTTGATGAACAACGGCGTTGCCCAACTTGCGCGCGGTGGCGAAGTGCAGCACCCCGGGGTGGTGCATAGTATCTTGTTGGCATCCACCTCCTCGTCGCGGACTCCGAGCACTTGCCGCCGATCGCCACCACTACCCTCCCTGTTATGGAGAATAGATTAAGTTTCTTCATGGTATTTTTGCTGATTTGATGGGGAAAATGGAACAATGCCTCCTCAAAATGGGGGATGCTTGGCCGTAAAAGAGAACGGTGACAGTACACATAATCAAAGAAGAAGATTGAAATAAAAGTAGCCATCTTCATTGAATCAAATAAGTCGTCATCGTCAATTTTATATATGTGTACATATATATATATATATATGTTGGCTAATTAAACTAACCTCATAAATTTTAGGAAGTTTTAGAGTCCTTTTAGGTAGTTTTAATTGTAGTTGGACTAATATTTTAATGAGAGTTAGTTTTCTGATTATAGTTAAATAAGATATACTAATTTGTATGGAATTAGATATCTTAATTAGTATAGGACTTATAGTCAGTATAATTATAAATTTGTGGATCTCTATCATATGAAATTGTGTAGCACAAAAATAATAGAGTGGTGGCCAAGAAAATTAGAAGGCCGTGTGATGGCCATGAGAGATTGCCAAAATAATAATAGTGTGTGAGTTTTCTTCAATAAAATATATTAGTTTGTTCACTTTACTTCTTCTTTTATTTTTTATAGATTCAACAATTTGGTATCAGAGTAATTTTTAGGTCCTACAAGTAGTATCAAAGCAATTTTTGGGTCCTACAAGTGGTATCAGAGTCAGTTACGATCTTGGGGTAATTTATCAGAGCCAGTTACGATCTTGGAGTAACTTATTAGAGCCCAGTTCGATTTTGGGAAAGTCAGTTACGATCTTGGGGTAACTTATCAGAGCCAATTACGATCTTGGGGGTAACTTATCAGAGCTAGTTATGATCTTGGAATAACTTATCAGAGCCAAGTTCGATCTTGGGTTCGAAAAAATTAAAGTTTGGTCTCATTCTTGGATTATTGCGAAGAACTATAGTTCTCGTTTTACTTAAGATTGCGATCTTGAGTGGTTTGTTGAAGAGCTGTTCGGTTGAAATTCGACGGTTGTTTGGATAAAAAAAAAAGATATTGTAGTAGTACAAATAATTGTAAAGAATAAAAAAGAAGTTTCTGTTTAATCGCTAGAGAGGCTAGCTTGATCAAATTGAAGGAAAAAAAAGGGGGACGACAAGATCAATTTTTGGATAGACTCAGGTATGTGATTTAAATAAATTGTTGATTTGAAATTATGGAAAAAGTTTTAGTTAATGGACAAAAGTTTGAGATTTTAAGAGTATGTGGTCAGAATATTGATGAGTGGTTACATCGTGTTACACTCTATCTTAATGCTTGCAATGTGTTTAATGTATTGGATATTACATTGAAGCGTTTATCACAGGAACTTTATGAGAAGAAAGTTAAATAGTTCTATCAGATAATAAGGAAGACAATATATTGGGCACATTGGAATAATTTTGTTTGCACACAAAATTATCCACCACCACATAAGTTTTGGTTTTATCTTATTTCGACATATAAAAATAAACTGCGGAACAATTATGAACCTCCTATAGACATATATTGGGTGGTTGATTTTGAAAGAGATAAGTTTGACGAAAATAAAGAGATTGATGGTTCAAAATTATTTTTAGAATTCATTCCAATTTGGGATGATTCATATAATGTGTTGAATTTAGATTCGTCTGATATTGACTGCTTCGTCAATATTTCTAAAGAAAAAAATATTAGTTGTGAGGAAAGAAATATTTTTAAAGTTGAAGAAGATGAAAATAATTGTATGGTTGAAAGTTTGACTTTGGCTCATAGTGATGAAAATTTGAATTTGTTAGAAATTACTTTTGGTAAATTGAGAGATGTTGAAGAATTATTTCAGCCTACCCAGTTTGAGGATTTAATTGTTGGAAAAAAATAAAATTTTGCATGTTGTGGTATTGATGTAGTTGAAGATTTTAAAAATTTTGGCTTTGTTACTTTATTTGATTTGCCAAGTACTTTGGAATCAAAACATAGTGAGATTGAAGAATGTTTCAATCCAGAGTTTGTTGATTTTGTTGGTATTGAGAATTTTATTATTCAAGGCTATGTTGATTTTGTGAAGACAGAATTTTTAGAGTTTCAAGAATTTTTGAGAATTGAGAAACCCAAGTTGTTTGGAATTTGTGATTTGATCGGCGTTGATAAATTCTTGTCGTATTACAATATTGGTTTGGATCTTAATAATTTTGTTGGTGCAGATTTTGTTCGAAAGGAATATTTTGGTATTCTAAAATATTGTCAAGCAATTTCATCATTATGACGATGAAATTATTGGCATGGATAATTATTTTACTAATTTTGATTTTGAATGGATGAGCATGGATTTGTTATTTGATCGTGCTGAACAAGCTGTGAAGTTGTATGCCAAGTACAAGATTTGATCACATCCATGTGTGAAGATGAAGATAGGTGATTGTTCCAAAATGTTGTCGTAAAAGTTTCTTACAGCGACAGAAATTGCTTTGAAGATTCTTGCTCGTGAAGGTGTTGGTGAAGTTACTTTGGCGAGCTTGGTTTAAGAGAGGCATTGTTGGCCAATTAAACAAAGCTCATAAATTTTAGGAAGTTTCTTAATTTGGTTTATTGAGTCCTAATAATATTTGGAGTCTTTTTAGGTAGTCCTAATTGTAGTTGGACTAATATTCTAATGAGAGTTAGTTTTCTGATTATAGTTAAATAAAATATACTAGTTTGTATAAGATTAGATATCCTAATTAGTATAGGACTTAGAGTCAGTGTAATTATAAATATGTAGATCTCTGTCATATGAAATTGTGTACCACAAAAATAATAGAGTGGTGGCCAAGAGAATTAAAGGGTTGTGTGATGGCTGTGAGAGATTGCCGAAATAATAATAGTGTGTGAGTTTTCTTCAATAAAATATATTAGTTTGTTCACTTTACTTCTTCTCTTATTTTTTATAGATTCAACAATTTGGTATTAGAGTAATTTTTGGGTCCTACAAGTGGTATCAGAGCAATTTTTGGGTGTAGAGATCTGAAAAATTAGGGTAAATTTTTCGTTTTTGTCGGTAGGACTCTATTTATACACTATTTGTTGGTAGGACACTACATATGCATTATTTAGGCAAAAATAATGTTTAGGAGCATATTTTGAGTATGTCATAGGAGAGAAATATGTTTAGAATGTTCAAATACACCTCCTGTAAAAATGTGAGCCTGTTCGGAGACAGTTTCAAAAATGGACCATAAAGGGTATCTCGGGTGGCTAGGGTGGATTCGGCCAAACCCGGCCATAGGAGAAAATAATTTTTTTTGAAAATTTTCATTTAAAATAATTTTAAGAACTTTGGCTAAAGCAAGATGTCAAATTGAGGCGTTTCGGGATGGGTTATAGTGTAACGGGGTCCCGGATTCATTAAGGGCAAAAATGTCATTTTGCCCTTTTGCCCCTTTAATATAAATACAGCTCCTTAGTGTTAAAAATCAAAATTCTGGTCTGAGATATAACATCAAGTCGTGCATGGGAGAAAAGTGAAGAGAAAATCTAGGTTTTCCAATCTTTAAGCCACCAAAACACACTCCTAGGCCAAGATTCTTGCAAGACTTCATTCTAAGAAGTTGTTCCCCACGCCAAGAAATATATTCTCACCAATCAGTTCGGCTGCACAGCGAGCACAACTCCCAAGGGTTGAGAAAAATCATTTTAGGTATGATATCTTGCTAAGTTAGGAATAGATTTAAGTTTATTTACCTTTTTATATGTTGGTTGAGTGATTTAGGTGTTTACTTGATGTTAGAAAATCACTTAGGTGGTAGTTGCTTTGAAAACTTAGAGTTGGTAGTTTATGTGCTTTTGTGTTCTTTGAGTTTCTTGACAATTTGCTACTATGATGAAGGTGTACCTTGCATATGTGCTTGGATTATTACATTCTAACTTATGTTCATGTAGAGAAACTCTTGTGGTTTGAGAGTTATAATTTATTCCATGTGTTGGTACTTTATGTATTTTGTGATCCTTGAGAAATTGTTAAGGTCGTAAATATATAATGTGCTTATATATGAAATTGATTGAATTACATGTTAGGTTCATGTAGATAAAGTTTTGTGATTAAAAGGTTATGTTGCTTTAAGTTTAATGCATTATCAAAGGCATACTCCATGTGTTGATGAATGGTTTCATTGAATTTTCATAAGAACAAAGTCAAGGCATGTTGGCATAGTGTAAATCCTTAGAAACATGGCGTGAGTTGAGCACTTTGGTGCTATGCATTATGAGGGAGCAGATCTTGTGGTGAAAAACCCAAAATTGGCCATTGGTACTCGCATGCCAACGGGGTCCGGACCGTGAAGCGAGACACACATTGGTACTTACATGCCAACGGGGAAGAAAAGCGAGACATGGGTGGCATAGAGTTGCATGTGTGTGTCATGCATATTGATGTTGCATAACATTGGGAATTGGAGGGTCATAGTTTCAAAATTGTACACTTGCACATGCCACGCCTTAAATTTGTTCCTAACATTAGCATTTTGTCATACCAGCAGTTGAGGTGACCCCTCGTGGGATATCATATTACAGACAAGGCTTCCGGCATTTGAGATTTGATGAAGTCTTGAAGGAAGGAGGGAAAGGAACTTTGAAGGATATTTGGCCCTTGGGCATATTTTGTATGTATGGGCATAAGCCCAAAAGACTTATGTTTTAATTTGGAAGAATGATTAACTATAAGCCTTGGGCCAAATTTGTAATATAAGGCTTAAGCCCAAATGACATGTAGGATATATTTATTTAATGTGCCTTACATGTATATATGTTGAAAGAAATGAATGTATGTTTAACTTCCATGAATTGTGGCCATCGAGTAAGGATGGATGGTGATGTGTCTATATATATGAACGGTTGCAAAATATTAGGTGGAAAAAATACTTATAAAATAAAGGAGGTTATGTCAAATTTTAGAAAAATTAAAGGATTGGTTAGGTGTGTAAAACACCCTTAAATAGGTGAGAAAAGTGCCAACAAGGGGGGGTTGAAAACCTTGAAGTAATGGCCTAAAAATAGGGAAAAAGTAGCCTTCAAAACTTTGGAAAAAAATTTAGAAAACAGAGAAAATTGGCTGCTAGACAAAGAAATTTAGCCGCAACCGCTACAGTAAATTTGCTGGAAAATGGAAAATCAGGTTGCAGTTGCAACAGTAGCACTGATTGACATGCCCCAGCCGCAGCCTGTGCGCGGGTGCTGTGCAGCCTGCCTCGCGCGCGCGCCTGCTGCCCACCGTGCGCCTGTGCATGCCTGCTGCCCTGCTGTTTGACAATTCGTAGCATGCAGCCCTGACAGCCCCTGATACCAACCTTTGGCCACCCTTTTTGAGCCATGTTTGGGCACCTTTTTGAGTCATGTTTGGCCACTTACATGGGCCATGTTTGGCCTCTTCCTTAGACAATTTTTGATGGACTTTTTGAGCCATTCTTGGCCTATATCCTAGAGCATTTGGAGCTCATTTGGGCTATTATTTCTAGGCTTGTTTAGAGAGACTTTGGGGTTGTTTTGAGAGCCATTTTTGAATATGACTTAAACTATTTTGAACATTAATTGGGAGGGATGTTTGAGTGACATTAGGAGACCATTTTAGTTAAGTAAAATAACAAGTCTTCATTTCTAATTTTGGGGAAAACATGGGAGAATGAATGCATAATCAACTAAATCCACCTTAATGACCTTTCACTTACTTTTCTTCTTTTATTTCACTCACTCCCCGGATTTGTGAAAATTCAGGGCGTGACAATGTGGTATCAGAGCTTAGGTTCGAATACTTAGGGACCGTAGGGTGTTATTGAACACAATGGGACCACGATGCATAATTTGAAAAATCTTGTAAACATTGTGTAGTGTGTAGGCTCTGATACGTGGTATTAGAGCTTAAGTTTGAATACTTAGGGACGGTGGGGTGTTGTTGAACACTATGGGACTCCAGAGGAAGCGTGAGACTTAGTGTGAGCTGTTGGTGGTATGTGATAGGACCTTGTGTGTTATGTGACTATTTGTACTTGATGCATCACATGTATGATTATGTGTTAGTTGATATTATACCATGATGCATGTTTACTTGATAACTTGGCATGACTGTATGTGATAACATGGTATGTGATTTGGTATATGTTTATATGCATGATAGATAGATACTTGTTTTGCCTTATAATATCATGTAGCATTATAGAAAAATGTCATAGGATGTGGAATACCTTAGATGAGTGAAAATTGAATCTCTAGATAATGCTTGTTTCTACTATAGGAAGCCATAAAAAACACTAGGTTGAGGTAGAGTAGGTCGAGGGAGAGGGAGAACTTTAGTTTTCAAACCTCTATCAACCTTGGTAGCCCGATTGACGCGAGATTTAGGATCTAATGTCTTGGAACAGTAGGTAAGGTTTAGACCTTCAGTTAGTTGGACTAGTTGAATACTAGCATGACTTGCACATGTGTGTGTTGTATTGCTTAAATGAATTTTTTTTTTTTTTTAAGAAAGACTGTGTTAGAACTAGGTATTATTTGTTTATTGTAAACAATGGATGGAGGTGGTTGACTTAAGTTTTATAACTTATGATTAAGCAAGTATGTCTACAGGATTTGTTAGGTTATTAGGTAATGATTAATGATCTTTTGTCTTAGGAGAATTACATAAACATGAATAGTTTGAAAATGTTGTTGTGGATTAATCCTGGTTATTATGTAATTAAATTTTGACTTCGTGCTTAGGGTGAATCATGATAAGTTCAAATGATGCGAATCTGAAAGATAGGGGTTGTAATGATTCCTTTATTGAATTGGAAGATGTTACCTTATAGTGGACTGTGGAGGTAACATAGAGATGAATACTATTGTCTTATCTAGTCCTATAAATTGATCGATATTAACTGTGATGAGAGAATAGTGGATTGATTAAATGAACCTATGAAAATAAGCCTAATAAAAATAATGAGTTGCTTGAATTGGACCAAATGGAGGTGTGAATCATGAATCTAGTTCTAACATAATTTATAAGATTGATTACATAATTATGATTGAATGAAGGATAAACATTGATTGTTGTTTTAAAGGAAATTGTGTATCAGGTTAAGAGTTGGGTGAAGTAAAATTTTGAATAAGATTTTTGTGTTTAAGATGCGAATAATGTGAACATACTTGGGGTAGTGTGACACTGACGAGGATCTGTAGAGATTGCTCGATAGAGGTAGATGACCGCATCCTTTCTTTCGGTTTCATTCTATTCGACATGTCTAGCTTTGATATTATATTGGGGATAGATTGGTTATTTATTTGTTTGACGAGTATAGACTGCTACAGGGGGACAGTGATGGTGTGTACTGTTAAGGGAGATAGTTTTTATTTCATGAGGTGTTAGCGGATCCTTCTAGGATTGACTCTGTTATGAGTTAGGAAAGGTTAGACCTTGACTTAATTGGGCTGGTTTAGATTCCATGATTAGGTTAGTGCTTGTTGCTTTAGCGTGTGAAATTGTACAATATGTGGTATGCTTGCTTATTGATGAACTGGGACTAGATGCTTATATCTATGTAGTAGACCGAGTGAACAATGAGATAGATTATATGCTTGTTATCTATAAGATAGGCTATAAGCCTGGATATCCATAGGATTGGTTGTGTACCTAGTTACCTATATGGTAAGTTGTATGCCTATTTATGTATATGTACATTCTTAGGATGGATCCTATACTTAAGTGTTATGTGGTAAGCTATGTGTTGTTGCTAAATGTTGCTTGTTGATTCTATATATCTATGCTAGGTTAGTATCCAATATTCTTAGGTTACAACATTACGATTATGACATCTATACAAACAGATTGTTATTAATGCCTGTACAAGGGTATGCTTAACCATGTTTGTATGTAAGTATGTTTTGATACATGTGTGTACATATTTATATATTCATAGTTAAATTGGTAAAGAGTTTCACTAAGAAGCTCAATTGTTTTAAGACCTTGCTTGATATATTGATTAGAATGGTGATGGATTAGAATAACCTTAGATGAAATTTGGATATTTTTTTTTACCTTCTCTAATGTTTTAGGTTTTTAAACCTTAATATTTTACCTTAGGTTCCATATTTGGAATACATGAACTACCTTGTCTACCTTCGAATATCCAGTTAATATATATATGCTTGAAATTAATAGGCTGATCTTTATTAATGCTTGATGTTTAGTCTCGGTTACATATATATAGATTAAGGTAGATGATGATGACTTTACTTTGAGATTATGTTGTTGATGTTTTGTAGATAATTATAGTGCTTGGAGAGTATTGGTTTACTAAATTACATTGAGGAGCAGCTGATGTATTGATGACATAGTGATGGATTACTTGGATGATCGCATAGCTTAATTTGTGGTTAGTTAGATAGTTATCACATATGTTGAGAGACTTTGAGGTATCCTTGTAGGCATTGAGAATTTTGTATTTTAATTATGTTGCATTATTGAAATGGGTCATGATACTTGGATGGAATTGAAAAAATTGGCATTGATGAGCCATTATGTTTGATGATTTCATTATGCGTTGTGCCATGTGAAGTGAGCCGTTATAGATGGTATCAGAACTAGACCCTAGTAGAGAGTGTGGAGATGTTTGCATGCTGGCCTAAGTGGATGAGGTTCCTTTGGGGGGAGAGGTTAATGGGAGAGGGTAATGCATTCCACATCGCATCGGGAAGGGAGAGTTGAAGGATCCATAGGTAAGGCTGCACATTTCCATGTTACAACGCATTTTGTATTTTTTTATTATTTTGTCGAAGAGTTACATTTATAAATTTTGGGATGAAATTTCTTTAAGGGGGGAAGGATGTAGAGATCTGAAAAATCAGGGTAAATGTTTCGTTTTTGCCGGTAGGACACTATTTATGCACTATTTGCCGGTAAGACACTACATATGCATAATTTGGGCATAAGTCATGTTTAAGAGCATATTTTGAGTATGTCATGGAAGGAAAATATGCTTAGAATGTTTAAATACACCTCTTGTAAACATTTGAGCCTGTTCGGAGATAGTTTCAAAAATGGACCATAAAGGGCATCTTGGATGGCCCGGGTGGATCTGGCCAAACCTAGTCATAGGCGAAAAAAACGTTTTTTGAAAATTTTCATTTAAAATAATTTTAAGAACTTTGGCTAAAGCAAGATGTCAAATTGAGGCATTTCGGGATGGGTCGTAGCGTAATGGGGTCCCGAATTCATTAGGGGCAAAAATGTCATTTTGCCTTTTTGCCCTTTTAGTATAAATACAACCCCTTAGTGTTAAAAATCACAATTTTGGTCTGAGATACAGCATCAAGTCGTGCATGGGAGAAAAGTGAAGAGAAAACCTAGGTTTTTCAATATTTAAGCCACCAAAACATACTCCTAGGCCAAGATTCTTGCAAGACTTCCTTCTAAGAAATTGTTCCCCATGCCAAGAACTATATTCTCACCAATTGGTTCGGCTGCATAGTGAAAAAAACTCCCAAGGGTTGAGAAAAACACTTCTAGATATGATATCTTGCTAAGTTAGGAATAGATTTAAGTTTCTTTGCCTTTTTATATGTTGGTTGAGTGATTTAGGTGTTTAATTGATGTTAGAAAATCACTTAGGTGGTAGTTGCTTTGAAAACTTAGAGTTGGTAGTTTTTGTGCTTTTGTGTTCTTTGAGTTTCTTGACAATTTGCTACTATGGTGAAGGTGTACCTTGCATATGTGTATGGATTTAACATTCTAGCTTATGTTCATGTAGAGAAACTCTTGTGGTTTGAGAGTTATGATTTATTACATGTGTTGGTACTTTATGTATTTTGTGATCCTTGAGAAATTATTAAGGTTGTAAATATGTAATGTGTTTATATATGAAATTGATTAGATTACATGTTAGGTTCATGTAGACAAAGTTTTGTGATTAAAAGGTTATGTTGCTTTAAGTTTAATGCATTATCAAAGGCATGCTCCATGTGTTGATGAAAGATTTCATTGAATTGCATAAGAACAAAATCAAGGCATGTTGGCATAGTGTAAATACTTGGAAACATGGCGTGAGTTGAGCACTTTGGTGCTATGCATTATGAGGGTGCAGATCTTGTAGTGAAAAACCCAAAATTTGCCACTGGTACTCACATGCCAACGAGGTCTGGACCGTGAAGCGAGACATACATTGGTACTTGCATGCCAACGGGGAAGAACCATGAAGCGAGACATGGGTGGTGTAGAGTTGCATGTTTGTATTATGCATATTGATGTTGCATAGCATTGGGAATTGGAGGGTTATAGTTTCAAAATGTACACTTGCACATGCTATGCCTTAAATTTGTTCTTATCATTAGTAGTTTGTCATACCAGCAGTTGAGCTGACCCCTTGTGGGATATCATATTACAGAGGAGGCTCCAGGCACTTGAGACTTGATGAAGTCTTGAAGGAAGGAGGGAAAGGAACTTTGAAGGATATTTGGCCCTTGGGCATATTTTGTATGTATGGGCATAAGCTCAAAAGACTTGTGTTTTAATTTGGAAGAATGGTTAACTATAGGCCTTGTGCCAAATTTGTAATATAAGGCTTAAGCCCAAATGACATGTAGGATATATTTATTTAATGTGCCTTACATATATATATATATATGTGTTAAAGGAAATGAATGTATGTTTAACTTCCATGAATTGTGGCCATCGAGTGAGGATGGATTGTGATGTGTCTATATATATGAACAATTGCAAAATATTAGGTGGGAAAAATTCTTATAAAATAAAGGAGGTTATGTCAAAATTTTGAAAAAATTAAAGGATTGGTTAGGTGTGTAAAACACCCTTAAATAGGTGAGAAAAGTGCCAACCAGGGAGGGGGGTTGAAAACCTTGAAGTAGTGGGCTAAAAATGGGGGAAAAATAGCCTTCAAAACTTTGGAAAAGAGAGAAAATTGGCTGCTGGACAGAGAAATTTTGTCGCAGCCGCTACAGTAAACCTGTAGGAAAATAGAAAATCAGGTTGCAGTTGCTACAGTAACACTGACTGACATGCCCCAGCTAGAGCCCGCACCCTTGCCGAGCGCCTGTGCGCCTTGCCCTCCTGCTTCGCTCACGCGCCTGCTGCCCGCCGTGCGCTTGTGCATGCCTGTTGCCCTACTGCTTAACAACCTATGGCATGCTGTCCTGACAGCCCTTGACACCAATCTTTGGCCCCCTTTTTGAGTCATGTTTGGGGACCTTTTTGAGTCATGTTTGGCCATTTACATGGGCCATGTTTGGCCTCTTCCTTAGACAATTTTTGGTAGACTTCTTGAGTCATTTTTGGCCTATATCCTAGGGTATTTGGAGCCCATTTGGGCCATTATTTCTAGGCTTGTTTAGAGAGACTTTGGGGCTGTTTTGAAAGCCATTTTTGAATATGGCTTAAACTATTTTGAACATTAATTGGGAGGAATGTTTGAGTGACATTAGGAGACCATTTTAGTTAAGTAAAATAACAAGTCTTCATTTCTAATTTTGAGAAAAACATGGGAGAATGAATGCATAATCAACTAAATCCACCTTAATGACCTTTCACTTACTTTTCTTCTTTCATTTCACTCACTCCTTGGGTTTGTGAAAATTCGGGGCGTGACATTGGGTCTTACAATATATATATATCTTCGTTGAATCGAAGAAGTCGTCATCATCAATTTTATATACGTGTACACACACACACATATATATATATATATATATATATATAATCACTTTGAACCAATAATAGCTATGGTCAAAATAAAAGAATGCGTAGTGACGCGGCAACAATGACGACCCAGCCCAAGCTTTGGGCCTTTGGCAGAGACGAATCCACTGGATATTTCAAATTTTGGGTTTGTTATATGTGAGAGAGGTCATAGTAGAGCTACATAGGGACTTGTTTATGGGGGCTCTTTAGATAGAACACATGAGAGAGATGGATGAATTTAGATAAATAGAAAAGAAAAATAAATAATTTAGAGAGAGAAAATGAATCTTAGTTGAGATAGAAGTGAAGTTGCAACAGTGGAGTTTTTCAGGTGAAGGGGAAGCATTTCAGTCAATGGGATTTTGTAATTAAATTTTTTCAAATTCAAATTTTAAAAGTGGAGATTTAACATATTGCAATGAGGTATTCAAATTCATCATCTATGCTCAATATATATATATACACACACAAATATTAAAATTTATTAGAGAGAAGTTAAGAATTTTTGAGAGAGAGAGAGCTCACCATATTTAGTAATAGTGGTGTCTGAGAAGGGATTCTAGGATACAAATGTAGTTTAAATTGTAATAGTGGGAGTATATAGGTCTATTCACTTTTACTAAAGGTAAATTTATTATTTTAGAAATATCAATTTGATGATGTTATAAAAAAGTAACAGATCATTAATGGACTGTTAATGCAGGGGGTAATGTGTTACAAAGTGTTATATCATAGAAAAGCATAGTATAATTAGTTAAAGTATAGGGGGTCTATCCAAAAATCTCAAAAGTGTTAGCTGTAATTTATCATTTTTTTTAATGATGGAATTTTTTTTCTTGGTTATCGACATTAAATTTGAAGGAATATTGGTGTAATTTTTCAAATTAGAGAGAGTAAATATAATTTATGTCCTAAGGTGACTCAAAATATAAAAAGACTAACCTCACACATATCCTAACCATGTATTAACATTAATGTATGATCTCTAAGAATGATTATTCCTTTCTTGTAGTACATCTAAAGTATTGATAAAGCTTATTTTCAGTCATGCAAAACTATAATTCGAGTCCAGCATGATCAAGTCTTAATGAAGTGATTGCCTAACGTTATAACTATAGTGAGACTTAATCTAACCTAACAATTATAAACTCAATAACGATTCTTGAAATAAATTTTCAATACATACAATATTAGAGGAAAATTTAACAACCATTGTAACTCAAATTTTCTAACATTAGGCATCGAATAGGCTTTAGTCAACACTATATTAGTGTTCTGTAATAACATTTTCTTCTTATGGGGATCCTATTTTGGCTATGCAATCAATTACATCAATGCAATAAATGTTAAGGATAGAGTTTTGATGATGTATATGCTTGATATAATCTAAGCATCAACACAAAAATTAGTGTTTGTTTGGTAATTGAATTATACAACCATGTTTTCTCTTATGTGTTAAATAAGAGAATTCATCTTGAATGCAACCAAACAATTATGAAGTATAGAAATCAAATTGATAATCTTAATGAAATCTATACTTAAAATTGACACAAATAAATGTATAATCTTAATGAAATCTATACTTAAAATTGACACAAATAAATGTATAATCTTAGCTATGCATTGTACATTTAAATATAGCTAATGTGAAACCAAATGTAACGTTTCGTAAAATTGAAAAATAAATAAAGGGATAAATAAGGGATATTATTACTTTAGCATGATAATAAACCTCACGAATATAATAATGAGATGGAAAGAAATTAAACAATGTAATATGGAGTGGTGATACATAGGGAAAAAAATGAAAAATGATAAAAACTTGAATTGTAGAAATCAAAAAATGCGTAAGGTTTTCTAGCGTTCGTTCGAACGAGCATTAGAAAGTTTAGTGTGAATTTCGTTTGATATTCATTCGACACTCATTTGAACAAAGGGCACTCGTTCAAATGAAGGTCATATTCGTTCGAACGAGTGTGCAACAGAACACTCTAAGTTGTGGGCTGAAAAGAAATTTATGCCTAAATTTCACTTTCCCCTTTTCTTCCAAACTCTCTCAAGACAAGAGGAAAGTTAAGGTTAGAGAATTTATTGGGCATTCATGAATCTTCAAGCCTTGTAAACACATCAAATCACAATGATTCAAGTATAAAAAGAATTTCTATAGATTTAAAAGTTAGGATTTCAAGATCTCTTCAAGAATAAAAGGTAAAAATTGAGGTTTTTCATTTTTTTTTTTTCAAATTTCTTCTTGTAGATCTAGCTTGGTTGGGTAAAATAAATGGTGTAAATCATTTATTAAGTTTTGGGAGCAAGGTTGAAGATTGAAATTGGAATCTCTCTCCCTCTACACACAAATCCACACTTGTTTTGAGATAGGACTTCTAACCTAGGTGAAGAATGAATATTAGGAAGAAAATATGCATTACATGACATTTTCACAGACCATCTTGTATGAAGTTTGTGTAGAGAATGATGTAAATTTATAGATGAACTAGTAGATGAACATTATGTGCTTAGCCCTTGATATATCTTGTCTAGAATCTTGAAATATGTATTCGATGCATGGTGACGGCTTAAAATTCCTTCACTTGAATGCTCAATAATTATTTACTCGTTTTTCATGAACTTGTAGGAAGTTGACATACTTATTAAGTGTTTGATAAAATGCTTAAATGATGGTGGTGATGTTTTATAGTGAAATTATTGGTTGTATTGTGTATATGAAATTTTTCCTTTGATGTGAATGATCTTACCCCATTGAATACCCTTGATTGAATGAAAGATTGAATAAATACTGTGTGAGGAACAAATGAGAATCTAGATAGTTGAAGGGTTGAGAAAGTAGAACAAATGAACGAAGAAATTATAAGTTTAGAAAAAAGAAGTCATGGATAGTGATTTACCACAAAAGAGCAGACTAATCAGCACTTGACACGTATGCCTATAAATCCAGCTCACGCTCGGTTAACTCAGCTCGCGCTCAGCCAGTGGCTAAGCGCTCGAACATTTAGGACAGGAAGAAAGATCGGAAGTGGCCGAGCATATGCCTCCAGAGTACATACATATCCGGATAAGGATCACAGAGTTAATTACAGGATTCCAGACTAATACTCCAGAGCTCGTCACAGCCTTAGCGGCTGCCGAGCAGGGAATAAGGAAACAGTCTCTCACACGGAAACAGTCTTCAATAAGGAAACTACTATTTATGATTATCTCTATCTTACGACACAATACTCCACAAGGTAACTGCAATCTCCGATGATCAAATCCCTATATTCATGGCTCCGAATCCTAATCAACTTAGGAAGGCCACGGTCTATAAATCAAACCCTAAAGGTACGCTTTATTTTCATGCTCATTCTTTGGCTTTCAATACAGTCTTTTTAATTTAGTTTACTTACTTATTCATCGGAGCGGCTACTGCCGGAGCCAATCTGGTAGTCCTCTGATCCCCTCTTTGAGTGTTCTATAGGTCGCGGAGCCCAGATTTATTGCTAGCCGAAAAGTGAAGCATCAGTTTGGCGCCGTCTGTGGGAACGATTAATCTCCAAGTGCTCTATTCATAAACTTATCTTTTTCCCCACTGGAAAACCATGGCCCCAAATCTCTGACCGCGATAGAATACTCAGAATCCGCAAAGCTCTCAACGTTGGCCGCCTGCTTCACGAGCAAGGGGGCCAACGGTTGATCCCATGTGACAAGCGATCGAATCGATCAAACGGCACAACGAACTGATGCAGGAACAATTGCTTGCCATAACTAGAACACTGGCAATGCTCACACAGAATCAAGGGACGAGTCCTCCTAACCCGCCGGTCAACATTGCTGTAGGAACACAACCCCCTATTACCACTGAGAATGAAGAGCCCTATGAGCAGGCTCCGAATAACCAGCTTGGGCACCCCTAGGGTGTTGCTCACGTTGGTAGATATCCTCAGTCGTCAGCAGCTCCAGGTTAGGGAACCTCAGCCTTCGTCCTTGACGTCCATTACCGGAGCACTACTAGAGCCCCAACTCCAAGGGCTTCGGGAGCACATCCGGCACTACAGGAGCCTCATCCCCATGCAGCACCAATCCCTCCAGTTTGGAACCCTCTTCCATCCGAGGGGCGTACTTAGCCCGACTACCCTAAAGCCGAGGCTGTAAGACAAGGTTCACAAGATGTCCAGTTCAGAGACCCACGAAGGGTAGAAGAAGTTGCCGAATTTATGGACCGAACAATGCTTTGAGAGGTGCCCAGAACCCTCCAGAGCAAGACGAGTTGGCCTGGCTGCTTGGAAGACTTGCCACCTCATTCACTCACGCCATCATGTCAGAAGAAAGGCCCAGGAAGTTCATGGTGCCAAAGTTCACCCTGTACGATGGGTCTAGAGACCCAAGAGATCATCTCTCGCACTACCAGCATACGATGGCCCTCCACGGGGCCTCTGATGCTTTTATGTGCCGAACTTTCATTACCAGCTTGAAGGGAACTACTTTGAAATGGTTCCACCACCTCCCTCCGAACTCAATTACTGGCTTCTATGAGCTCGGTAGGTAATTCCTGGGCAGATTTATGACCAGCCGGAGGCTCAGAAGGGGACCAGAGTTCCTGTTAAATGTCAAGCAAACTAAGGAGGAATCCCTCAGAGCCTACATTGTGCGCTTCAATGCCGAGCTCACGGAGATCACCGACTGCAGCCCAAGATTCCTTGTAGCTGCCTTAACTACTGGACTTGCTCTCGGTGGCTTTAGAGACTCCTTGATAAAGAGCCCTCCAGCCGACATGGCGGCATTAATGGATCGGGCCGGGAAGTACATCAACCTGGAAGAAGCCAACCACACATCCCAGAAGGGTAAAGAGCAGAACCAGAGGGATAATCCGAAGAGGGAGGATCACAAGAAGGAGGACCACAGAAGAAACTCCAGCAAAAAGAGGGCTAGGAGTCCAGAAAAGAAAACAGCACCCAGGGCTGTTTACAATTCCGGACGAAGGGAGTTCAATAACTTTACCCCTTTGAACACTACATCGAACCAGGTACTCCAGCAGATTCGAGATCGGAAAAACCTGAGGTGGCCGGAACCAATCAAAGGAGATCCCAGCCTTCAGGACCAAAGTAAGTATTGCAATTTCCATAAAGATCATGGACATACAACTAACTCATGCAGGACCCTTCGATATGAGATTGAGCAACTCATAAAGAAATGACATCTCCAGGAGTTCCTTAAGTAGGACGGAAGGCAAAATCCCCATAAAGAAAAGCCTCAGCAACGGATAGAGCAGAGGCCCGAGCAAAGACAAGAGCCAAGGGAAATTCGAAACGAGCCTCAAAGGCAGAACAACCATGTCATCTATGTCCTCCATGCAGACTCCCCTACTACAAAGATGTCTAACAGGGCAAGGAAGAGATACCCTTGGGAGGCCAGGACTGCCCTAGACGTATTGCAGATCTCCAACGTTGAAAATAGGCTCAAACCAGCACCGGAGATCCAATTCACTGAACAAGACTTGGCAGGGGTGCACTGCCCTCACAGTGATGCCCTCGTCATCACTCTCAAAATTGCCAACTTCGAGATCAGAAGAGTCCTGGTTGACATCGGCAGCTCCATCAACATACTGTTCCATGAGCCACTCAGGTAGATGGGAATGGACCACGACGCCATCAAGCCTACTGCTGCCGTGATGGCAGCCTTTGATGGCAATCTTAGTACCCCATTAGGAAGAATCGACCTTCCTACTACTGTAGGAAAGGGAGAAGGGCAGAAGACCACTATCTCAGAGTACATGGTGCTGAATATGAAATCTCCCTACAATGTCATAATTGGGAGACCATGGTTGCACCAGATAGGGGCAGTCACCTCGACCCTTTCGAAGTACGTTCACAACTAGAATGTTTATTCTGTCAGGGGGTGCCAACCAACTTCTCGAGAGTGCCATGCCATTGCACTCAAGGAGAAAACTGTCAAATAGCAATTACAGTACACCCGGGATTGTGTAGATCCTGTTCTCTCTCACACTCTTGAGGAGGAAAGTTGCCCTTCCAGAATCGAAGAACCCCTAAGCCCAAGGGGACGGGACAGCAGGGCCAAACCCATTGGCGAGCCTGTCAAAGTATTAGTTAGTTCAGAATCAAAAGGGCGCTATTTGTACATCGGCCCAGACCTGACTCACGTAGAGCAAGAGAAAATAATCAAGTTTCTAAAAGACAACCTCTCTATGTTTGCGTGGGAGACCAAAGACATGGAGGGTATAGATCCCAATCTGATAACTCACAAACTAATGGTGGATCCAGATCACCCACCTGTGAGACAGAAAAGAAGGCCGCTAGCCCCAGAGCGGCACTACATCATAAACGAAAAAGTCCAGAGCCTGCTTGAAGCCAAAATGATACGCGAAGTGTTCTACCCCGAGTGGCTAGCCAACACCGTCCTAGTCAAGAAAAAAAATGGCAAGTGGAGGGTCTGCGTTGATTATACAGACCTTAATAAGGCATGCTCCAAAGACAACTTTCCACTACCAAGGATAGATCAACTGGTTGACGCTACTGCGGGGCACGAACTCATGAGTTTTATGGATGCCTATTCTGGGTATAACCAAATTCAGATGTACCCTCTAGACCAGGAGAAGAAAGCCTTCATAACCGAACGAGGTCTCTACTGCTACAGAGTAATGCCTTTCGGTTTGAAGAACGCTAGAGCCACATACCAACGGTTGGTGAACAAGATATTCAGCCCACTGCTCGGCAATACCATGGAGGTATACATTGATGATATGCTGGTCAAAAGTCTGAAGAAAGGTAGTCACCTCCAGCACTTGGCCCAGACCTTCGATATCCTAAGACAGCACAAGATAAAGCTCAACCCCTCGAAATGTACCTTCGGGGTGATGAAGGGAAAATTCTTGGGATACATTGTCTCTTAGAGAGGTATCGAAGTAGACCCCACTCAGATCCAAGCTCTGATTGGACTGAAGTCACCGAAAACCAGAAAAGATATTCAGGCGCTGAATGGTAGAATTGCTGCACTAAGCAGATTTATCTCCAAATCCACTGATCGCTGCCTACCTTTCTTCAAAGCTCTAAAGGGCAACAAAGCTTTACAGTGGACGGAAGAATGTGAAAAAGCTTTTCAAGAGCTGAAGGAGTATCTAGCCTCTCTATAACTCCTGTCGAAACCAATGCAGGGGGAAAAACTACTCTTGTACCTTGCAGTCTTTGAAAACGCGGTTAGCTCCGCATTAGTCAGACAGGACAGGGGAGCACAGAGGCCCATATTCTATGTCAGTAGGGCTCTACTCGACACAGAGAAGAGATATCCAGAAGTGGAAAAGCTAGCCTTCGCTTTGGTAATATCAGCTCGGAAGCTCCGACCTTATTTCCAAGCTCATCCAATTGAAATCCCAACTGCCTATCCTCTGAAGTCAATATTGAGGAAAGCAGAGGTGTCGGGAAGATTAGTAAAGTGGTCTGTGGAGTTAGGGGAATTTGACATATCATATGTGCCACGAAACTCCATTAAAGGGCAGACCTTAGCTGATTTCGTTGCCGAGTTCACCCCGGCACTTCAAGACAAGACACAGCTCATCAAAACTTTAGGAACCTGGCTACTCTACATCGATGGATCGTCAACCGATCAGGGCTCAGGAGTAGGCTTGGTACTATAGTCCCCTGATGGGCTCTCGTCAGAAAAAACAGTCAGCTTGGGATTCAAAGCTTCCAACAATGAAGCAGAATATGAAGCCCTAATCCTAGGCATGAAGTTGGCTCTAGAATGCGAGGTTCAGAACCTTAAAGTCTTCTCAGACTCCCAATTGGTGGTAAGCCAAGTCCTGGGAGAATTCTCCATTAAAGATGATAGGATGCTTTAGTACTCCGAACTGGTGAACCATTTGAAGCATTCCTTCGAGACGTTCACTATCCAGAAAATAGAAAGAAGCCAAAACTGCAGAGCAGATGCTCTGCAAAACATGGCGTCCCGCCTAAAGTCAGAAGCAAATACCACAGTAAAAATCTCCTACCAGCCAGGACCCAGCATAGAGGAAGCCCAGGTTGCCCAAATTGCTGAACAGCCCCAGAACTAGATGACTCCAATCCTCTAGTATCTAGAATCCGGGCTCCTCCCAGAAGACAAAAACAAAGCCAGGAGAATTCGAATCAGAGCGGCTTGGTATCTGATCTTGAACAACAAGCTTTATAGAAGGTCTTATTCTCAACCTCTGTTAAAATGCTTAGCTCTAGAAGAATCATGATATGTCTTGGCCGAAGTACACGAGGGTATTTGCGGGAATGATAATGGGGGTAGAACGATAGCTCACCGAGCTTTGACTAAGGGCTATTACTGGCCTAGCATGCTAAGGCAGGCTAAGGAGTATGTCTAGAAGTGCGACAAATGCCAAAGATTTGCCCCATATCAACACCAGCCTCATTACGAGCTCATCCCGATTACTAGTCCTTAGCCCTTTGCTCAGTGGGGGATGGACATCGTGGGTCCATTACCAAAAGCCCCACCAAACAGGAAATATCTCTTAGTAGCCATTGACTACTTCTCTAAATGGGCCGAAGCTGAACCTCTAACACACATCACAGAGAAGGAAGTCGAGAGCTTTACCTAGAAGAACATTGTTTGCAGGTTCGGTATACCACGTGTGATTATCTCTGACAATGTGACACAGTTCACTAGTAAAGGCTTCAAGAAATTCTGTGAAAATCTCAACATCAGGCAACACTTTGCCTCTCCAGGCCATCCACAAGCAAATGGGCAAGCAGAGGTCACCAACCGAACGATCCTTGATGGATTAAAGAAAAGGTTGGAGCAGGCCAAAGGAAAGTGGGCAGAAGAACTCCCTGGAGTTCTTTGGGCCTACAGAACAACCAGAAGAACTCCCACCTCCGAAACTCCCTTCTTACTGGCCTACGGTACAGAAGCGGTAATCCCGGTTGAGATCGGTATGCCAACTCTAAGGACTGAAGCCTTCGAGCAAGAATCCAATGATCAACAGCTGATGGAAAATTTGGATTTTCTTGAAGAAAAGAGGGATCAAACCAGCATCAGGATGGAAGCCTATCAGCAGAGAATGGTTAACAAATCCAAGGTGGGGCTCAAAACGATTAGTTTTCAAGTCGGAGACCTTGTCTTAAGAAGAGTCTTTGAAAACACCAAGGATCCCACTATGGGAAATTTGTCACCAAACTGGGAAGGCCCCTACAGAGTGACAAAGGTTGTTAGGCCTACCACCTACTGGCTAGAAGACATGACTGGGAAGCCTATTCCTAGGTCGTGGAACGTGGAACATTTACGGAAGTATTATCAATAGAGATGTTTCTTTCTTTTTCACTACCTCCATAGAATGTTCATCTTTTAATGCACAGGCCTCTAGAGCCTGGTCCATCTATAATGCACAAGTCTTAGTACTTGGTCCATCTTTTAATGCACAGGCATCTAGAGCTTGGTCCATCTATAATGCACAAGTCTTAGTACTTGGTCCATCTTTTAATGCACAGGCCTCTAGAGCCTGGTCCATCTATAATGTACAAGTCTTAAGTACTTGGTCCATCTTTTAATGCACAGGCCTCTAGGGCCTAGTCCATCTATAATGCACAAGTCTTAGTACTTGGTCTATCTTTTAATGCACAGGCCTCCAGAGCCTGGTCCATCTATAATGTACAAGTCTTAAGTACTTGGTCCATCTTTTAATGCACAGGCCTCCAAAGCCTGGTCCATCTATAATGCACAAGTCTTAAGTACTTGGTCCATCTTTTAATGCACAGGCCTCCAGAGCCTGGTCCATCTATAATGCACAAGTCTCAGTACTTGGTCCATCTTTTAATGCACAGGCCTCTAGAGCCTGGTCCATCTATAATGCACAAGTCTTAGTACTTGGTCCATCTTTCACTGCACAGGCCTCCAGAGCCTGGTCCATCTATAGTGCACAAGTCTTAGTACTTGGTCCATCTTCTAATGCATAGGCCTTCCGAGCCTGGTCCATCTTCAACATGCAGACTCTATGATCCGGTCCGTCCAAAGGCGGAAGTTCCAAGTGTCTTCAACCAAATTCCAAATACTATCTATACAAGGTTCCCAGATCGAAATACCTTAAAGCTGATACTTAGATTATTTGGCTTGTGTACCAACAAGCAACAAATACTACAGTACCGAGCAGGCTTAAAATACATTGGTTCAAGACTTCAAGTTTTATACAAGTTTCTTTGATCCACTCTTAGAACGTACAGAAGAGTTGTTCATCAGAAGTGCGTGAGCAGGTGTTTCAACTCCAGAAAAGCACATTCGAACAGAAAAAACATCAGATTTGAGAAGAAAGAACTCAATTTTATTGATGATTCATAAGAAATTTACATCAGTACAAGAAGACTAGAAATAGAACAAATACAGAAGCTACAACAAAGACATCACTACAGAAGTTACATTAAAGACATCACTACGATCTGCAACATTATGGCCTTCTTCCTCGGATGGGAAAGGGGTCCAAGTTCCAGCCTTCATTACCGCCGCTGTCGGTTTCCATTTGAAAGGAAGGAACCCTGAACCCCAATCTGCATCAAGAAGCACCCAGGCCATTTCATCATCACTGTCATTGATCTCAAGACCAACGGATAATGAGGGCTCTGGGTCTCAGGAGACCTCCATTCTCCACCTTCGTTTCCCTCAAAACCGGTATGACGCCCTAACCGATTTGAGCAAGGGTCTCTGCCAAGACACAAAGGAAATGAGGCATCCTACCTTCGTCTTCATCACCAATGCTCCAAGCCTCGGTTGAATTAAGGAGAGTCCACCTCCAATCGGAGAAATCTCGACTGGATGCCAAGATGGACAAGAGGACTTGTGTCTCCTTTAATCCTTCCTTGGAGACTGAATCAAGGAGAAGGTTAACTTTCGACCACAGTTTAATCATTCCTAACTCAAACTGAGAATCGTCCGTCATCTCCGGGCGAATGGCAAGTTTCCGGCAACATCTAAATTCTCTCCAACAGGGGAAGAATTTGGGAACAAGAGGATTGGGCGCAATCGAATGTAACACCCCAACCCGATTAAATAATAATTAAGTCACTAATTTTTAATTAGTGACCTAAAAAAAGGAATAATTAAGAAATTTAATCGGGGAACAAACGATAATCCCAAAAAGTAATTTCGAGACCTTAAAAGTCAAGGTCGACTCCGGGGAAAATAAAATACGACTACGATTTATGAAGCCGGTACATGAAGAATAAATATTTAATTTAAAATCATAAAGTGAAAATAATGCCAAAGGTTAAAATAAATAAATTAAATGCTAAACAAGGCACAAAGAGGAAAATAAGCTCAAGTTGGGACCAATGGGTTTTGAACCCTTGACCAAATAAGACCAAAGTTTAAAAAGCCCAAAAAATTACCACTTGGGCTGCCCACTTGTTTGTGTCCTATTTTACAACACATATGTATATATATACACATTAAAACAAAGCCACCTCCCAAATTGCCCAATCCCCTTTCATGCAACAAAAGTATTATTTTTAAATTAAAAACAATTAGGCTGTCAATATATCAGTTACGTGTGTGTGCATTTGAAGTCAGAAATCAGACTTTCTGTAGGCTGTGTGAGGCTGAGATAGAGAGAGGATTTAGAGAGAGGGCTGCTTGTGTGAGGAACATGGCTTGTGTGTACATGCATAAGAGAAATAATGGTCCACTGGTGTGCACCATGATGGGGAAGGAACTGAGCCATGAAAGGAGGAGAACTGAGCAGCGCACGACTGCACTGGTCAACACACATGCCCACACTGAGCCATGGAAGCCCACTCTCCAAAAGGTAAAATCATTAAAACCCCTTGTTGTTCTCTCTCTAAAAATTTTATACATACACACTGTTTTAAGATCCTTTTGATGCATGCATGGTGATTAGAATTTGTAAACATGAACAAGGGAAGCAATCGAGCCCTAGATAGTTTGAAACAACTTTAGAACCCCATACCTGTACACATCTACCATGGATGGACCACTTTGGAGCAGGTCTGAAAACATCTTCACCGAACCAAGTTTGGGTCGTCAAGACCTCAAATAGAGGTCACAAGTATCCTAAAAACACCCCTGCGCGACCCCAAAGACGTAGGATTGACCTTCGAACACCTAGTTGCAGGTCGGGATTCTAACACCCAACACCACAAACCGACACCCAAACAGACACTTATGAATGGGGATCGAGTCCTCATGACACAAGGATCATTTTGAGCCAAACCACGCTCATTTTGGTTGAGAACTGAGCATTCACGAACCAGTTGCAGGTTCGGCTATCGATTTTGAAACAGAGCCATGAGAGCTCGATTTGATGCATAAAATGGATACCAAATGGTTGATATAACCCCCAGAGGACGTTTGGACCAAAAACAGTGAAGAAATCGAGCCTCAAAACTCACGAAATGGAAAGAGAATCTCTAGGGTTTCGGATGAACAGTAGTGGATCAGTGAAGAAGACGACCCAGTTCACGGGTCGGGCTCGGACCGAACTAAAAAGGGTTTTAGTTTTTGAACCAGTTTAGTTTATGATTTTTGAACCAGTTCAGTCTTTGAACCCCTGAACCGATTGGGTTAATATAAAACTTTCTAAAATTGCATTTTAACCCCCCAATTTTTGGATAATTATGCAATTGCCCAGAAAAATTAAATAAAAATAATTCAAAATCCTTTTTAAATTTAGGAAATTACCAAAACACCCCTAAACCAAAAATTAGTCAAACAAAGTCCAAATAAAATAAAAGAATAGTGTAACCCAATGTTTTCGGGCATTCCAGACTCAACGGTAAAGTCCGATTTTTGAAATTAAGTCCCAAAAATTAAGACTCGTGAAATGTAAAATTACCATTTTACCCCTAATGATACCCAGGGCCAATTGAACATAAAAGGTAGTCTATCTTGACTATTTTGGGCAATCCGGACTCAACGGTAGAGTCCATTTTGGCAAACGAAGTACCGAAAAATATGACACGTGGAAACATAAATCATGAAAATGCCCTAGGCTTAAAAATAAACTATAAATACGCAAATTTAGATCTAGAAAAATCTAAACCAATTATCTTCGACACTTTGAACCTAACAGAGACATCCTTGTGAGGAAATTCGAATAGAGAGGGCTCTCAGTTGACAGTTAAATTATGTGATACTTTGAATAAGAAAGTAATAAGGTTTTGAATTGTGATTATAGGGACCCTCGTTAAGGAAGGATTTTTGGAAATTGCTTTTGGGACTTCAGGTGAGTATTTTCATACCATGTTGAGGTGGATTTTTACTATATATATAAATATCAAACTCTTGTATAATTTGAAAATAGATCCTTCTGTTTGAAATCGATTTGAATGACTTATTGACATTGCCATTCCTGATAGTTTGTAAAATGCTCATGACACTATAACAGTTTTTCTCACCAATCTTTGAACTGTTTTGATTAAAGGCTAAATATGATATTCTTAATTGAATGATTGAGATTGTTATTGATGTTATTGATTTTGGAAATGATTTTGATGCTTTGAATAATAGAATCTTCTATGATCTGTCATTATTGAATAGATTGTGACTTTATTGAACCCTAACCATGGGGTAACGAGTGGTACTATTGAATTTGATCTCAGTCAGTAAGGTTCTAATTTGCTGACATTTGAACCCTAACCACGGGGTATATTGGTGGTATTTTTGAATGTGATCTCAGTCAGCGAGGTGCTAATTTGCTGGCCATAGAAGAGTAATTTTTGATGATTTGAACTTATATGAATATTGAATGTGAACTATGATTGAACTTTGAATCACCGAATTGAGAACTATTGAACTATGATTTTGATTATTAGACTATGAAATTTGTTATCGAACTATGTTAACGAACCATGAGGTTGATTTTGAACTATGACTATTGAATTTGAAAACGACTTTGAACCGTAACTATGATAGAGTTACAACACTAAACTATGATGTTGATTTGATTATGACTATTGATATTGAAAACGACTTTGAACCATAACTATGATAGAGTTACAAAATTGAACTACAATGTTGATTTGACTATGACTATTGAATTTGAAAATGAATTTGAACCGTAACTATGAACGAGTTACAAAAATTGAACTATGATGTTGATTTGACTGTGACTATTGATATTGAAAACGACTTTGAACCATGTTTGAATTACAATACAAATTATCGTTACCAACTATGTTATTGGATCATTATTTTGACTGTGTTATGTTATCGATTTTAATTTACGGCTGTGATTGAACTGAGATTTATTGAAAATGACTTTGATACTAATTTCTGATTTGTTGTACTTGATATGACGTATTTTAATTCCATATGAGTATAGACATTTTAGACTGTACTACATTGTAGTTTTGAAACCCTTGGCATGTTATGGAAGTACTCATTGGGCTTGTTGAAGCTCACCCCATCCTCTTAACATTTTTCAGGTAAGGACTAGACAAACTTGCTTTCAGGTGATGCAGGATGAGTGCTTAAGTGACGAAGCGAGTTCTTTTAATGAGTCCTTGACTGAGGATAGATTAGATTTTTGGGATCTTACGTATTAAGTTATGTAATATTATGCTACTCTTGACTTGGAGACTATGATTTTTGATGATGGTATTTGAATTAACTAATTAAGTGATGTAGCTTATTTTGAGGATGATAAGGAAGAAAGAAAAAAAAATTATTATTCCGCTGCGTAAATGGTATTTAGAAAAGTATTGTGATTATTGAAATAGGCCTTGGTGGCCAATCACGAACCCCTAATCCGCATAAGCCGGGTTTCGGGGCGTGACACCGAATGCCCCCTTTCTCGTATATAGACCCTTGAAGTCCAAAAGCCACCCAACTGGACCGTCGCAACGGTTAAAAGAAAGGTTGGCCTTGAAATCCCAAACGACAATCGTATAAATAAACGATGCATTAAACCTACCTCTTTGGAATACCAAGAGATAGGGTACAGAGCTCTTCTGAACAAACAACCACAGTCCGGCACTGAAGCTTCTAAAAGGAGGGCAAAGTCTAAATATACAAGCCTCCCATCCGGTATACAGACCTTCCAGTCTTATCTATTCTGTGATAGGCCATACATATGACAAAGGCCAACAGCTCTATATATCCTGATCCTAAGGGTTCAGAAACAGGAGTCTCGATCATCGAAATGATGGGCATAAGCTGCCTAGCTATTTTCACAAGTCTTTGGTTTAGAACAATTTGCTTCAGAACTTTGCAAAGTTTGCTTCCACTCTATGTGATACAAGATCAATATTGGGTTTTACTTATCTGATTATGTTTGCTTTCTTATCTTATTATGATGAGACAGTCGAAGATTAATCTGCATTCACTGTTCTATTACAAGTGTTGAAGCTCAGAAGGCAACTATTAACTAGTGGAAAGCCGATCTGACGTGCAATGGGCTCAGAGCAGCTAAACTCATAACAAATTTCACAGAAAGCAATAACACAAGAAGAATCTGAAGAAAAGTCAACTTTACTGATCAAAAGATATTTAATTACATCAAAAGGCTGGCAAAACAAAAAAAAGTTAAGCTGATAAAGCCTTAAGCCTTATCAGAAGGGCCAGGATTCTCTACCGAAGGGAGATCGGTAGTCGCAGCCTCTTTGCTCAGACTAGCACCAGACGAAGCAGCTCCAGGAGCAACAATTGATGACACGTCAAAGTCTGGAAACTTAGCCAAAAATCTAGATCGGAAGCTCTCGAAACCAAATCGAATCAGTTCGTCCCCCATCTGGTCAATTTCCTCTCTCAATTCCGTCTCAGTTTCAGTCTTGGCATGATCAACTGCCTCCTGAACCTTCTGATCAAAGGTGCTTCGGAGGTCGACCAACTCCCTCTGAAGTCCTGCAACCTACCGAGCATATATGTCTCTTTCAGACTTCGTCACGGCAAGATTAGTGCCAGCTTCCTTCAGATTCTCCTCGGCAGCATGAACCTTGGATTGAGCCGTTCCAAGCTCTAGCCTCACTTCATCCAGCTCGGCCTTCAGCTTATCAGCCTCCTCAAGGCTCATGGGAGTCACCATTAGAGCAGCCAAACTATGCATGCTCTGCACAACACAAGGCAGACAAGTTAGACCGAACAAGCAAGCAAACAAGAAAAGACAAGAAAAGCTTCAGAGGTCACCTTCATTTGGAGATTCATCATCTCATTCATCAACTTCGCAGGGTTATCCCCCCTTGTACCGATGAGGGCCCTGGGACCATATCTGGTCAAAGGCCTTCTTGGCAATTTGGTAGTCCGACTCGTCAGACGGCTCGGACGGCACAGCAGGCGCCTTACCCTTCCTAGTCCGTTTGCTCAGAACGGAAGGGGTAGGAGGAACGGCCGAGACCGAAATAGCAGGTTCGGCCTCCTTCTCGGCTTTGGCAGGAGGTGGCTTGGGAGAGCCAGAAATCAACCTCCTCCTTTTCACTTGCAGAGGAGGCTCAGGCTCAACTTGGGAGGAAGCCTCCCCCACCGCTTGGGCTTCCGCCTCTGTCCATCTCGACTTCAACCTCTTCTTAAGCTCATTAGTACGAGCGGCCATCAAGTTCTCCGGGGTGATAATAATGGTATGAACCCGGTTGGAAGTCGAAAGAAGCATACGGTACTGATCTTGGAGTTCGTCAGTAAACTCAGACCTCCTCTAAGCACTCCTGACTGCGCATAAGCAAGAAATGGCATATCAGATTATCAGTTCGGAAGGCATAACAAAGCTAGAACAAACCTAAGGAAATAAGCCTCACCCTTATGACCCGTGGTACGAGGGAATATCAAGACATCATCCTAGAAGTCTTCACGCTCCCATCCTCCTCCAACAAAGAAATACCACTTCTTCCACGTTTTATTAGAAGTGGGAACAGAGGACAGGGGTCAGAACCCCTTCTCAAAAGACATGTAAAAAAGGCCTTCTGCCTTCTTATACTTCAGATCCATATTACTACGGATCAGATCTATGGATACATCTACATCATTTATGTGCCCTAACACTATAAACCCCAAAAGTTGCCGCCAATTATTGAGATTAAGGTCGGCAGGACAAAGCTTGTACCAACAGAAGAATTGCCTAACCAAGTCAGGCAACGGAAGTCTCAAACCCATTTCAAACCAGGCAAGATAAACACATATCTCCCCGGCTTCAACATCATGGGGACAATCCATTGGGCCTGGTATTCTACAGGTCACATTTGAGGGAAAATTATATTTCACCCTCCACTCGTTCAGCAGGCTTTGAGTAACAGCACTTTCACCCTCTTCTCTACGGGAAGACCTACCAGAGGTCTCCCCAGCCTTGTCTCGGGGCTCTATGAAGGCATCGACTATCCTAGTCTTAGGACTGTGGGGAGGCTCAACAAACCTCTCCCCAATGTCTTCGGCGGCAAGACCACTTACATTCTCTAATTGAGGTGGCACAGCCATCTCAGAGGGATTTCCTACCCTCTCACTCGGCACAGCCATCTTAGAGGGATTTCCTACCCCCTCACTAGCATTTGAAGATTCAAGAGGAGTAGACATTACTCTCAGACTTAAAGAGGAAGAAGCAAAAGAAGAGGAAGATCGGTCGAACCTGTTCTAGACCAGAGCCTCAGAAAACCAGTATTCTTCGAAGTCGCACAAACCAACAATGGCGGACAAGATCTTCTAGCACAGTGAAAATGATGGGGAAAAGGTCACTTCAAATCTCACCCTGTATTTATAAGTGCAGTATCAGAAGGAACCCACCAAGCCCAAATGCCATGATGGTTCAGAACAATGATGACCTCGAGAAACCCAACCATCGGTTCAGTACAATGATGGCCTTGAAAAAACCCAATCTCCGGCTGCGCAATAAATGACGCACCAACAGTCGCCTTGAAAGGCGAACAGACAGGATACATGACTCTTCGAAAAAGGCTTAGCCCTAGTTGCTTATTAGCATCAAACTAGGACTTGGGGGGGGGGGGGGGGAGTAACTGATATACCACAAAAGAGCAGACCAATCAGCACTTGACACGTATGCCTATAAATCCAGCTCACGCTCGGCTAACTCAGCTCGCGCTCAACCAGTGGCTAAGCGCTCAAACATTCAGGACAGGAAAAAAGATCGGAAGTGGCCAAGCATATTCCTCCAGAGCACATACATATCTGGATAAGGATCACAGAGTTAATTACAGGATTCTAGACCAATACTCCAGAGCTCATCACCGCCTTAGCGGTTGCCGAGCAGGGAATAAGGAAACAGTCTCCAATACGGAAATAGTCTTCAACAAGGAAACTACTATCCATGATTATCTCTATCTTACGATATAATACTCCACAAGGTAACTGCAATCTCCGATGATCAAATCCCTATATTCATGGCTCCGAATCCTAATCAACTTAGGAAGGCCACGGTTTATAAATCAAACCCTAAAGGTACGCTTTATTTTCATGCTCATTCTTTGGCTTTCAATACAGTATTTTCAATTCAGTTTACTTACTTAAGCATCGGAGCGACTACCGCCGGAGCCAATCCGGCGGTCCTCTGATCCCCTCTTTGAGTGTTCTACAGGTCGCAGAGCCTAGATTTATTGCGAGCCGAAAAGTGTAGCATCAGATAGTTACCCGGGGTTTTTGTGATGGGGATTGTGTCTCTCTTCAGTTACGAACCATAACCCCGCATGGGTGGTCATATATTTCTATCGGGTTAGTAGCCTGAAAAACGCTTAGACTCAATTGGGAGCCTTTAAATAATTTTGAAGGATTACAAAAGAAGTGGAAGTAGAAAGTAATATTGTTGAAATGAGTGAGATAATGACAACTTGAGAAACCCTTTTTTGTGTTACCTCCTTGTTGTATGAATTGAATTGGATTATACTTGTTGCATTGGTATTCTTATCTCATTGGACTATATAATGAATGCTCATTGAATTAGAATGCTTGGTGACACTTACTTGACACTATACTTGACACATGCCTATACTTGTCACCATTTATTCTTCCCTTGATTTAGTTGCTCTACTGGGGTTATTTTTTTGACCTTTACCAGATGTAGGTAATGGTAAGGAGTTGGCGCCTTGACGATATGAATTAGAATAACATCTCTTTTTGATTCTTATGTTTTTTTTTTTTTGAATGTAATTACATTCACAACTTCCATTTTTATTTTTATTTTTTTATTTTATTTTTGGGAATGTAAAGGGCTCTATGGTATCTATAAGTTGACGTGAAGACTTGGAAGCCCCTACAAGACTAGTATTCTTTTGACTTAGAAATAGCAATCACATGATGAATACACTTTTAAAATTTATGTATGGAAACCTTGTTAGGTTATATCTATGGAATGTGAATGAATATTTATGTTATGAAAACTAAAGTGAGAATATGCTAATCACAAGGTAGTTTGAGATATACATAAATTATTTATTTAGTTTGACCTTAATTTACAGGGTCATTCATGGGTCTTTAGGGTCCGGGGCATGACACTAAACTTGTAATATCTAAAGCATACATATGTTTAAGTAATAAATTTAGTGTAAAATGCAATGATTTGCTTAAATGCATGTAAAGTTCTATTGAGAATAGCTAAGCAATGAATTCAACATTTGAGAAATCTTAATGTAGGTTACTAATTGAATAAATTTTTAAGAACATTTGTTAAAAGTTATGATTCAAGGTAACAAAATGTGTATAAGTTGAAAATGGTTAAATCACATAAAAAGGATAAGATGTCCAAATGCATTGGAAATCAAATATGTTGTTGGACATCCTTGTATATGAGCAGTCTATTGAAGGACCTCAATCATGAGTTAATACAATAACTCATATAGGTAAAAAAATGAATAAACATAAGAAAATAATGTAAATCTATGCTTAAGTCCATAATAGGAAATCATATTATAATATGCTAGTGCATAAGTATTAGGCCTATTCATTTATGCTCAAGTAGTCATAAGTACTTATCAATGGCAACAAGTTTGAGGAAGAAAGATAGTCATTGTGGTGTTCTTTTATGTGATGATGAGATATTGAACTTATGCATGTCAGGTTCCAAGTGGGAAATTGTTGGGTAGTGTGGATCTTGATAAGTACTGAACACTAGCCCCTACTCCGCGGATCCAAGGCAAACTTTTTATAAGGGTATTTTTGGTATTTTACATTATTTTCCTATTGTCCTAATTCTATGGATTTATAGTTTAGGAGCAACATCTCATTATACTTGTAACTCTTTCAAATCATAGTGAAACCATAACAATTATGGACGTAGCCTTATTCTGGGGTGAACCATGTAAATCTTTGCGTTCTTGTGTGTGCATGTGATTTTAGATTCATTTTCTTATTTGCTTTCGTGTCTCACCGATTATGGTTAGGTGATTATATTCTTAACAACTAGTATCAGAGCATTAGCTTTGAGTGGGAGTGATAGCCGTAGATGAAGGAAAAGTAAGAACTGATAAATTCAATGGCATAGATTTTGGGTTCTGGAAGATGCATATTGAAGATTATCAGTATTAGAAGAAGTTGTATCTGCCTCTTAAAGAACAAAAATTAGAAGAGATGAAAGATGCAGAATGGAAACTCCTTGACGGACAAGCGTTGGGAGTTATTTGTTTAACATTGGCTCGTAATGTTGCGTTCAACATTGCGAAAGAAATAACAATAATAGGTTTTATAAAAGCCCTTGCAAACATGTATAAAAAACCCTCGGCCTCGAATAAGGTATATCTTATGCGCAGGCTATTGAATCTTAAGATGACAGAAGGTAGGTCTGTAGTGGATTATCTGAACGAGTTCAACATAGTCACAACTCAGTTGAGTTCTGTAGAGATTGAGTTTGATGACGAGGTTAAGGCTTTGATTCTTCTATCTAGTTATTTAGAAAGCTAGAATGGTACTACAACGACAATGAGAAATTCTTAAGGGAAATCAAAAAGAATTATAATGATGTTCATGACCTAATTTTGAGTGAATAAATTCGTCGAAGGGAATTAGGAGAAATGTCAGTGTTTGCTTTGAATACAGAAGCTAGAAGAAGGCTAGTCAATAGAAACTCAAATCGTAACAAATCAGTATCTAAGAATAGAAGCAAGTCAAGATCTGGAGAGGGATCAAGAGAAGGACGAAGTTGTTAGAATTGTGGATAGAAAGGGCACTTGAAGGTAGAATGTTTGGCACCAAAGAAAAAATAAGGTGATTAAAATAAAAAGTCTGTGAATGCTGCAACGAAAGATATTTGTGATGCCTTGATCTTGAGTGTTAACAGTCCTCTTGAGTCTTGGATTTTAGATTATGGGGTGTCTTTCCATTCATCCTCACATAAAGAAATCATTGAAAACTACGTAAATGATGATTTCGGGAAGGTTTATTTGGCTGATGATGAACTTTTGAATATTGTGGGTAAAAGGGATGTAAAATAAGGCTGCCAAACGTGTTTATGTGGAAGATACATAATATTAGACATGTGCCTGGATTGAAAAGGAATTTAGTTTCTGTAGGATAACTTGATAATGAAGGTCATGTAGTAACCTTCACGAGTACGTTGTGAAAAATCTTCAGAGGAGTTATGGTTGTTGCTCGTGGTATGAAAACTGACACTCTTTATGTGACAATAAACAACAAGAATGCAGTAGCAATTGCTGATGAAAAGGAAGACTCATACTTGTGGCACCGTAGGCTTGGGCATATGAGCGAGAAAGGGATGAAGGTACTTTTGTCAAAAGAAAAACTGTAAGGTTTGAAATCAATTGATCTTGATTTGTGCAAAGATTGTATTTTTAAAAACCAAAGAAGGGTTAGTTTTTCGAAGGATGACAGGAAATTGAAGATATAAAAATTAGAGTTGATTCATACTGATGTATGGGGGCTTCTCCAGTTGCATATCTTGGGGGATCATATTATTATGTCATTTTTATTGATGATTCGACTATAAAGGTGTGAGTTTATTTTCTGAAGAATAAATATGATGTTTTTTCTATCTTTAAAAAGTGAAAAGCCTTGGTGGAGAATGAAACATATTTGAGAATCAAGTGTTTGAGAATAGATAATGGAGGGGAGTATGGAGACAGTGAGTTCAAAAAGTTTTGTACAGATAATGGGATAAAAATGCAAAACACAGTTCAGAAAATGCCCCAGCAAAATAGTGTTGTAGAGTGCATGCACATACTTTAAATGAACGTGCTAGAGCCATAACGACACACGCTAGATTACCAAAGATGTTTTGGGCAGATGTAGTCAACACTGCAGCATATCTGATAAATCATAGGAAAGCTTGGAGTGGAAAATAAGTAAATCTTTCACACTTGAAAGTTTTAGGCTGTGTCTCGTATGTGCATATAGATTCTACTAATAAAAATAAGCTTGATCATAAATCTACTAAATGTATTTTTATTGGGTATGGCATTGATGAATTTGGTTATCGTTTTTGGGATAATAAAAAATAAAAAATAATTAGAAATAAAGATGTCATAGTTAATGAAAAAGTAATGTATAAGGATAAGTCTGTTGTAGAATATGATAGTTGTGAACAACTTGTTGAGTTAGAAGAAATCATTAAAAATGATGTGAATAATAAGGTTCAAGATAATCCTGAAAATATTATTCTGTAAGTTGAACCACATACTCCTGCTCCAACAAGAAGGTCCACTAGAGAGTCTAGGCCTACACAACATTATTCTCTTTCTTTATATTATTTGTTGTTATCTGAATGTGTTGACCCAGAGATTTATGACGAGGCTTTGCAGGTTGATGATTCAACCAAGTGGAAGTCAACTATGCAAGATGAGATGGATTCTCTCATGACAAATCATACATAGGAGCTAACTGAACTATCAAAGGACAAGAAAGATTTGCATAAAAAATGGTTATAGGGTTAAATAGGAACATGATGAAAGTAAGCAGTTTAAGGCTAGATTGGTTGTGAAAGGGTTTTGGCAAAAAAGAGGTGTCAATTGCACTAAATTTTTTTCTTTAGTTGTGAAGTTGACAACAATTAAACTTGTGTTCGGAATTGTGGCTACTGAGGATTTGTATCTTGAGCAAATAGATGTGAAGAGAGCTTTCCTCTATGGTGATTTGGAGGAGGATATTTACATGAAGCAACCACAGGGTTTCATAGCACGAGGCAAAGAGGATTTGGTGTGTAGACTTAAGAAGAACTTTTATGGTTTGAAACAGGCCCCAAGGTAGTGGTACAATAAGTTTAATGGTTTTGTGTATAGCATCGGTTTCATAAGAAGCCAAGCAGATCACTACTGTTATTTCAAGAGGTTTGACAATAGTTATATTATTTTACTTTTGTATGTTAATGATATGCTGATTATTAGTTCTAGCTTTCAAGAGATAAATAAGTTAAAGAAGTTGTTGTCTAATCAATTTACAATGAAAGATATTGGAGCTGCTAATCAAATTCTTGGTATGAGGATTCACAATAATAGGGTGAGTTGTATTTTGAAGTTGTCACAAGCTAAATATGTTAAAAATGTTTTAAACATGTTTAGCTTAGATGGAGAAAAATAGGTGAGCACCCCACTTGCTATTCACTTCAAACTTACCAAAGAACAGTCACCAAAGATCGAACAGGAAGGAAAATATATGGAGTGTGTTTCATATGCTTTAGCTATCGGTAGCCTTATGTATGCCATGGTTTGTACTAGGCCAGACATATCGCATGTAATGAGAGTAGTGAGCAGGTATATGAGTAATCCAAGAAAGCACCATTGGGAGGCACTAAAGTGGATCATTAGATACTTGAGTGGTACTATGTAAGTGGCACTTTGTCTGAAATGGAAAAATATGACAATACATGGTTATGTTGATACTTATATAGCTGGTGATGTGGATAACAGAAGAAATACTATTGGTTATGTTTACACATTGGGTGGTACAATAGTTAGTTGAGTTTCTCAGTTGTAGAAGATTGTAGCTCTTTCTATAATAGAAACTAAGTATGTTACTATTACTAAAGTTGGTAAAGAAATGACTTGGCTAAAGAGTATTCTAGAAGAGTTGGGTAAGAATCGGGAGGATAATGTTTTGTATAGTGACAGTTAAAGTGATAATCATCTTGTAAAGAATCTAGCATTTCATTCGTTCTCTTGTGGATGATGAAGTATCGTATTTTGAGAAGATTCATGGTCGTGAGAATCCAGCAGATATGTTAACCAAGGTAGTCAGCATTGAGAAACTGAAGTTGTGTATAACTTCAGTTGGTCTTCAAGCTTAAAAAAGAAAGATAGTTGTTATGGTGTTCTTTTATATGATGATGGGATATTCAACTTATGTATATCAGGTTCCAAGTGGGAGATTGTTGAATATGTGGATCTTGATAAGTACTGAACACTAGTCCCTACACCACGGATCCAACTATGTGTTTTTTTGAGGGTATTTTTAGTATTTCACATTATTTTCCTATTGCCCTAATTTTATGTATTTATAGTTAAGGAGTCGCATCTTATTGTACTTGTAACTCTTTCAAATAATAGTGAAATCGCAACAACCGTGGACGTAGCCCTATTTTGGGGTGAACCACGTAAATCTTTGTGTTCTTGTGTGTGCGTGTGATTTTAGATTCATTTTCTTGTTTGTTTTGTGTCTCACCGATCCTGGTTAGGTGATTATATTCCTAACAACATGAGTATTTAAATTTTGAGTCATGACATTTAGAATGCATCCCCATATTAATGTTGAGCCAAATATTATGGATGCATATTTTGGGAAGTTATTATTGAATAAAAAAGTTTAGAAATCATAAACTCATGAATGACCTTATGCTTGGAATCTAATGAAAGACAATATGTGTAGTTAGTTCCTTGAAAATACACTTTGAATGTATATACACTTGTGTACTAACCTTCCATCTTGAAGAAAATTAGTTTAAAGTACAAGAGGTGATCAATGAAGGAATAAGAAAGCAAAGCCTAGAGCAACTCGGTTGACCGAGTGCTCATATCCGGCTAACCAAAAGCAATTGAAGGTTGAGAAAGTTTTGAACAATTGATACCGGCCGACCGGGTGTCACTACCGGTTGATCGGGTACGGTGAATTTGACATTTCAAAAAAGTAGAAGATACCGATAGACCGGGTATCATAACTGACTGACCAGATATGCCTTATTCAAATAATTTCCAGAAGGTATCGATTGACTAGGAAGAGTTTCCAGCTGACTAGAAAGTGGTCAACCATACCTTTTTGAGATACCCATGATTTCTTTTTGGTCATTTCTTCAATCGTTCTATAAATATGATACATGGATGTCTTCTAGGGTTATCAAGCATTGTTGCTAACGTGAGAAGAAAGATTTCTTGTGCATTCAACTTTCGATTCAAAGGCTTCTTAGGGCTAAAATTCATTACTGATTCAAGACTTCTTTTTTTTTTTTGTGAAGAAGAAGTAGTCTCTCTTGTGTTATTTGTATCCAATCATTGAGAGAAGAAAGTTATTTCTTTCTGTATTGTGATTTGATTCTTTGAGTGTTGTGGGATTTGTCGAGGGACACACCAATCATTGTAAAGAGAGGTGTATTGAAGAATTGTTGTTGTACCAATTTATTGTAAGGAGGTGAAGCTAGCATCACGTCAATAACTCGAGTGGATTCCCGATATATGGATCAATGGATCAATACCGGAGAGTGGATGTAGGCTAAGTTGGGTAGCCGAACCATTATAAATTTTTTGTGCATTTTTTTCTTTATTATCTTATACTTATTTATTTGATACTAACTACATTTAGAGGGGAAATGTTTTTCAAAAAAGTATTAAATTTTATAAACAACCTATTCACCCCCGTCTAAGTTGCCCTTTCAATTGGTATCAGAGCAGATTCCTTCAACAAGAGCTTAATAACTTAAAGGAGATCTGATGACAACCTCATATTTGTCGTTTCAAGTTGAAGGTCAATTCATCTTAACACCACCACATTTTGATGAGAGCAATTATAACTCTTGGAGAGTCCAAATGAGGATATTCTTGCAACCAACGGATTATGATCTATGGAACATTACAGAATCCGGGTTTGAGCTTCCTTACTCTAAATATGGAAATTTAGACAGTTCCTAGAAAAGAAGTACTAGACTGATAACAGGGAAGAGAACTATTTAAGACAGATATCGCTTAACTGATTGCGCCATAAGTACAGTACTAGAGTAAAGGAGGAACTATTTAAAGAAAGGAATGAAAGAATGATGAAACCTGCGGTCTATTGCACTTGCGATAGGCTCGGGCTTCTATGAGCTTCAGCCTCCATTGATAGATAAGCCCTTAGCTCCCAATGAATTCGAACTTGCAAAGAAAGGGATCACCGGAAGTGGAGCGCTCTCCTTAGCGCAAGCCATAAGAAGGCAGCAACCTACCTTTTCTTTCCTCAAGAAGAAGCTGCTCCTAAGGTTGATACTTCTTGTGAAATGTAGTCATATGTTTTCTTTAAATGCTAAAGCCATGAATGCATTAATAGGTGCCTTAAGTCTTGAAGAATATAAATATATTTCTATGTGCGTAACGACTAAGGAAATTTGGGATACGTTGGAAGTAACTCATGGAGATAAAACTCAAGATCCAAAATTTAGTGTCTACTCACATAAATTCACCTTATGTGAAAATAAAAGTGATCCCCTGGACAAAAGTGAAATTGGGTTCATGACCTCTATTAGTTTTAATGATAGTATAGACAATGATATTGACATTGTTGAAAGTTGTGATAAAATAGAGGAAGAAGAAGATGATATCATTTATAATTATGAAGAATTATATCTAAAGTCTAAAAGGATAGGAGAAAAGAACAAAGTACATAAAAAAAAAAAGATAAACTTCATAAAGAAAGAAAATGAGGAATTATTAAAACAAGAAAATGAAATCACCAATATAAATGAGGGCCTTGAAAAATTCAAATTTAAACTCTATGAAAGTAGAAGAGGCTAATTTAAAATTGAATGAGATTGAAAATGAGAAAAATGCTCTTTTATGAAAAATTGAAAAGGAAAATCATGATTTGAATGATAAATTAAAAATGGTTACTCTTAAAGAAGTGACTCAACTTGAGAAGAATATTGAAAATTTAAAAATACAAGTTAGGCAATCAAATGCTATTAGAATTAGGAATAATTCTAATATTGAATGTCAATATTGCCATAAGAAAGGACATGCAAAAAGTCAATGTAACATGTTCAAACAATTTATGTCCCAAAATGAAAATGGTGTGAAAAATAAGAGACCAATACAAAGTCAAGTACGGTCTCAAATCACAAATGGTTATCGTGGGTGTTATCAAAAGAAATTTTTTAAAGCATTGAGCCAAAGATCTCATAGTTATTACAATTCCTTCCAATGAAGAAATATTAAAAATAGAGGTCAATCACCTAATGAGCCTATAAGATATCCTACTTATAGCACTACTACTAGAAAAACTTTACCGAAAAGAGTGAAACAAATTTGGGTTCCAAAAAGGAACCAAATAGAGATGAAAGAAGTTAAAGGATCCAAAATGAAACGGATACCTAGAGTAGGAACTAGCAAGTGGTTTGAATAGAAAATAAATCCAAATAAAATTTGGTATTTGGTTGGTGGAGGCTCAAGTTTTGGAGTGGGAGACAAGGATAAATTCTCCTTGTTCTCCAAACTTACATGAGATCTATCACCTTTGGTGATAGTGGTAAGGGAAACGTCATTAAACAAAATTATAATAGACAATCCAAAATCCCCTTATCTTAAGAGTGTGTATCAAGTTGATGCTTTAAGAAGTAATAGGCAATGTTGTGATAAGAAAAATAGAGTAATCCTTTATCACAATAATACATCAACAAATAAGATTTTCTTCAAGGGAAGAAGATTAAGTAGGATATGTGGTAGAAAAAAACTTTGTAATGAATATGAACTATTTGCCACATTAGAAAATGATAGTTAGATTTAACATTTTTATTAGGTCTTGATATTGGTAAACTCCTTATTTTCTCTAAAAAATAATTAAAGAAAGGAGTTCCGAATTTGAATTTAGAAATCATTACTTCTTAAAAACCATCAATGATATTCCTACAAGTTGAGTTTTTACATATGAATCTTCTTAGTCATATAAGAACAAAGAAACAAAAAGTAAGTTTCTTGTTACACTTAGTGGTTGAATTTAAAGTTAAATCTTTTAAGCCACATGAAAGGTTGCGTAACAACCAAATTAGGAAGAAATTTTTGAAAACCTCAATAAAATTGCTAATTTCCAATGGGAAACTATTGATTGAATCAAAACAAGTTGATGATAAGATCTATAAATTTTGATCACTAGCCACAGGGTGCTGAAATTGTTAAAGTAGGAATTGAGACAATAAAAAAGAAGATATTACCCATGAGATGAAAAATGACATATTGTTATAACTTTAATAAAATGTAGAGTTTTCTTAATAGAAATGTGTGATGAAAAAAGATTATAAAGGTTTTATCACAATCCTCATTCATCACAAAAATGATGAACATATTAGAATACTCTACCATTAGTAAAGTATATAGAATCCTCAAAAACTCCTGTTTAATTTTAAAGAGTCTAAAAATGTGCCTTTTAATATAATTAGTTTCAATACTAATCTAGCATAAATGATGGGATTCTGTAAAGTAGGATGACAATGAGGAATGATAATAAATAGGTGAGAGATATTCATATTTTCTTATAATGATCCTAAGATTATAAGAGATCTAAATTGTCATGAGATCATCTCTTGGGATAAATTTTAAATCATTATAAAGAGATTAAATTAAGATTGAGATAGGTCCGAGATCTAAATAAGTAACTATAATTTCAAGATGATTGAAACTTTGTCTAAGATTTCAATCAAATGATTGGAAATTCATAAATCAAGTAAAGTACATTAGGGAGTCTTTCAAAGAAGACCAAGTCCAAAAATAAAACAAAACTTGTATAAACTAAAAATTTGGACTTAAAACAAATTGTCAATGAAAAAATGACTGGAAGCATATCTCTACTAGATCAAATATCGTACTGAGATTTTACACTTGAAGGAACATTTTCTATAAATGAAAGTTGTTTCTTTTGATAAACATTTTTTAGTACTTGAATAATTAAGAAACAAAGTTCCATCAAAATTTGGTGATATAGGAACTTAAAAAATCTAGTAAAGCACATAGAAACCATTGTATGTGAGAAAAAGTTCATAAGGAGTAACATCTAAGATGTCTTTTTTTGAAAATGAACTTGTAAACATTAAAGCTCCGAAGATTCAAAAACTTGCAAAGAAATATGAAATGAGTTAGGAATTGGAGATCATCAACATTCAGTCATGTATGAAACTTATATATCATTCATTTGATTGAATCTATATGATTGTATGTATATTGAGGTATAAGAACAAGATGATCATTTCAAAATAGAGGTATCCCCAATTTGCAGGATTTTATGATATTACAATCCCATTGTTAAATTCTTGATAAATGATCCTAAATCACCTTTGATATCAATAACTTGGGAAAGTTTTTAGAGATGGAAACAAGAAAGACAAAACCTATTTGTGTGATTTTTAAAATCTAAATAGGTAAATTGGTAGAAGGCTAAAAGCTAATGAGTATACGTATCAGTTGCTCTTATTGGATTTATTATGCATAATAATGTAATAGATGTACATTTTAATTTCTTTGAGAATTGAGCACTAATTTAGCTTATCATATATATATTACTCTCAAATAATAGTATGAAATAGTTTCCTTATGAAGAAATTATATTTTAAGATTTTGGAGGAAAACCAGAAATATTGGAGCTCAAGCATACAACCTATAATAATACTCATTGAGTGAGACTATGCAATCTAGTAATCTTTTCACCCCTAATTGGTTTTGATGATGTCAAAGGGGGAGAGAAATGAAGGAAAATGGATTTACTAGAATCAAAGAGAAAGAAAGGGGAAGAATAAGCATAGTGAAAGAGGAAGAAACCCTAGGATGCAATAACAAAGGGGGATCATTATCTTAGGGGGAGTTGAATTTTGTGTCAATCAATTTTTGTGTTTCCATCATAAAAAATGGGGAGATTGTTGATGATAGAGTTTTGATGATGTATATAATTGATGTAATCTAAACATCAACAAAAAATTAGTGTTTGTTTGGTAATTGAACTATACAACCATGTTTTCTCTTATGTGTTAAATAGAAGAATCATCTTGAGTGCAACCAAATAATTATGAAGTATAGAAATCAAATTGATAATCTTAATGACATCTATACTTAATATTGACACAAATGAATGTATAATCTTAGCTATGCATTGCACATTTGAATATAGCTAATGTGAAACTAAACTTGTTTGTTACATCCATAGATATAGCTATTGTTTAATATACTATATATATATATATATATATATATATATATATGGTATATCTTTCCCATGAAGATAAAATGCAATATCTAAAGCATGCATATGGTTAAGTAATAAACTTAGTGTAAAATGCAATGACTTGCTTAAGTGCATGTAAAGTTCTATTGAGAATAGCTAAGCAACGAATTCAACATCGGAGAAATCTTGATATAGCTTACTAATTGAATACATTTTCAAGACCATTTGTTAAAAGTTACGATTAGAGATAACAAAATGTGTATAGGTTGAAAAATGTTGAATCACATAAAAAGGCTAAGATGTCCAAATGCATTGGAATTCAAATATGTTGTTGGACATCCTTGTATATGACTAGCCTATTGAAGGACCTAAATCATGAGTTAAAACAATAACTCATATAGGTAAAAAATGAATGAACATAAAGAAATAATATAAATCTATACTAAAGTCCATAATAAGCATATGCATTAGAAAATATATTATAATAGACAAGTGCATAACTATTAGGCCTATTCATTTATGCTCAAGTAGTCATAAGTACTTATCAATGGAAACATGTGTCTTTAAATTATGATTCATGACATCTAGAATGCATCCCCATAATAATGTTGAGCCAAATATTATGAATGCATATTTTAGGAAGTTATTGTTGAATAAAGAAGTTTAGAAATCATAAACTTATGAATGACCTTATGCTTGGAGTCTAATGAAAGAAAATGTGTAGTTAGTTCTTTGAAAATACACTTCGAATGTATATACACTTGTGTACTAACCTTGCATCTTGAAGAAAATTAGTTTAAAACACAAGAGGTGATCAATGAAGGAATAAGAAAGCAAAGCCTAGAGCAACCCGGCTGACTGGGTGCTAATATCCATTTAATTGGAAGTAATTGAAGGTTGAGAAAGTTTCAAACAACCAATACCGGCTGACCGGGTGTCATTACCAGTTGATCGAGTATGGTTAATTTGATATTTCAACAAAGTAGAAGATATCGGTTGACTGGGTATCACAACTGACTGACCGGATATGCCTTATTTAGATGATGTCTAGAAGGTACCAGCTAACCGGGAAGAGCTTTTTGGATGATTAAGAGTTACTGCTTGAAGGTGTTTGAATGTTTTTTAGACGGGACCAACTGACTGGGAGCACTTTCTAGATGACCGAAAAGAGGTCAACCATACATTTTTGAGATACACGCGATTTCTTTTTGGTCCTCTTTTCAACCGTCCTATAAAGATGATGCATGGACGTCTTCTAGGGTTATCAAGCATTGTCGCAAACGTGAGAACAAATGTTTCTTGTGCATTCAACTTTTGTTTCAAAGGCTTGGTAGGGGTGAAATTTATTGTTGATTCAAGACCCTTTTTCTGTGAAGAAGAAGTAGTTCCTCTTGTGTTCTTTGTATTCAATCAGTGAGATAAGAGAATTCTTTATTTCTGTATTGTGGTTTGATTCTATGAGTGTTGAGGGATTTTTCGAGGGACAAATCGATCATTTTAAAGAGAGGTGTACTGAAGAAGTGTTATTTTGTCAATTCGTTGTAAGAAAGTGAAGCTAGCACCACGTCAATAGCTCGAGTAGATTCCTAGTATTTGGATCAAGGGATCAATACTGAAAAATGGATGTAGGCTAAGTTGGATAGACAAACCACTATAAATTGTTTATGCATTTATCTCTTTATTATTTTATATTTATTTATTTGATACTAACTACATTTAGAGAGGAAAAGTTTTTTCAAGCAAGCATTAAATTTGATAAACAACCTATTCACCCCCCTCTAGGTTGCCCTTTCAATAAATTGCATCAGCAGTTGATATCATTTGTGGGAATGACACTAGTCATTTTGCGATGTGTTGCCCAGATATTTACCCTAGGGGAATGAATAAGGTATTTTGCGAATAATGGTTTCTTTTTGGATATTCAAAAATGAAATTTGTAAATGCACAATAAATAAACAATAGAGAAAGAGAGAACAAACACAATAATTTTATGAAGTTTAGAAAATTTACTACGTCCTCGACTCAAGTATCTCCACTTGAGGTTTTTCACTATTGTGACCTCCTTACAGGTGGAGACCAAACCTTTACAAAGCAAAGACCGTAGCCCTCTTATCGTAGTAAAAATACCATTTTGCCTCACTGGGTAGCACTTACTCACAACTCTTATTACAATGAGATGATACAAAGATGTTTACCAAATAACACTCTCTTATAGAGTAGTTTGGTGCAATAAGATGCTCAATTTCTATAAATAGATCAGGTGTAAGCATTGAGTATTTAAGATGAGTGTAACTTTCTCATCTAGATTCGGAAGATGTTAGATCTAAAGTCAATAACAAAGATGTGAAAGTGTAAACTTGTAAGTGATGGCTTAGAAAGCCCTAGAGAACCTCTGTTTATAGCCTTTTAAAGTATATGTTCGTTGTTTTTCAAAAAGAGCCATTTCCTCCCTTTTTGTCTATTCAAAATTTAAATTTACGATTGCTAGATCAACAGAATCAGTTGATTGAATCATCAACTGATTGAATATAATGAGGATTGGTCGACTGATTAGGTCAATTGATTTGTCGAGAGGGTTTGAAGTTTTTTTGGTTAAGCACAATAAGTTGGTTGGTTCTAAGGATCAGTTGACTAGTTCTATTTGTACACTATTTTTGCCTTTGACAAGTGGTCGACTAATATTTCCTTTAGATCGACTGATTTAGACAGTGTGCTTAGGCAATTCATCAAATGGTCATTCAATCGACTAGTTCTATACATCAGTTGACTGGTTTTGTTTGTACACTAATTTCACCTTTAAAATATAGTCAACTGAATCTTTTTGGAGGTTGAATGATTTGGACAGTGAGTCTTTAGGCTATTTTGTAAATCATCACTCAGTCAACTGGTTTTATGGATCGGTCGACTGGTTTGGTTAGTGTAACTAAGAAACTTTAAGAATCAATCGACTAGTTCTATGAATTGGTCAACAGGTTTTGACAGTGAGTGTCTTCTAGCTTATTTTTCTTAGTGTACTTTTATCAAAATCTTTTGATTTTTTAAAGCTTAAGTTATGGAATTTTGAAAAATCATTTGAGGTTAGTTTTTAGATAATTATTTTAAATAGTAAGAGCTTACGACCAATGATCAATCTAATCCTAACGTCACTCAAAACCTAAAACTCAAAATAAGGAAAATGAAAGTCTTCACTTGAATCATTGGGCTTAATTATGTATAATTTGCTTGAATCATCATGAGTGCATTCCACTTGTTTTAATCTTTACTTTAGAGCATATTCTTAAGTGGAATCTTTTAGCTTGATGAACTTCTATCATTCTCCTACTTGTATCAATTATGGGTTACCTTTGCGAGAGTCTTTCTTGGTTTCTTATTTTTCTTTTTCCACACATCCCTAGGAAGAAACTATTTGATGAAAAGAGAATAGTGTATTCCCTATGCCAGTCAGTATGTAGAAAACACCAACCAATATACTTTTGTGGTGCCACATGTTGAGCAAGTAAATAAAAGGTTGACTACTAGTGTTTATTTGTGAGATAAGGTGCCACTTTTGTAGTTTGAACCCTAGATATTTTCCAAACCATTTCTCGTTTATGGAAATTATCAAGTTTACATCTGGCGTCAACGTTAAGTCCTTTCTTTGTTGCTTTAGTATTGGATGGACAAACCAAACATATATATGATGAAGTTTCATAGTGTATGTTTTTTGCTCATGATATTATTTTAATTGATGAAACTAAATGAAAGATAAATGTTAAATTAGATACTTGGATAGAGGATTTATAATTGCAAGGGTTCAAGATAAGAAGGATGAAAACTGAATATCTTGAGTGTGACTTTTGTAAAAATAGTAATAAAAATGAGGTTTTAGTGAAGATTGAAAATCAATGAAAAACTTTGTTATCTTCATCAAGAGGGAGAAATTAAAAATGAAGTTACTCATATAATTAAAATAGTATGGGTTAAGTGGAGAAGTGCGTTCGACGTATTGTGTGATTGACGTATACCTATAAAATTGAAAGATAAATTTTATAGAACAATTATTAGATTAGCGATGTTGCCTGAGACAAAATGTTCGGCAGTTAAGAAATAACATGTTAATAAAATGAATGTAGCCAAAACAAAGATGTTGAGATGGATGTACGATAAGATAAGAAAAGATAGTATTAAAAATGAATACATTCGTGAGATGATAGGAGTAGCACCAATAGGAGGATCAATGTGAATGGATCTAATATAAGGATTTTCTTTGTAGTTGGGGGATAATTTTAATTGTTTTTTGAAATCTTTTCAAGGTTTCACATATATCTTTGTATTTGATATATAAACTAAAAATTGGAGTCATGGTAGGGATTTTCACATGGTATTGACTTGGGACTTCACTCCTTTATGTTTTATTGCAGAGTACAGAACTATTTCTGAAGTTGTTGGACCACTATTTATCCTTGATAAAGTTAAGGTGTATATGTGCTCCATTCCTCATTAGTATTTCTTTTAAGCTTTCTTAGTCACACACACACACACATACATCTATATGCATACAAATTTAGAATGTAAAGTTACATGCATTTAAAATTTAATATTTAGTCACATCTATATGAGCTCAATTGCTAATTATTATCAGTATTTTGTCATAACTAAAGGTATTCACAAATTTAGTATAAGTATATAGGAATTTGGTTTGCTTATGCACATGCTAACGAGGAATTTTAGTTTGAGAACAAATCACCAATTGGGACTAACATAATTGGTAATTCATGACTCTTGAAATGGGAGGTTACGGGTTTTTCTCCCACTCCCTTTACTAAGAGGGGATGTGGTTAATTTTTCTCTCCTAGTCATAGGACCTACCGGTCCAATAATTTTTAGATAGGTGTAGGATTTCTTCATGATACAGAATTGAGACAATCCATTAACACAAAAAAAAGTTTGATAAGAAATCAACTAGTTTTCTTGTCAAGCTTGTGGTTTGTATAAAACTTGGATTCGTATTCTACCACCCCACATAGGACCTCCATCCTATAATTGTTGGGTAATAAATTGTTAGATGGTTGTTGGGTTTTTTCATGGTACAGAATTAAGACTCCGCTGACAAAAAGAAGGAGAGTGGACCTCCTAGGGTTCCAGTTTCCCCGGCATTGCCAGAGAAAGATCATTTTGACGATGATGAGGTGGTTAAGATCGAGATCGATGAGTCTCTATGTAATACCTTGACCCAATTGTAACCGAGCCAATAAGACTTTACGTTACAATGATGAAATAAACGATTTGGATTTTTAATAGCTTTGAATATATGGATGAATGCCAGGGCAAACGAATAACGACAATAAAAAAAGATAAAATGAGATAAAAAAAATAATAATAATAATAAAAAAAATAAAATTTAAAAGGAAATAAAATAAAACTAAAATAAAAATACAATAAGAATTTGAAATAAATAAAAAGAGGAATTGAATATGTGAACAATATATATATATATATATATATATATAGGTGTAAATAAGGAAATATATATGTGTGTGGGTGCATATCAGTTACGGTTGTGACTGTAACTTAAAGAAGGGGAATTCAGAGAGTTATGGGTGCAACAAGTGAAGGGTCAGTGGGAGAGAGAGAGAGAGAGAGAGAGAGAGAGAGAGAGAGAGAGAGAGAGAGAGAGAAGGAAATTGAAGGGGAGTTATAAAATGAAGCATGCATTGCATGCGTGGGAGAGAAGAAAAAAAAACTGAAGCAATAAGGGAAGAAACAAAGAAGGAGGAGCCGAACCACTGCGCTGCATGCATGAGGTATTTTGACATGCGTGAGTGTTGGTAGGAAGCGAGAAGAGGGTGAGTAACAGAGTAAGGAGATCAGAATTGAGGCGTTGAGATTCAGGAAGCGAAACTGGGCGACTTGAAAAAAATACAGCCGCCAACTCGGAACGGGGTAAGCTGGATCAAATTCAATTTTTTTAAATTTTAAGCACAAAGTATAGATTGGAGTGTAGGGTCATAATCATCATGAATCTAGGTTTTATTTGCAAAAAGAACCACAAGAAAAGGTGTAGAAACAAGGGAAAATAAGGCAGTTGCAGGTTATGTATTTTAGTTGTTTTGTGAATTTTGTGCATTGAAACTTGATTCTAACAATGAGGAAATTATCCTCTTAAGTGTAGGAAGTCAATAGGAATTTATTTGGGTCAAAATCGTAGAAGAAAAGGGTAGGAAATAGGGGAGAAAAGGGCTGATCGGAAAATCTTATAGCTCTACTAGAGCTGTGGTTTTTACTATTTTAGAGGAGATCCGACACTCCGATCAGAAAACCAAGGGCAAATTTGAGATGCCTATGAGGTATAGGTTTTTGGCCCAGTGGAAACCGCGAGAAAATCCGTCATCGGCAAGTCGCTGTCGATGGAAGAGACCACTAGCGCTGCTTAGGAAAGAAGACGCTATTTAGGGCTGTTGGTTTAGTTTGGGCCAAACCTAGTCGGGTTAGACCCGACCCACCCATTCCGAAGGCTGCCCAACACTGTTACATTATGGGTTGTGTTTTTAAATTGGAGGTTGGGGGTGTTTGGTTATAAAGGAGAAGCTATCCATTGTTTGGCTTAAATTGTAAAGGAAATGAAAAAAAAATGTATGGGGCAGTGACTTGAACCCGTGACCAAGGGGGGAGGGTGGGAAGAATGGACCACTATGCCACTGAGGCACATGTGGTCTATTTTGCTTCAATTAGTATATATATTAGATACAATTAATTAAATAAAATAATTAATTAAATTAGTAATTATTCAATTAATTCCCAATATACAAACGAGTGAAATAAATAGTGTAAATTTACTGTTTTGGACCTTTTGGATTCAATGTTGAGGTCTATTTCAAGAGACGGAGTCCCAAAAAATAAAATATCCGTAGAAACACCAAAATGACCAAAATGCCCCTATGTCGAAAGTGAGTTAAATGGACTTCGATTGAGTTAAGTAAATAGTGATTTTTTATTATTTCAAACCTTCTAGACTCAACGGTGAAGTCCAAATTGTGAAAAAAGAACCCAAAAAATAGAGACACATAAAAGACCATTTTACCCTTGGGTAAATTAAATCAAATTAGAAGTCGTAAAAGTATAAATTAATAAAAGAGATATTTAGAGTAGCGAGGCGTAAATTCGATAAATGACATTAAAGCTAAAATGTGTTTACTGATATATAGGAGACTCGAAAGGAAAAGGGAAGATCATGGAATACTAAGACGCATTGATAAGGTTAGTAAATTCCTATATTTGATACGTGGTTTTCCAAGCCACGATCTTTCTATTACTGGCAAAGCTCGTACTCATGTATATATATCCATTGTTATTGTTCCTACCATTGATATTGTTCTATCTAGTGGATGTCTAATGATTGATATCTCAAGACTTGATTCATTGTATTAATGTCTATCACTGTCTGCTTATGTTATGATGTTCCATGCTTTGTACACTTTGTATGGAATACAATAGAATCCTGATTTATGTTATACACCAGGTCTTGTGCTCAGTCACATTACCCATCTAATGCTATCTAATTAACTAGGACCTACGGGGTCAATTTATAAGATCTACGGGTCAAACAGACACATGGCAAAGATGGCGTTTTTACGCAGTATGTTTAATGGGGATTTTATATGCATTCATGGAAATGGAGGCTATGTTGGGCCCCAAAAGACCAAGGGTCTTCCAAACCCTGAATAGAGTAATTGCATCATCCATGTTTAATTGATATATTGACGTTTGTTGGATTCATAGGAAGTGTTCATTTCCCTATGAATAGTTCTATATTGATTGTTCTTAGTTATTAGACTTGACTGTGATCGTTTTATTGTGGCAGTTTTCATGTTGATTATGATTATTGAGCTTTATCCATATTCCTGTTACACCATCACTCACACTGGTTATTGGGCTTTATTTTTCATTAGCCATTGTGGCATTTTACTGTTAATTGCAATCGTTGTCATGACTGGCTATCATGTTACCTTGAATTGTATTCATCTATGTCATCCCAACCCGTATTGAAGATAGGCTTTTACTTGCTGAGCTTTGTTAGCTCACCCCTTTTATTATATTTTTCAGGTGAGAATGCTACAAAAGCACAATAGGTGATCCGGGGTGTAGGGAGCCGGTTGAGGAGCACAATAGAATACAGTAGTTTCTCCCATGCACTTACCACCTAAAAGTGGTTTATGATTGGTGTATGTTTGGTTATCATCAGATTTATTTTCAGTTTTTGAACAATGTTGTAATAAGGCTTCTGCACTTTAATGTTATGGTTATATTGCTTATTGTTATCATTGGTAAAAGAATGAAAAAAGTAGGGACGACCATTGGGCCTGCTCCACGACACGAGATCCGTATAGGGTGGGTTTTGGGTCGTGACAACTTGGTATTAGAGCAAGGTTTTAGGTGCTAGCAAGTCATGGGAGATAGGGCTAGGACACTAGAACTGTTACGTCTAGCAATGAAGTGATAGTAATACCAATACCTTTCTATATTAAACCTTATGTAACTACTGACCGTTATCTTATGTAAATGTATTGAATGTCTTTTCAGCTGGTTGACACAAGGACTACCGCAGCTGCTATGGAGCGTATCGAGCATTTGGAATAGTTGATGGAGAGGGTTATTGAGGCGTTACCCCAGAATCAGGCTAGTACGAATTAGACGGGCACTAGCCAGCCAATACAACATGAGCCGCCTGTCAACGTGGGTGCTAGTCAGTCGGTACAACAAGAGCAGCCGGTTAACCAGGATACTAGCTAGCTAGCACGATAGGGGTGGCCTGTCAACAGAGGTAGCTCTCAGAGGGATGAGTATGATTCGGTATTCCCATATGAGCAGTTCTAGAAGATGAAGCCGCCATCCTTTGACGGTACCCAGGGAGCCATAGCTGCAGAAGAGTGGCTCTTGGAGATGAACATAATTTTTCTCATCTTGCTATGCACTAGCATATGCCACATATCGATTCAAGGAAGTTGCCTATAAGTGATGACTGCTTGAGGAGGCCAGGGAGCCGGACATGGACTGGCAACGTTTTACTACGGTGTTCAATGAGAAGTACTTTCCTAGAGAAGTGAAGAATCGAAAAATTGCTGAGTTCATGGTACTTCAGTAGGGCAATATGACAATGGAGCAGTATGAGGCCGCGTTCAATGAGTTGGCCAGATTTGCCTCGAATGTTATCAATAGTGAGGATCTTAAGGCCCAAGAGTTTGAGGAAGGGCTACGGTGGGCCATTAAGGACAGATTGAGGCCTCAGTGGTTACCTACCTTCAATGAGGTAGTGGCCATCGCCATAATCATTGAGATGAGTGGCGAAGAGTTCGCCAAGAGACGGGAAAAGTAGAGGCTAGGTGGAGGTCAAAATCAAAGGTCAGGGTTTTCTTCCTCTAGGCAAAGACCCTCATTCACTAGACCCGGGACTAGATCCCGAACCACAAGACCCAGTTTGAGGAGGCCAAGCACTACTGAGGGGACCGTAACTAAATGCCCCAACTGTTAGAAAGTTCACAAGGGTCAGTGTTTGAAGGACAATAATGCTTGCTATTATTACGGTCAAGCGGGACATTTTGCTAGGGAATGCCCTCAGAATAACAGAGCCACTGCCAGTGCTGCTTCGATTAGGGCACCAACACCAGCACCTAGGGCACCAGCATCCGTGCCTTCAGCTACAGCGAATAGGCCACCGAACTGCAGGAATGGACAGAAAAATGTTCCACAACAAGCCGGATGGGTTTTTGCCATAGTGCCAAGGGATGTTCAGGCTTCGACTTCTGTGGTTGCAAGTACTCTTTTAGTTTGTGCACAGCGTACCCATGTTTTATTTGATACTAGTTTTATGCACTTTTTTATATCCCCTACATATGCTGCTAAGTTGAATAGATCGACAGAAGCCCTAGGATACTTACTTAATGTGATTGTACCATCGGGGCAATCATGAATGGGGGAGACCATGTATTAGAACTGTGAAATACAGATTATGGAGGTACCTTTACTTGCCGATCTGATACCATTAGAAATCTGTGGGTTTGACGTTATTCTTGGAATGAATTGGTTAACTGAAAATCATGCCACGATAGATTGTATGACCAATAGAGTGCTTATCCAGAGCCCCAGATTCCTGATCGTTGAGTTTGAGGGGACCGGAGTGGTTGCTCCACCTTATTTTGTTTCTGCTATACAGGCTAGACGTTTACTTCGCAAGGGGTGCCATGGTTTCTTGTGTAGTATCTAGAACACTAAGTCACAGCAGCCTGTGTTGGAGCAGATTCCTATTACTAGGGAATTCCCTGAGGTGTTTTTGGACGATCTTCCAAGGATGTTTATTGATCGAGAGATTGAGTTTAGCATCGATGTACTGCCAAGCACTGCACTGATATCTAAGACACCCTACTGAATGGCCCTAGCTGAGCTGAATGAGTTAAAGTTACAGTTACAAGAACTATTAGACAAGGGTTTTATACGACCCAGTTCATCGTCATGAGGTGTACTTGTATTATTTATTAAGAAGAAAGATGGGACCATGAGGCTATGTACAGACTACCGAGAATTGAATAAGGTTACCATCAAAAATAGGTATCCACTACCTAGAGTAGATGATTTATTTGACCAGCTGAAGGGGGTCAAGTGTTTTCAAAGATTGATCTAAGGTCCGGCTATCATCAGTTGAAAGTTAGGCCCACAAACATTCAAAAGACGGCATTTAGAACATGATATGGACATTATGAGTTTTTGGTCATGCCTTTTGGAGTGATTAATGCCCCAACCGCATTCATGGATTTAATGAAAAAAGTGTTTAAGCCGTACTTGGATGATTTCGTGATCATATTCATTGATGATATTATGGTCTATTCTAAGAACTAGGAGGAACACGAGGTATATTTGAGGAAGGTCCTATAGACGCTAGGGGAGCAAAAGTTATACGCTAAGTTGAAAAAGTGTGAATTCTGGCTCCCAAGCATTTCCTTCTTAGGGCATGTGGTCAATAAGGATAGGATCTCCGTAGACCCCCAGAAGATAGAGGCTATTACCAGTTGGCCCCGACCGACTACTGTCACGAAGGTTCGCAGTTTCATGGGTTTAGCTGGCTACTATAGGAGATTTTTCAAGGATTTTTTCAAGATTGCCATGCCAATCACCCAGTTGACCCGGAAGAATACTCCATTCATTTGGGCTGAGGATAGAGAGCAAAGTTTTCAAGAGTTGAAGAACTGATTGGTTACAGCTCCAATTTTGACAGTACCAGATAGGACAGAGGGTTTCGTGATCTACAGTGATGCCTCACGCCAAGGCTTAGGATGTGTTCTAATGCAACAGGGAAAGGTAGTAGCTTTTGCATCAAGGCAACTGAGGCCACATGAGAGGAACTATCCAACTCACGACCTTGAGCTTGCAGCTATTGTCTTTGTATTGAAAATCTAGAGACATTATCTGTATGGAGCTACCTGTGAGATTTTCACTGATCAAAAGAGTCTCAATTACTTGTTTACGCAGAAAGAGCTCAATATGCGCTAGCGACGTTGCTTAGAGTTCATCAAGGACTATGAACTCAGTATACAGTACCATTCAGAGAAGGCGAATATAGTAGCTAATACTCTTAGCAAGGAGTCATCAAGGAATCTTGCTTACCTGTTGACTACATAGAAAGAACTATTACAGGATTTACAGACCATGGAGGTTGAGGTGATTTTGCCAGGTTCTAGGGCGATGTGTGCTAATGTCACAATCGGTCTTACGATTGTTAACAAGATCAGGGAATCGCAGGCTCACGACAGCAAGTTTGTCACATCCCGAACCCCACCCTACGCGGATGTCGAGGACGTGACTGCCAGTTGGTCGCGACGCGACCAACCAAAGGCAAATTCTGAACTTTCCGACAAATTGCACTCCAACTGTAGGGTCAGATGCAGCGGAATTTAAAACTTTTTCTTTGTGTCACGGGAATGCAACTCACTTATCCATCATAAGTATATGTATCACAGAGCAAGACTAAATCCAGTCAGTCTACAATTCTAATTTCAGAGCATATCTAAAATCAAGCATATAACAACAGAGCAGATCTAATATCTCTAGAGTACCATTAGTTCCATGAGCCATGTCTATCTAGTATATAACAGTCAAGTCAGTCATAACATACCACTCATCGGAATAACCAGGTTCAATCCACAATAAACCAGTCTCTACAATTCAGTGCCGTCAGATCCTTACTTGCGATGCCACTTAGCCTATTCACGTCATGTCATAGTACCTTCTAATCCAATGGAGGTAATTCCTGAAAAATGTCAGAATAATGGGGTGAGCTTAAATAAGCCCAGTGAGTAACACAGATTCCCTATCATGGGTTTCAAAACCAGTTTTGTGCTTCCAAGGCACATGGATAATTTAGTCATTTCAAAAATAACTATTTTTATAAATCCATTTCATAAGCAGTCTAGTACAATAAAACGGAATCGAACAGACAATACAAACGGATCGGAACATGACATAACCAATCGGTCAGAACAATAACTATTGCTAATCTATCGGTCAAGACACAGACTCTTCATTAACGGAACAAATCATAACGGAACAGGACCATATATCAATCAAGACAGGCAGATCATCAACGGACGGAACATGTCGGAACCGGACGGAACATATCAATCGAGGTAGACATAACATTAACGGACGGAATATAACGGAATCGGACGGTAACAATACATCAGTCAAGCAAAGGCATATCGCGAACGGATAAAATTATAACGGAACTAAACGGAAACAATACACTAATCAGGACACAGGCAAATCATGAACAGGACACAACGGAACTGGACCATATATCAATCAAGGCAGACACATTATCAATGAACGGAACAAAACATTAGTCAAAGCAAAGTCATATCATCAACGGATAGATCATAATGGAACTGGACCATATATCAATCAAGGCGGACTTAACATCATTAACGGACGGAACATGTCAGAACCGGACGGAACATAACAACCGAGGCAGACATATCATTAACGGACAGCACATAACCGAACTGAACGAAATTCCTAATTCGAAGGACACAAGCACATCACGTGGAATGTGGTACAAAGGGCGTACATTAAGTACATACATTTAAACAATATAGCATTCAGACAGTATACTATACAAAGCGGTACGATACAACAAAATGTTGTTCTTTGCCTATATCACATGGTTTATTTAATCGTTTCAGAAATAATGGTTCAATATATCCATTTTATCTCAACAGTTCAAAACGGGCAAAACAGTACGGGATGCTAGCACAGGGATCAGGAATATAGTCAATTATTTAAAAAGACTAAAACCATGTCATAAGTGATATAGTACGAAAAGCATGCATTTAAATAATTGCACTTAAATAATTGCATTCAAAACAGATCAGTAAATCAAGGGACAGTATCAAAACAGTGTCAGAAGTTACTCACAAACTTTACGCTTATTTCCTTGCATAAATAATCCGATAACCTCCAGGTACGTCAGGCATCTCCATGTATATCCTGAATAATAATCATCAATCATAGACAGATCAGAACTCATCCATTCAGGTCTCATTCGTCATCTTAGGTATCTATCGGATTACCTAAGATAGCCTAGTAGCCTATCGCCCTTCCATTGGGTCTCACCCGAGGTTATTTCATTCTTTAATTAGGCTTAGCAGTTATTAGGATCATATCCTAAGTCATTTAGACTTCAATTGTTATCAGTCAGGCACTCATTCAACCTTAGGGGCAAAATGGTAATTTTTACCATTCTTGTCCCGGACCCTATCGTGGTCTTCGGAATAGTCTTTATATCTTAAGTACAAAGTTCTACGTCCTTTAGACTCCAATCGGTATCAGTTAGGTTCTCATTTTAACCATAGGGGCAAAATGGTAACTTTGCCATTCTTATCCCGGACCCTGTTCTGTTCCTCAGAATATCCCATATATCGTATATATGAAGTTTTAAGTCTTTTAGACTTTAATCGGTATCAGTTGGGTACTTATTTAGTCTTAGGGGCAAAATGGTAATTTTGTCATTTTTGCCCCGGACCCTATCATGGTCCTCAGAACGTCCCATATATCTCATGTATAAATTTGTAAGTCCTTTGGACTTCATTTGGTATCTGCTTTAGATCGTCGGGACACATTGGTCATTTCTCGTTTTATGCGTTGACTGTCTCGGAGTCTTATTTAGCCCTTCAGTGTTCATAATTATCCCTATGATAATTTATCAGATCAGTTTGACCTTTATTCGACCTCTACTTTGCACTTACAGTGCTCAGGAGTATTTTGGTCATTTTACGTTTTGTGTAATTCTGACCCCGATTCGTCATCTAATCAAGTATACAGTCTCACCAGTGTCTGGGCTCCTACCGGTATCAGTTTCGTCCCAATCGGACTTTGTTTAGGTCTCGTACGGTATCAGGGGTAATTTGGTAATTTCATGTGTCGTATTTTTCGGCACGTCAGTTCATAAAATGGACCTCACCATTGGGTCCAGAGTGTCCAACATAGTGAAATTGGACTATCTGTTATGTGTAATCGGCCCTGGGTATCATTAAGGGCAATTCGGTCATTTATACCTACGTGTCTGTATTTTTCGGGACCTCGGTTCATTAAACGGACCTCACCGTTGAGTCCAGAATGCCCGAGATAGTCAAAATAGACTGTCTGATATTTTTATTTGGGTCTGGGTGCCATCAGGGGCAGTACAGTAATTTATCACTTACAGGTCTGTATTTTTCGGGACTGTATTTCCAAAATCGGACTGTACCATTGAGTCCAGAATATTTGAAATAGTGAAAATACACTATTTATTTACTTAATTTGGACTTCGTTTGACATATTTAATGTCTAGGGGTAAAATTGTAATTTTACCTATTTAATAAAATAATTAAATAATTATTTTATTATTTAATTAATTTATTCAGGGCTTAAATGAACAAATTTTCTAAAATCTGGGCCACTGTGTAATTCCCCAAAACAGTTGGGGTAATTCCGTAATTTTTAGAAAGCTGTGGGGCCAAAACAGAATTTAATAAAATATAGGTTCAGAACCGTTTGGTTCTAGGGTTTAGAAAGTGAACCGGTCCAAAATTCAAAGAAGCCAACCGGTTCAGGGTCCCTCAGAAAACCGGGATAGCATATCCCTAATAACCCCAATTTTAGTCCCTATCCGTGTTTCAATTGCCCCTAATCTCAATTTTAATTTTTAAAGCCCGTAACCAAACAGGTCAAGTTGGATTTTAAAACAAATCAGTTGACACCCAAAACGGTGTAGTTTCATTTTTTCGGTGGCACGTTCATGCGTCGACACGTGTCCGAGTCGACACGGTCTGTCCAAGCGAGTTGGACGAGTCGACTCCGTCTTCTTCATCTTCTCCCCCAGTTTTGCCCTAATTCCCAGTTCCGGTTTCCTCCATTTTCGTGGAGTTTCAGGGAGGGTTTTCAACTGCTTTCGGTTCCAATCGGTTTCTGATGGTCATGCCAACTCTTTGGCATTGATTTCACGGTTCGAATCAAGCCCAATTACTTGATATATGGAGGAACAGCCGAAACAATAATTTGGCTATTAAACCTTCGTTTCTCCACCAAAACTGATGCGGTTTGTCTCAAAATGATCCTTGTATCATGGGCTTGAGGTCCTAATTACGAGCATTCAGTGTAGGAGTCGATTACAAGGTCTGGGTTTCAAACCCGAGGCCTGCATCTGCGGTTTTGAGGGTCCAAATCAGTGCTCTAGGGTCGCGGGTTGGTATTTTTGGAATCCTTGTGACCTCTAGACTAGGTCTTGACCAACCAAATTCAACTTGGTGAGGGTTGTTTCAGACCTGCACATTCGAGGTCCATCAATGGTGGTTTCAGTCACGGTTTGGGGTTAAGGCTATTCCGACCATTCTAAGTTGTCCTAGAACAGTTCTAAGACTCACAGGAGCTTATATACATAGTTTATATAGGCCAAAACTATCAGATACAGTACCAACAATCAAAACAGAAAAATTAACAGTTTGAGGTGTTTCACCTTTCAAACAGTGGCTGTTCCCCTCTTGGCTCGATTCAGGTCTCCTCATGGCTTTATGCATGCTGCTATTGTGCAGTCGTGCATCTCAGTTCCTCAGCCTTCCTTCCTCCTTGGTGCATCTCCCATGAATGTACACACCATGGACACACACTTTGCATGCACATGCAAGCTTTCTCTCTCTTGGTTTCCCACCCAAGACTACATGCAGACTCTCTAAGCTTCTAACAGACCTACCCCCTCTATAACAGTTCTGATTTTTTTTGAAGATCTCAAGGTGAGTCCATGTATATATACTAATATACACATTTATACCTATACATCTCCATATATATAGATATATATACACATCAGAGAATCAGTAGGATCATGGGGATGATGTGGGCTGATGGAGAGCAATCATGTGGGGTTTGCATGGGTTGCCATTGGTTGATTTGGGTGGCAAGTTGGGGCAAATCAGAGATATATACAATTAAGTTGTATATACAGGCACAAAGGTGCTGGATGGCCACCTGGTTAAGTTTTTGGATAAAATTCTTTCCCTCCATAGGTCAAGGGTTCAATTCCCCTTGACCACCAATTTGGCCATTTTTCACCATTTTGGGCTAAGGCCCTGTTTGGCTGCGCATTAATTCAGTTTCTGATGTTTGCCCCATAACTTTCATTCCGTAACTCGTTTTTCGATGCGGTTTCTTCCGGTCAGTTTCTATTTCAGTTATCTTCAGTGTCAGAGGTTCCGTGTCATTTATCAGTCATTCGGGATTTCCGTGGTTAATTAATTCGAATTCCGTCAGTGTTAAATTGACATTATTTCACCTAATTAATTGATAATTAGGTTCGGGTATTGTACCCTATTCCTGAACATGTTTTAATTGTTCTATTGGTCTAGTGTGACCACCGGGAGATTAAGGTTAACTTCCTTAATTATTCCCTAAGCCGGCATTAATTAATAATTAATTATTTAATTATTAATTATACAGAGTCGGGGTGTTACAAAGTTAGTTAAGTTTTTTCAAGAGGCTGACACTGGAGGGAATATAGATTTCTCTATACGAGATGGGGTGTTGTACTATCATGACAGGATTTACGTGCTAGACGTACCTGAGATTAAGAAGGAGATTCTTGATGAGGCACACAGTTCTAGAATTGCTATACACCTAGGAAACACAAAAATGTACCACAACATGAAGGGCATTTACTGGTGGTCAGGCATGAAGAAGGATATAGCTGCACACATTGCACGATGTATGGAGTGCCAGCAGGTCAAGGTTGAGCATCAGAAGCCAGGAGGGCTTCTATAGTCACTGCCGATACCAGAGTGGAAATGAGAGTATATCACGATGGATTTTGTATCAGGGTTGCTTAAGACATCACATGGGAATGATTCTATATGGGTGATCGTTGACAGACTGATACAAGCAACCCATTTTCTTGCGACCAAGACAACTTAGACTTTAGAACGATTGGCCATGCTTTATATCAGAGAGATCGTTCGATTATATAGAGTCCCCGTATCCATTGTATCCGACCAAGATCCATGATTTGTGTTTAAGTTCTGGAGGAGTCTATAGAAGGCTATGGGTACTGAGTTGAGTCTTAGCACTGCATATCACCTCGAGACAGACGTACAATCCGAGAGAACGTTACAGACATTAGAGGACCTACTGAGATTTTGTGTCATTGATTTCAAGGGAAGTTGGGAAAATCAACTATAATTAGTAGAGTTCATGTATAACAACAACTGCCAATACAGTATTGGTATGGCACCGTATGAGGCATGATATGGTAGGCAGTGTAGATCTCCACTATGTTGGATGGAAGTGGGTGATAGGAAACTATGTGGGCCAGAGATAGTAGCACAGACCACCGATAAGATCCATCCGATCAAGCAGCGTTTACTAACAACTCAGAGTCGACAGAAGAGTTACGCTAACACGAGAAAATGAGAGTTGGACTTCATGATAGGTGACTACGTGTTCTTGAAGGTATCATCGATGAAAGGAGTGGTCAGATTTGGCAAGAGAGTGAAATCAAGGCCATAATACATTGGATCGTTCAAAATTGTTAGACGAGTCAGACCAGTAGCATATCAGCTAGCATTGCCATCTGAGTTAGCTCACGTACATGATGTGTTCCATGTTTTGATGTTAAGGAAATGTGTGCACAACCTAGATCAGATAATCGAACACGAGCTGCTAAATGGAAAAGAGTATTTGAGTTACATTGAGTAGCTAGTACAGATCTTAGACCGACGAGAGCAAGTACTACAGAACAAGACCATTCCACTAATGAAGGTATTATGGAGGAGTTCTCGACTTGAAGAAGCCACTTGGGAACGAGAAGATGAAATGCGTGCTCAGTATCCTCATTTATTTGTATCATGACTTAGTTAAGTTTGGGGGACCAAACATATTTATGGGGGGGGGGGGGGAATATAATACCCTGACCCAATTGTAACCGAGCTGATAAGACTTTACGTTACGAGGATGAAATAAACGTTTTGGATTTTCAATAGCTTTGAATATATGGACGAATGCTAGGGCAAACGAAGAGCAACAATAAAAAAAGATAAAATAAGATAAAAAAATAAAATTTAAAAGGAAATAAAATAAAACTAAAATAAAAATAAAATAAGAATTTGAAATAAATAAAAGGGGAATTGAATATGTGAACAATATATATATAGGTGTAAATAAGGAAATATATATGTGTGTGGGTGAATATCAGTTATGGTTGTAACTGTAACTTAAAGAAAGGGAATTGGGAGAGTTATGGGCACAGAAAGTGAAGGGTCAGTGGGAATGAGAGAGAGAGAGAGAGAGAGAGAGAGAGAGAGAGAGAAGGAAATTAAAGGGGAGTTATAAAATGAAGCTTGCATTGCATGTGTGGGAGAGAAGAAAAAAAAAACTGAAGCAAGAAGGGAAGAAACAAAGAATGAGGAGCCAAACCACTGCGCTGCATGCGTGAGGTATTTTGACATGCGTGAGTGTTGGTAGGAAGCAAGAAGAGGAGGAGTAACAGAGCATGGAGATTGAAATTGAGGCATTGAGATTCAGGACGCAAAATTGGGTGACTAGGAAAGAATACAGTGCGTCAACTTGGAACGGGGTAAGTTGGATCAAGTTTAATTTTTTAAAATTTTAAGCACAAAGTATAGATTGGAACGTAGGGTCATAATCAGCATGAATCTAGGTTTTATTTGCAAAAAGAACCAAAGGAAAAGGTGTAGAAACAAGGGAAAACAAGGCAATTGTAGGTTATGTATTTTAGTTGTTTTTGTGAATTTTGAGCATTGAAACTTGATTCTAACAATGAGGAAATTATCCTTTTAAGTGTAGGAAGTCAATAGGAATTTATTTGGGTCAAAACCATAGAATAAAATGGTAGGAAATAGGGGAGAAAAGGGCTGGCCGAAAAATCGCAGAGCTTCACCGGAGTTGCAGTTTTTCCTGTTTTGGGGGAGATCTGACACTCTGATCAAAAAACTGAGGGCAAATTTGAGATGCCCATGAGGTATAGGTTTTGGCCCAGTGGAAACTGCAAGAAAATCCGTCGCTGGAGAGTCGCTGTCGACGGAAAAGACCACCGACGCTGTTGGGGGAAGAAGATGCTACGCTGGGCTGTTGGTTTAGTTTTGGCAAAATCGGGTCGGGTTAGACCTGACCCACGCATTCAAAAGGCTGCCCAACACTGTTACATTGTGGGTTGTGTTTTTAAATTGGAGGTTGGGGGTGTTTGGTTATGAAGGAGAATTTATCCATTGTTTGGCTTACAATTGTAAAGGAAATGAAAAAAAATATATGGGGCAGTGACTTGAACCCGTGACCAAGGGGGAAGGGTGGGAAGAATGGACCACTGTGCCACTGAGGCACATGTGGTCTATTTTGCTTCAATTAATATATATATTAAATATAATTAATTAAATTAGTAATTATTCAATTAATTCCCAATATACAAATAAGTCAAATAAATAGTGTGGATTTCTTGTTTTGGACCTTCTGGATTCAATGGTGTGGTCCATTTCAAGAGACAAAGTCCCAAAAAATAAAATACCCGCAGAAACGCCAAAATGACCCTACGTCGAAGGTGAGTCAAACGGACTCCGATTGAGTTAAGTAAATAGTGGATTTTTATTATTTCAAACCTTTTGGACTCAACGGTGAAGTCCAAATTGTGAAAACAGAACCCAAAAAATAGAGACACATAAAAGACAATTTTACCCTTGGGTAAATTAGATCAAATTAGAAGTTGTAAAAGTATAAATTAATAAAAGAGATATTTAGAGTAGCGAGGCGTAAATTCAATAAATGACATTAAAGCTGAAATGTGTTTACTGATATATATATATATATAGGAGACTTGAAAGGAAAAGGGAAGATCTCGGAATACTAAGACGCATTGATAAGGTAAGTAAATTCTTATCTTTGATACGTGGTTTTTCAAGCCACGATCTATCTATTACTACCAAAGCTCGTACTCATGTATATATATCCATTATTATTATTCCCACCATGGATATTGTTCTATCTGGTGGATGTCTAATGATTGATATCTCATGACTTGATTCATTATATTAATGTCTATCACTGTCTGCTTATGTTATGATGTTCCATGCTTTGTACACTTCGTATGGAATATAACAAAATCCTGATTTATGTTATACACCAGGTCTTGTGGTCAGTCACATTACCCATCTGATGCTACCTGATTGATTGGGACCTACGGGTCAAATGGACACATGGCAAAGATGGCATTTTTACGCAGTAAGTTTAATGGGCATTCATGGAAATGGGGGGTATGCTGGGCTCTAAAAGACCGAGGGTCTGCCAAACCCTGAACAGAGTAATTGCATCATCCATGTTTAATTGATATATTGATGTTTATTGGATTCATAGGATGTGTTCATTTCCCTATGAATAGTTCTGTATTGATTGTCCTATTTATTGGACTTGACTGTGACCATTTTATTGTGGTAATTTTCATGTTGATTATGATTATTGAGCTTTATCCATATTCCTATTGCACCATCACTCACACTAGTTATTGGGCTTTATTTTTCATTGGCCATTGTAGCATTTTACTATTAACTGCAATCGTTGTCATGACTGGCTATCATGTTACCTTGAATTGTATTCATCTATGTCATCCCAACCAGTATTAGAGATAAGCTTTTACTTACTGATCTTTGTTAGCTCACACCTTTTATTATATTTTTTAGGTGAGAATGCTACAGAACAACAATAGGAGATTCGTAGCATAGGGAGACGATTGAGGAGCATAATAGAATACACTAGTTTCTTCCATGCACTCACCACCTAAAAGTGGTTTATGATTGGTTTATGTTTGGTTATTGTCAGACTTATTTTCAGTTTTTGAACAATGTTGTAATAAGGCTTCCGCACTTTAATGTTATGGTTATATTGCTTATTGTTATCATTGGTAAAAGAATGAAAAAAGTAGGGACGACCATTGGGCCGGCCCCACGACACGAGATCTGCATAGGGTGGGTTTCGGGTCGTGACACTCTATTTTCTAGTTAATCAATGAGAGCTAAATTGATTTGTTTTAATGTATTTTTTGTTCTTCATTTTGGTCATTTTCTATTACGAAATGTACTTTTGTGAATTCGTAAACACAAATTGCTACAATATATTTGCTACAAAGTTGTACAACTGCCTGATCATTCATACAAGAACATGATCATACAATGAATCTCAATAAAAGGATAGTGATGTCAAAACTGGTAGATGCAATAAACTACGGGGCCCAGCTACCCTTTGTGTGCATAAAGCACTGAGGTCAATAATGTAAACTGTGTCCTCCAGGACTGCTGTCATGCACTATGCCTCGATATAGCCATGATGGAAACTGGTCCCCGTACTCGGGTCATACTACGCATCTAGATGGAGTTTGTGATTGAGCACAAATTTGACACTGATAAATATCAAGACCATGCTATCTCCACAGAGAAGAATGTGGATCATAACTAGTTCAGGGTAACATAATATAATTATAGCTTTTTACGGCTATGTTATCGGGTTGCCGAGAACAATAACTACTGGCCCCTCTTGGCCCTACGTACAAATGTACAGAATGGTCCTTTGCACAAATGTATAGGAACTCATGATAGAGATATAACATCATCAATAGATATGGAAATCAAGGGCAAGATACAACATTATAGCTAAGTTATTCCACTGATAAGCAATATCATATAGTGGAATCATAAAAGATCTAATATGATAATAAAGAATACAAATGCGTATAGAAGAACTGTGACATGGCTGAGAATTTACTACATACATAGATTGGTTATTACTTACACTTTAATATTCCTTGGAAATCAAGCTACGTTTCCTTTCTTGCTACTCCACGTTGGTTTCCTTCTCTTTCCCTTTAGACGGCCTTGTCATTCGAAAAATACAACTCAGTCTATGCTACGTATTCAAATATATCTGTCATGGCTATAAATATTTTATTTATTAATTTGTACCTTTTCATTGAGTTCAGAACGTCAAATAAAATTAGTTTAGGCTTTCACGGACTTCAATTCGGACATCTGTACTAAAAAGGGCAAAATTGTCATTTTACACTTTTACGTGTCTTTATTTTTTGGGACCTATTTTCATAAATTAGACTCCATCATTGAGTCCGAAATGCTTGAAATAATAAAAATTTACTATTCAGTCACTTTAATCGGAGTCCGTTTGACTCACATTTGACTTAGGGGCATTTTGGTAATTTTTCCTATTTCTAATTAATATTTAATTAATTTATTCTTGGGTCAATTCATAATTAACCATAAGCCTAGGGCCCTTTTACAATTTCTCTAAACTCTTGGGCCAAATCAGAATTTCAAAAATTACTTATTCAGTGTTGGAATAGCCAAACAGTGGCTAAGCCCCTAAAACAGGGATAAGCTATCCTCATTCCTGTTTAGGTCTTAATTTCAATTTCTAACATCAGTATAAAAACACCCCCCAATCCTATTTAATTCATAACACAAAATGACACAATTTTGGAATATGCCTCATGTGCAGATGGGTCGAGTCTGATCTAAACCTAAACCGACCCAAACCCTAACAGTACCTTCTTCTCTAGCGACACTCTAGTGTCTTCTCCGGCACTGGCCAGATTTTTTCGACTACTTTTCTGACCTAACTCAATGTGATCCTCTTCCAATTTTCATGAGCTTTTCATATTTAATGCTAGTTTTGGATTAGATCATTGGGTCTTCACGAAATAGGGAGAAACCGTAGCTCCGGTGAGAAATTCAATTTTCCGGCCAACTGGTTTTCTTCCTATTTCATGTCCTTTGTTATATTTTTTTTGACCCATTTCATGTCCCATTCAATTTCTGCACCCAAGAGGAACATTTCCTCATCATTTAAACAAAGTTTAACACCCAAATTCATAAAAATCGATTCTAATATCGTAACCTGCAATTGCCCTTTTCTAACTCATTTCTAACTCTTTTTAAGTGATTCTTTTTGAAAAATAATTGTCATTTCATGCTTGATAAGATCCTACATCTAAAACTACTTTCATGCTTCAAAAGTATAAAAACAGAACTTGATATCACTTACCTTAGTTGAGCATATAGCTCGCAATATCCTTCTTTGATTCTCCTTAGCTTCTCTTTTGAGCTTCAAAATCACTCTCAGCTTCTCAGTTTTCTCCCTTGTGGTATGAATTTCTCTCAAACTAAACCCACGTATATATAGGCAATCTTTCACCGCCCTCAGCTTCTCCCCTCTCCTTCCTCTCTCTTTCTTTTGTCTTTTCCTTTCTTTTTGGTTCTCATCTCTTTTTACTTTCCATTAAATGCAAACCTTGATATTTTACATGTTATATATATAGCCACTCACCGCCCACTTTCTCTCTCTCTTCCTTTTTTTTCTTCTAGCTTCCAAACTCTTTTACGTGATTCTTTCTATTTCTACAAGCTTCCACTTCTTTCTATTGATTTCTTTTCTTTTCATTTTATTTACTTATATAAATATATATATATATATATATAAAAGCCGTATATATCTATCTATCTAGATATATATATATAGCTTATATACATATAGTATTTAATATTATATATATATATATATCAGTAATACTATATCTATAGATATGTGTATACTTAAATACACACATACACATATATCTATACACTCACGTGCACATTTTCTCGTAAAATTGAGCTTCTGGTGCGACGGCCCTCGGGGCACTCAAGATTGCCTGTAACTCATACCCGTGCATGTATGTCGATCATGCCACTAAATTGTACGTCTGATTTTATTCACGCAAGAATTTGGCTTACAGTTCGGGTTACATGTCTTGGCCCAGTCCAACCCGGGTCGAGTACTGCCTAACTCGGGCCAGGGTATTACAAAATAGTAACGTTTTCATATTCTAGAAAAACAATTGGCAAAATTATATGTTCTTTAATTTTTAGTCCATGTTTGTTAATGGAATTAGGATTTATCATTTGTGGATGGTTAACTGAGTTTTAGAGTAGTTGATAATCTAATTCACCTTTTTTTTGTTTTCTATTATGGGGTACTTTAGTGAATATAAAAGTGGAGCAATTTGCAAAGAGGTGTTGTTCATTGGTTTTATATTATGAACTTAGATAATAGATGCTCTAGAGTATAGAATATTCATCTTTGAAGTTGTGGCGATAGACATGATTTGGATTATTTGTGCCAGTAGATCCTTTTATCTCATCCTTAATCTATTTTGGTTGTGCATTAGATGTTATGCTAATAATCCAATGCCTCTTCTCAGTTCTCACTTTTGTATTTAGAATCTCCAACAATGCTCCCTACTTTGGCGCAACGGTAAGGTTGCAACATTGTGATGTTGAGGTTCAATTCGTGGAAATAGTCTCTTTGCTTATAGAGGTAAGGCTGCATACATCTAACCCTTCTCAGACCCTACAGTGGTTAGAGCATCGTGTACTGGGTTTGCCCTTCTCCAACCATGCTCCCTAAATTATCTCCTTTTAGTTAAAATGGCTAAAAAGTAGTCACTTTTGAAGTGTCTACTCTAACCTTGCTCCTTTTTTTTAAAGAGTCTTGAATGTTTATTAATTTTGGAATTAAAGTAGAAGATAGTTCATGATGCTGCAAAAAACAGCACCGGTCGATTCGATGATTCGGCAAGAAGGACCTGCAAAAAAGAGAAGGAGGACCCTCCGACGATCAAGTCAGTAAAGAGGGAATATATAAAATAAATATAGAGAATATGTGTAAAAGAGAGTGATTGTATATGTGATTGAATCTGAGATTCAATGTGAGATCCAATATTTAGGCGTACCTGCCCCCTTTATTTATAGGGTTGAGAGTCATTGATTTTAGCAGTTTCCTACATTGAATAGAATTCCTTTCCTTGTTTGATAAGGTTTAAAAGATATGTGATAATCTTCCCTGATTGAGGTAGGATTCCTTTCCTATCTGAAAGACTTGCACTCCAAGATATATTCCTTATTCTGAGGTCGGAAGTCTATGGAAAACGGTGACCAGTTCGGAACTCCTCCTACTCTGGAGGCCTGCTAGTAGCTGCTCTAGGGGCAGCTCAGCTCTGGAGGCAGTTCTGCTCTGGAGGCCTGCTGGGTAGCTGCTTCGGAGGCAGCTCAACTCTGTTAGTAGTAGCTCTGCTCTAGAGGCAGCTCTGCTCTGGAGGCAGTTCTGCTGGTAGCTGCTCTGGAGGCAGCTCAGCTTTGCTAGTAGTAGCTCTGCCGGAGGCAGCTCTGCTCTAGAGGCAGTTCTGCTGGTAGCTGCTCTGGAGGCAGCTTAGCTCTAGAGGCAGTTCTGCTGGTAGCTGCTCTAGAGGCAGCTCTGCTCTGGAGGCCTGCTGGTAGCTGCTCTGGAGGCAGCTCAGCTCTGCTTTGGAGGCCTACTGGTAGCTGCTCTGGAGGCAGCTCTGCTCGTAGCTGTTCTGTAGGCAGCTCTGCTAGTAGCTACTCTGAAGGCAGATCTGAAGGTAGTTGCTCTGCTAAGTCTGTTAGCTCTGGAGGCGCATTTTATGGCTCATCAGTTACTCCCCTCCCAAGCCTCAGTTCTGTGAGATCCATGCAGAGCTGAGGTTTAGGATTTTTGAAGAGTCACGCGTACTTGATGATTTATGATATACTGGCCTGCAACACTTAGAAATAAAACAGGGTTTTTATAAAAGTTGGTAGGGTGAGAAAAATGGACCAGACCTAGGAGTCTGTACATTTAGATGGACCAGACCAGAAGGCCTCTACATTTGATGGACCAAACCAGAAGGCCTGTACAGTTGATGGACCAGACTTGAGTCTGTGCATTAAGATGGACCAGACCAGAAGGCCTGTACATTGAGATGGACCAGACTTGAGTCTGTGCATTAAGATGGACCAGACTCTGAAGGTCTGTACATTAAAAGATGGACCAGACACTGAAGGCCTGTGCATTAGAGATGGACCAAACTCTGAAGGTTTGTGCATTAGATATGGACCAGGCACTAGGCGCCTGTGCATTAGAGATGGACCAGGCACTGGAGGCCTGTGCATTAGAGATGGACCAGACCTGGGGGTCTGTGCATTAAGATAGAAGAATCGTAGAAGAATCTGCATGATTAGCATAGTAGACAATTGATAATATATGTAGTGCAAAAGATATAGCTGAGTGAGTTTGCCAAAAGTTCTCAAAGCGAAGCTTTGAAGTCACCCTGAGTGAGGTATTTGAGATCTAGCTGCTTTAAGATTGTAATTATTTGGGTTGCTGAATCCTTCATCAACATATTGCCATTGACCCAAAAATCCCCTCTGTAACTGTATTTGGGCTAGATGATGTGCCAGCTTTGTGGAGCATATATTCGTGGGCGGGGATCCTCTGAAACTACACTAGTTTCCATAGTGGCAAATCCTGTGCAGAGTCCTCCAAATTTTCCAGAAGACCCTGGCAAAGATGACAAATTGCCAGACAATAATGAGATTATTGGAGCAGTAAGTTCAGTAAGGGATCATAGTTGTTCTCAAGCTATAGATCCTTCTATTACAACCCCAGATGTTGATGTTACTGCTAAACCACGAGTTGATAGCCAAAAAGGGCAACGGAATCAAGGCCAGAATGCAGCCCTCAATTTATATCAAATAAATTCAAGCTCTGAAGTCCCTTCAATCTACTAGAAGCGAGAGGTTCAAGCTCTAGGTGGATCAAGCTCTGAATCCTGAAATCTTATAAGGGAGATTCCTATTGAGCTTGTTTCCCTGCAACATTAGCATCTTTTGAAAACCGGATCAAATCTCCTCAAATATCGGACCAGATAATTGGTTGTTAGATAACACTAGATTCAATCAAAGAATTGGAAACATTGAATAGCTCAGGAGTCATGCTCGCCGCAATAAGTAATGTTTTCCCTTCTTTGTTAATCCACTCAAGGCCTGCACCTTCAAGACAGAGAGCTTTTAATGGCCTCCATATGGGTACCAGTATTCTGTTATGAGAATCTGTATTAAGGGACTAATGGAAACTAGAGTTCCTTTTTGTAGGCGTTGGATTGTTGTCACCAAGAATAGCGTTGGAGGCAGAGGCATCTGAACTGCTAGCAGGAATATCTTTAGTACCACTGCTATGAAAATAACACCATCTTAATAGTGTTTTGGAAGTGTCAAACGGCGAAAGAAGACAATGTGCTGCCTTGTGAACAACATCAAATATAGCTTCTTCAAAGATCCTAATTACTAGATAAAGATCCTTTATGATTTCACGTCTCCTGTTAGTGGCACATCGAACATGGTCCTTGAGGAGACGTGTTTTCTTGATCGAATGTAAATGTGAAAGTTGGAGGCTTCTTGTGGTAGTAGGCACTTCCGATCCCATGGTGAAACTGCTTGAGTTTGAGAGTAAACTGACGCCTAAGTCTACCAGCACCGCCATCTAGTCTCAAGCTTATCACCGTTTCATCTGCCTGATTTAACTTGAGAGAGATTTGTTTCTCTTTGTCTTTAGCTCTATCTATCTTCGCAGGCGGCTGCAAAGAAGAGAGAGGCACAAAACTCTGCAGAAGAAAAAGTGACAGGGTTTATCTGAAGTAATATTAAAATAAGTTAAATCATGGGTGCTTCTTTTTATGCACCCAAAAATTAAATCATGTGTAATGATTTTATATGCTGAGAAACTGATTTCTGACTTGATCAGTATGCTAATTTGATCATGACGTGTGTCTATATATATATATATATAACATCTTGAGATTGTATATATGTATACAAAAAGATGGTGAGATTATATATATATATATATATATTTGATGAGTAGAGAAACCAATAATAATTATTGTTTTCCTGTAGTAGCAAACGAGCCAGTGGATACTGCTCTCAATAAGAATAAGTTGCAACAGATATATATATATATATATATATATATATATATATTGTCAAACATGGTGTTTGGAGTTTTTCACACTCTTTTAGAGTCAAAATAGTTTAGAGAATTGAAATAATAAACAGTGGATGTAGACATAAAAGAGATAAACGATGTAATAAAGAATCTGAGATGCTTTTTATAAAAACATTCAAATTCAACAGTGGAATAATGGTCATGTATTCAAAATATCTCATATTTTACTCAAAAGATTTTGAGATTGATGCAGATCTCGAGATTGATGTGAACTGGTCCTGTATTCAAAATATCTCATATTTTACTCAAAAGATTTTGAGATTAATGCAGATCTCGAGATTGATGCCCATATTGATGTGAATATATATATATACATGTATATGCATATAAAAATCCTGCGACTATATATTAACATATATATATATTTGTATGTATATAGTCTTGCAAATGCTCTGATACTGAGCCTCTCGTTGGATTGTCTTTGACAAAGAGGAGCAGAGAATCTGAAGATTGTAAACTTCCGTTCCCTGGGTTATAGCTCAGTTCCAGAGCTTGCAATAGCAAAAAGAATAAAAATCATTCTTCTTTGTTGCCTAAAATAATATTAAAAAGTCATATTAAGGGTGCTTCTTTTCATGCTCCAATATAATAATAATAAAAAAAATTTAAATCACATATATTGTTAGATGTCATAAAGAGTCTGAGTTATTTTTCCTTGTTTTTTAGAGAGAGAGTGAAACATATCAAATACATATTTTAGAGAGAGCCAATACACAGAGCAATTATATTTTTAGAGAGAGAGAAAGTTTCATCTCCATTTAGGTGTAGAATCCTGCATCAGAAAAAACTTTGGATTTTTCTGAGATAATATTAAAAAGGGTTAGATCATGGGTGTTTTCTCTTTTTTTTTTTTTTCTGGCACACCAATAAATAAAAAATTAAATCATGTGTAATGATTTGATATGCTGAAAAATTATAGATCAAAAGCTTGATCATATACATACTGTGCTGACTTGATTATAACGCATGCGAATATACATATAGAGATATGTGTATATAAAAAGATCATGAGATTTTATATACAGATATATATCTGTATATATATATAATTTTGCAGGTAATCTGTAGAATTTGATTTCTTCGTTGTTGACAAAGAATTCAATCTGATTCAATCTTGTTTAACATCTATGAAATTATATTAAGCTTGAAATAAATTAAATAATCATTAGCAAGAAATATTAGTGGTAGAGAACGAAGCATGCTGACTATCGTTCCCACAGACGGCGCCAAACTGATGCTGCAAAAAACAGCACCGGTCGATTCGATGATTCGGTAAGAAGGACCTGCAAAAAAGAGAAGGAGGACCCTCCGACGATCAAGTCAGTAAAGAGGGAATATATAAAATAAATATAGAGAATATGTGTAAAAGAGAGTGATTGTATATGTGATTGAATCTGAGATTCAATATGAGATCCAATATTTAGGCGTACCTGCCCCCTTTATTTATAGGGTTGAGAGTCATTGATTTTAGCAGTTTCCTACATTGAATAGAATTCCTTTCCTTGTTTGATAAGGTTTAAAAGATATGTGATAATCTTCCCTGATTGAGGTAGGATTCCTTTCCTATCTGAAAGACTTGCACTCCAAGATATATTCCTTATTCTGAGGTCGAAAGTCTATGGAAGACAGTGACCAGTTCGGAACTCCTCCTGCTCTGGAGGCCTGCTGGTAGCTGCTCTAGGGGCAGCTCAGCTCTGGAGGCAGTTCTGCTTTGTTAGTAGTAGCTCAACTCTGTTAGTAGTAGCTCTGCTCTGGAGGCAGCTCTGCTGGTAGCTGCTCTGGAAGCCTGCTGGTAGCTGCTCTGGAGGCAGCTCAGCTCTGCTAGTAGTAGCTCTGCCGGAGGCAGCTCTGCTCTGGAGGCAGTTCTGCTGGTAGCTGCTCTGGAGGCAGCTCAGCTCTGGAGGCAGTTCTGCTGGTAGCTGCTCTAGAGGCAGCTCTGCTCTGGAGGCCTGCTGGTAGCTACTCTGGAGGCAGCTCAGCTCTGCTCTGGAGGCCTACTGGTAGCTGCTCTGGAGGCAGCTCTGCTCGTAGCTGCTCTGTAGGCAGCTCTGCTAGTAGCTGCTCTGAAGGCAGATCTGAAGGTAGTTGCTCTGCTAAGTCTGTTAGCTCTGGAGGCGCATTTTATGGCTCATCAGTTCAAAAGAATTTTGTGTGGAAGACTGACTTTTTCTGTCCTCAAATCTCACTTTTTCCAAAAAACTTGAGGGGCCAAAATGGGTTTTCCCATAATAGCGAGCCACTTAGGAAGTTCCTTGGAGCTCCAAAATGGAAGTTCAATTGCCTAAAATAGCTAAAAAGAAGATATAGGAAGTAGGTTGGAAATGCTCTTAGATTTACCATATTGGTGGCATCTCCGGTTTGAATTCTTTTATTGTATGCTGTTAAAAACTCAGTTTCAGAGAGAATCCTACACTTATTTAGTACTAGGAAAAGAAGAAACATTGTTTTTTGTGGTGGTTTTCTTAGAAATTTTGCTTGTTTGCAAGAGAAGCTCCAACAGGTATTGTTTTATGCTAATTAGTTAAATTTCAAATGAGATTTTTCTGTTAGTTTCAAACATTCTAGTAGCTAATGTGTTATAACTTTATATTTTGTAGAATGAGTGTCTTACAATATAAGGAAGCATGAAATATTCCTTAAAGCTATTTTTATAAATTTCTTTATTGGAATTTTGGCTATTTCGGCTCCTTCCTTGGTTACCTCTCTCTTTTTCCTTTATTGAATTAGAAGAATCATTAAATTCTTTATTTATTCGTTAACTAAATATTCTTCATCGTGAATGCATCTCAAAAAGTCTTGGAGATGACTAAGGAATTGAAGATAGATATCCCTTGTAGCATTATCTTAGTGACTTGTAGGAAAAGAATTAGGCAAATTATCCTACATCAGAAATATGCTCTTTTTTCTTCATTTTCCTCTACTGGTGCTACTTCATTATCTTTCTTTCAGATAAAATAACAATTTGATGGACCTGATGAAAGGTATAAGCACTTCTTTAAGAAAATTATTTAATATGAAACATACCAGTTTGATGACATACTTTATGAATTCTAGGTTTGCCACCTATAACCAGGCTAGCCTATGCTTGTTTGAGAAGACTATGCTGATGATGGAATTTCTGGCTCCTTAAGTCCATGATGAGGACTGATATTATGGCACTTGCACCAGGATATATTCTTTAGTTAGATATGAACAGTGGATTTATGAGAAGCTTGGAGGCAAGGTGTGGTTTCTCAAACAGTGAAATGATATTTATGGAGCAGAGAATGATGATCAAGAAATCATTTATAACACTAGTAAACTAACGTCATGTTTGATATGGTAGAATGGGCATTCTAGGAATGTCTATTCTAACTTTTTCATTCCATGTTCTTGTTTCGTATGATTGAAAATGCCTATTCTATGGAATGGGCATTCCATTAAAAATCATTCCAAGTATATCTTTAGTCTAAATCATTCAAATTATTTCTTTAGTTTAGATGAGTACTCCTTATTCCATTCCATATCATTTTCATTTCCCTTTCTATTTCATTTCAAGGAATGATCATTTTGTTCCTGTTTAAAAAAGAATGACTTAAGGGCTTCAAATTGAATTCATAGTTGAGGCAGTTAAGGATCATGATCTGTGGCAGAAAGTTTTAATAACAATAGGTATGAGTTTATTTTGAAACTTATATTAGTACATGCTTTCGGGTATGGACTGGGCATGAGTTTCAGCTGTTGGACATACCAAATCCCCAAATCCATGGACAGGTGAATAAAATGTGTGTGCATGGGCGCACGTATATATATACTCACATAGTAGTCAGGTACGTTTGTATTACACCTGAGCAAGGTCTTTTAATAATTTATTTGAATAAGCAAAGTAATTTAAGGTAGGAAATTGAAAAGAATAATATGTTACCTTTAAAGGGTAATAATAAGAAAAAAATTTAAGATCTGCTTGTCAAAGAATTTGTCTTTTTATATGAGTATTGAAAAAGGAACAATGAATTGAGGATTGGAAGTTTAATAGTTAAAATGTATTTTAGAAAATTATTTGCCTACTGAAATAGCTTCCTTCCCATTCTTCAAAAGAGAATTAGTGGGTACTATCAATGCGTTAATATATGTGGTGTTCCCTTTGGATTTTGGGTGAATAATGAGCGCAATTGTTGATTATTATTAATATTTTGTCATAACTTAAGGTATTCACACATTCAATATAAGTACAAAGGAATTTGGTTTGCATATACATATGCTAATGAGGGATTTTAGTTTGAGAACAAATCACCAATTGGGACTAACTTAATTGGTAATCATGATTTCTTAAGGGGAGGTTATAGGTTCTTCTCCCGCTCCCCTTACTAAGAAGGGATGTGGTTAATTTTTTTCTCCCAGTCAAGGGACGCACACCAACTACATGGATCTTAGGACCTCAGTCCTGTATTTGTTAGATTGGTGTGGGATTTCTTAATGATATAGAATTGAGACACTCCGTTGACACAAAAAATAGTTTGAAAAGAAATTGACCAGTTTTCTTGTCAAGCTTGTGGTTTGTATTAAACTTGGATTCTCTTTCTGCCACCCCACATATGACTTCCATCATATAATTGTTGGTTAATTAATTTTTCGATGGTTGTTGGGTTTTTTCATGGTACATAATTGAGACTCTGTTGACAAAAAGAAGGAGAAAGGACCTATTAGGGTTCCGGTTCCCCCCGCACCGCCAAAGAAAGATCGTTTTAATGATGATGGGGTGGTTAAGATTGAGATCGACGAGTCTTTGTTTTCTAGTTAATCAATGAGAGCTGAATTGATTTGTTTTAATGTAATTTTTGTTATTCATATTGGCCCTTTTCTATTACGACATGCACTCTTGTGAATTCGTAAACACAAAGTACTACAATTTATTTGCTTGTGAGTTTGTGCATTGATTTGTCTTAGCATGATTGTTCAATACTATTCTCGTGTAGTTTTAAGGCTGTTAATTGATTATTTTTAAAAGCCAAACAGAGGTGCAAAGGATGAAGAGGGTTAAAGAAGGAGAAAATCTACAGAAATTGTGAATTAATTGTTTAAAATCAATAAAATTGGAGATATAGATGGGACATTTTTATATCCAAAGTGGTTGGTTAGTTTTTCACTAGTTTTTATAAAAGCAAAGATTTCTCTGTTTTTGTATTCTTGTATTTATGAAATAGTAAATTTTCATATTCTAGTAAAATAATTGGCAAAATTATCTATTCTTTAATTTTTAGTTCATGTCTATTAATCGAAGTAGGATTTATCATTTGTGAATGGTTAATCGAGTTTTAGAGTAGTTGATAATTTGATTTAACCTTTTTTTTTTTTTTTCTTTTTTTCTTTTTGTTGTGGGGAACTTTAGTGAATATAAAAGTGGAACAATTTGCTGAAAGGTGTTGTTCATTGGGTTTATATTATGAACTTAGATAACAGATGCTCTAGAGTGTAGAATATTCATCTTTGAAGTTGTGGCGATGGCTATGATTTGGATTATTTGTGTCAATAGAGCCTTTTATCTCATCCTTAATCTATTTTGGGTGTGCATTAGTGTTGTGCTTATAATCCAATACCTCTTTTTAGTTCTCACTTTTGTATGTAGCATCTCCAACCATGTGGTCAACCTTGACGCAACGGTAAGGTTGCTACATTGTGACATCGAGGTTCGAGTCATGGAAACAGCCTCTCTACTTGCAAAGGTAAGGTTGTATACATCTAACCCTTTTCAAACCCCGCAATGGTTGAAGTATTGTGTACTAGGTTTTCTGTCACGACCCAAAACCCACCCTATGTAGATCTCGTATCGCCAGGCCGACCCTGTGGCCATCCCTAATTTTTCTTTCCTTGTATGAATGACAACAATGTATAATATAAAACTTAAACAATAAATCAGCGGAAGTCTTAAATACATAATATGGTTCTACAATGTCAAAATAGGAACCAACATTACATCACCCTTAGGTGGTGAATATGTGAGAGAACTACATCATAACTAAGACATTCCTCAAAATGCCCTCCTATGCTCTTAGACTTCTACTGTGGTCTTGCAACATCCCTACCTAAAAATGAGTAAGTCAGAGTGAGATAACGAAGCTCAATAAGTAAATTCCCATCTCTGACATTAGTTAGGGTTAACATAGAAAGAATATGAATCCAAGATAACATGAGTGTGAACATGATAAACAATCATAGGATAAGATGTTGTGATAGCCAATAAGGATAAAATGCCACAATGGCCAATAAACAACAGGGGTCACAATAATCAATCATGAGTAATGGATATAACATAAACATAAGAATCTCAATAGAAATTTGTCAACATAAATGTCTGCCACAATAAATTGATAACAATCAATCCTAATCAATGAATGAACTCTCAACATAAGATTATTCATAGGGAATGGCAACATCCTCTGAATCCAATAAATGTAATAATATCAATCAAACATAAGTGATGCATTTACTCTGTTTAGGGCTTGGCAGACCCTTGGTTTTTTGGAGCCCGGCATACTCCCCTTATTAAATGCATATAAAATGCTATAATAACTCAGTGCAAAAACACGCCATCCTTGCCATATGTTTGTTCACGGACTCGACACGTAGGTCCTGTCAACTCAGAAAGCATCAGATGGATATTGTGACTGAGCACAATTCCGGCATTCATAATATGTCATGATCATTCGTGATTCCATAAGAGTGTATAAAGATGAAATATCATTTATTCAGTAAAAACATAACAGTAGGCTTTTCAAGACATAGTACAATATAATGATCAATGATATTTCAGTCAATAAACGTCTACAAGATAGAACAATATCACATTGTGGAAACAATAAACATTTGGTACGTACAAGAGTACAAGTTTGGCAGTAATGGAATAAACATGGCTTGGAATACCACATGTAAGAGATTGGATTTTATTACATTATCAGTACATTCTAGTTCAGTATTCTGTGACTTTTTTTTTCCTTTGAGTTGCCTATATATCAATAAACACGTCTCAATTTAATGATTTTCATCAAATTTTATATCTCATTACTATAAGTATCTCTTTTTCAAATTTATACTCTACTATTGAGCTTGGGACATCGAAGAAAGTCGGTTTAGGCTTTTATGGACTTCCATTCGGACTTCTACACTAAAAAGAGCAAAATAGTCATTTTACACTTTTATGTCTCTTTATTTTTCGGGGTTATTTTTGCAAATTGGACCCTACTGTTGACTCCGAAATGCCTGAAATAATAAAAATTTACTATTCATTCAATTTAATCAAAGTCCGTTTGACTTCTTTTCGACCTAGGGGCATTTTGATAATTTCCCTTTAAAAATGTAATTAATTATTTTAATTTAATTACTTTTGGGTCACATCATAATTATATATAAATCGAGGGCCCCTTTGTAATTTTATAAACATTTGGGTCAATCTGTAAAATCAGGAATTACTATTCCACATTGGAATAGCCAAATAGTGGATAAGTTCACTAAATTGGAATAGACTATTCCTATTCCCAAACAGGTTTAAAACCAATTTATTAAACCCATTCCCAAACACTTCCAATTCCCAATTAAAACATTAACCAAAACGACATAGTTTCGGTGTGCCTCACATGCGGGTGGGTCGAGTCTAACCCGAACCCGAACCAAACCCTAACCCTAACCCGACACTGTTCTTCTTCTCCTGTGAGTCTTCGATCATCTCCTCTGGTGACGGAGACTCATCGGCGATGGTTTTTCTTGGATTTCTCAATGGGGCTCGGCTATAATTTTTAAGGGGATCTCATATCCATTTTCAAAAATGGAATTGATGGGGTTTTGGCTGTTAAACAATACCATTACAGTGGCTGTTTCGGCAGAAATTGATTTTTTACCGAGGGTAAGTTTTCCTATTTTGTGGCTTCTAGTCATTTTCTAAGCCCCAAATGACTTCTAAACTTCATTTACATCAATTTGCAACACTTCTACATATAAAAACAAGTTTTCATACAATTTCTACAAAAATCCAAATATCCTATCAAAACCTGTAACTGCATATATCTCTCTGATTTTTGAACCTTTTCTTTTCATTCTTTTTGCAAAATAACCCTAGTTCCTTGCTTATTAAGTCCCTAACATCAAGCCTAACTTTCATGCTCTAAAAATTAAAAACAGAACTAAAGTTGCACTTACCTCAGTTCGGGTTTGCTCGTAGTATCTCCTCATTGTCTCTCTTTGGCTTCTCTTCTGAGTTTTTGAAACCACCCTCCTTAGCCTCAGTTTCTCTTTTATTTTTTTGAATTTCTCTCATGACACTCACCCATATATATAGCCAAAAACTCACTGCCCCCCTCTCTCTTTTCCTTTCTCTTTCTTCTTACTTTTGTTAACTTTTCTTTCCTATCTTTTCTACTTTGATTTTTTCCATTTCTAAACTCTTAACCTTCCTCACTAAATGTTGCTTTCATTTTTGTTTGTTATATATGTTATATGTAAACACACATGAACCTTTTGCCCTTCCCCCCTCTCTCTCTCTTTTTATATATATATGTAAATATAATTTTGTACATATACATATATTCTATATTTTATGTATACAAATATATATATATATACACGCATTTATACACACACACACACACACACTTATACACATATTTATACGTTTATATATATATATATATCTACATATATATTTAATAATTCATATATATATATACATGGTTATATACATACAAATTTATATTACATATACATAAATATATGTATATATATATGCTTATTAAAACCCTAACATCAAGCCTAGCTTTCATGATCTAAAAATTAAAAACAAAACTAAAGCTGCACCTACCTCAGTTCGGGTTTGTTAACAATATCTCCTCACTATCTCTCCTTGGCTTCTCTTCTGAGCTTCAAAAATCACCCTCCTTAGCCTCAGTTTGTCTTTTATTTTTCTGAATTTCTCTCATGACAGTCACCCAGATATATAGCCAAAAACTCATTGCCCCCCTCTCTCTCTCTTCCTCTTTCTTCCTACTTTTGTTGACTTTTCTTTCATATATTTTCTGCTTTGGTCTTTTTCGTTTATGAACTCTTAACCTCCCTCACTAAATGTTGCTTTGATTTTTGTACGTTATATATGTTATATGTAAACACACACGAACCTTCTGCCTTTCCCTCTTTCTCTCTCTCTCTCTCTCTCTCTCTCTCTCTTTATATATATATGTATATATAATTTTGTATATATACATATAATCTATATTTTATGTATACAAATATATATATATATATATATACACGCATTTATACACACACACACACACTTATACACATATGTATATGGTAATATATATATATATCTACATATATATTTAATAATTCATATATATATATACATAGTTATATATATATATATATATAAATTTACATTGCATATACATACATATATGTATACATACACATACATGTACTTCGATGCTCGCTCGTGGCTTGCTTGGGTATCGCCCGAGCATTGTCTGTACATTGGAGATTGTTCAAATTCCAAAATTGTCCATTCCGTTTGATATTATAACATAGAGCCCTAACAGCTCGGGTTTATATGAGTCGCTCAGTTACAATCCGGGTCGGGGTATTACATTTTCCTTTCTCCAACCATGCTTCCTAAATTCTCTCCTTTTAGTTAAAATGGCTTAAATGTAGTCATTTTTGAAGTGTCTATTGCAACCTTGCTCCTTTTGTTTAGGGAGTCATGAATGTTTTACTAATTTTTGAATTATAGCAGAAGAGAGTTTAAACGAATTTTGTGTTAGGAGATTGACTTTTTCTCTCCTCAAATCTCCTCTTTTTCCTCGAACTTGAGGAGCCAAAATGGGTTTTCCTATATTAGGGAGCCACTTAAGAAGTTCCTTGGAGTTCCAAAATGCAAGTTCAATTGCCTTAAAAAACTAAGAAGAAGATATAGGGAATGGGTTGAAGATGCTCTCAGATTTACCATCTTGGTGGCATCTTCGGTTCGAATTCTTTCATTGTACGCTCTAGAAAACTCGGTTGCAAAGCATCCTACACTTATTTAGGATTAGGAAAAGAAGAAACATCATTTCTTGTGGTGGTTTTCATAGAAATTTTGCTTGTTTGCAAGAGAAGCTTCAACAGTTATTATTTTATACTAATTAGTCAAATTTCAAACGAAAATTTTCTGTTAGATTCAAACATTTAGTAGCTAATTTGCTATGACTTTATGTTTTGTAGCATAAGTGTCTTACAATAGAAAGAAGCATGAAATATTCCTTAGAGCTCTCTTTATAAATTTCTTTATTGGAATTTTGGTCATTTCAACTCTTTCCTTTGCTTGCCTCCATTTTCTTCCTTTATTGAATTAGAAGGATCATTAAATTCATTATTTATTTGTTAACTAAATATTCTTCAGCGTGAATGCATCTAAAAAAGTATTGGAGATGATTGAAGAATTCAAGATAGATATCCCTTATAGCATCATCTTAGTGACTTGTAGGGAAAGGATTAGGCAGATTATCCGGTATTAGAAATATGCTCATTTTCCTTCCTCTTTTATTGTTGCTGCTTCATTATCTTTCTTTTAGATAAAATAGCAGTTTCCTGAACTTGACGAAAGGTATAAGCATTTCTTTAAGGAATTGTTTAAGATGGAACATACTAGTTTGATGAACTACTTTATGAATTCTAGGTGTGTCACCGATAACTAGGCCAAGCTATGCTTGTTTGAGAAGACTATGTTGATGATGGAATTTCTAGCTCCCTAAGTCCATGTTGGGGATTGATATAAAGGTACTTACACCTAGATATGTTTTTTAGTTGGATGTGCACAGTGGATCTATGAGAAACTTGGAGGCAGTGTGTGGTTTCTCAATCAATGACATGATATTTAAACAGCAAAGAAAGATGTTAAGGAAATCATTTATAACACTACTAATATTAGAGAAACTAAGGTCATGTTTGGTATGATAGAATGGACATTTATAACTTTTTTGTTTCATTCCTTGTTCTTGTTTGGTATGATTGGAAATGCCTATTCCATGGAATTGGCATTGCATTAAAAACCATTTCAAGTATTTCTTTAGTCTAAATCATTCAAAGTATTTCTTTAGTCTAGATGAGTAAACCTTGTTCTATTCCATGTCATTTTCATTCTATTTTCTATTTCTTTATATGGAATGATCATTCTGTTCCTGTTTAAAAAACTTGACCTAAGGGCTTCAAATTGAAGTCATAGTTGAGGTAGTTGAGGATCATGATCTATGGCAGAAAGTTCTGATAACAATAGGTATGAGTTTATTTTAAAACTTACATTAGTACATGCTTACGGGGTATGAATTGGGCATAAGTCTAAGTGTTGGACATACCAAATCCCCAACTCCATAAATAGGTGAACATAACAATACACACACCCCCGCCCTCACCGATCGCTGCCGACCAATCCCACCATCGCCTGCAGGCGTCCTATTTCTCTAAACTAGGTACTCTCTCACTCCCTCTATCCAAACTTTAAAGTATTATAATGTATATGTATATTTGTATATATATATATATATTGTTATTTGTGTGTGAATTTAGATTTATGTGTGTAATTATTATGATTTCTGTGTGTATTATGATGTGTTTGTGTGTGTATATATTATGATTTGTATGTGTATTATGGTGTGTGTGTATATATTGTGGTATATATGTATGTATATTTTGATGTGTATGTGTATATATTGTGAGTTATGTGTGTGTATTTTGATTTGTGTATTCTAGATAGAATAAATTTGTGTATTCTACGAAAAACAAAAAGTAGAAAGAAAAGATACACTTGCTGCAATCCTCCTATATTGTTTTGACATTTGTCCTTTTCTAATGGTTCCATCTAAGAAAAGCAGATTCTATTTATTTAGTGTTGATCACCATTAGCCTGAATATAATTAATATTAGAATTATCATATTATTATAAAGTTTTGATATATGATTATACCCACTTATTATTTCTTTCCTTAACAAAGTTTTGATATATGATTATACCCATTTTTATAATAATAAAAAAATCAATTGATTTCAAGAGGGATTAAGTACAAGGGTCTAGTGATGTGTTTTTTTCTCTCTTTTTTTGTCTTATGAAAGGAAAAAACAAGATGGTACACCACTACTTCTCAAAGGACAAATGGAATGTTTGGTTACCAAAATATAAACCCTAACCACTTATTTAAGATGGGATGCTTCACAAATAATATCACAAATAATCACAAAGTAGATATATATATATATATGAAGTATAAACATGCTAGGACTAGAGAAATATGAGCCCCAATAGTACAAGTTCATTACTCCAATAATACAAGATTGATGACTATAAAATCTTAAAGATGACTTACCAATAAATAGAAACCAAATATATTTCTTCTTGGCTACCTCAAATACTTTCAAGCTTATCTGTCTAATTTATGAGTTGAAAATGAACTTTCATAATGGTTGTGTTTGTGTATACATAGGATAGACAACCATTGTGAATAAGTGATATGACATTGATATACACACACATATAAGTATTTTACAAGTTCTAGGCATAGGCAAAGATAAAATATGAACTTGGGACAATAATGCATGACCTGGCTGTGCCTAAATTGAAAAAGAGACTCCAATTTTGTCTAGTGTGCTACAATAAGTTCTTCTAGACATGGCTCTTTCTAAGTAGGTTCATAGGCAATTCACCATATAGTTAGGTCATTTTCTTTATGTGGAACCCACTTTTTGAAAACAATTTCTTCCCAAACACGTGGTCTTGTGGTTTAAAGTAAAAGTCTAGGACAAGTCATAAATTCAGACATATTTAATTTGACTCTTAAAAGTGTCAGGTACTTGAACTTAATTGATACTTATGATTTGCGAATGTTTGCAAATATTCAGAGTTTATCTAGCCATACAAAATATGGACGGGATTCCTCTCATTAAGTAAGTTAAACCCGTGGAGAGTCATTGAGTTTGGGCTACTACTACCAATTTCAATTTCATTGGGCATTTAATCAATGTCATTGAGTTTTTTGGATTAGTATAAAACTTCAATGAAATATCAAAAATAAAAAAAAAAAAATATTGAAGTAAGTCTTAATTTAGTAACCAAAAATTTATTGCATTCATGTAACCTTAGTTCCGTTCGGGAGTCGTTTTCAGCACTCGTGAATCTTGTCACTTAATTAAGAGCGATTGGGCTCGTGTGTATAAAAATTGAGTATTGAATGTCCAAAGTAGGACAGTTTGGGAATGCATAAATCCACAGAATGAATGCTTGATTCTAGTGTATGAAAATTTTTGGCACGATTTCCTATTGTTTTCTAGGTACATATTTAGGCGTGGTAACACCTATCTTGTGTACTTGGAGAATCGTGGAGAAATGCTGCTAAAAGTTTCTTGGAGTGGAATCGAGCATTTGAGTTGCTAGCTACTTATTGCAATGCAAATTAAGCATTCTTGAATAGGTTATGACCACTTTACCCTTTAGAGAAAAGTTAGGATTAATGTTTCATATTTATAATGAGTAAAGTGTTTCACTTGTGCTAGGGAAACGAACATAGATAAAGTAGGATGAACTTAAAGGGTAGGCATTTGGTCGGGTACGTAAAAAGGATTAAAGATTTCATTGAGTTTGCTCAAGCATCTGCGGATGAGAGTAATAGGATAAAATGTCCATATAGAAGCTGCAATAATAGGGATTATATGCACATAGATGAGGCTAGAGTGCACCTACTCGAGTATGGCATGGACAAGACGTATAGGTGTTGGGAATTTCACAAGAACAATGTGAAGTATGAGTGGTGAGTTAGGATGAAGATGACGATGAGGACAATGGCTTAGGTGAAAAGGTCAGATTTGGTTATGATGGGCTATAAGAAATGCTGGCAGACATGTAATAGGGCAACTACAAGCCGCGGTCTAGGTCCTAGGAGTGATACTAAAGAATCAAAAATATTTTTAGATCCCTTGTTGAGGAAAGCATGGTAGCCGTTATATCTGGGTTGTGAGAAGTATTTGACACTTGATTTTCTTGTCAAGCTCCTTTATATTAAGACCATTAATCGATAGACAAACAAGTCTTGCAATATGGCCATTGAATTGTTTAAATTAGCACTACTAGCAGTGAAGACCCTTCCGAAATCACTTTATGAGGCAGGAATAAAGTTGAGGGACTTGGGCCTTGGCTATATCCCTATTCATGATTGTAAAAACGAATGTGTGTTATTTTAGAAGGAGGATGAAGAAGTGTTCATAGTATGGTATGCCATGAACCCAGGTATGGGCAAAAAAATTATGCATAAGGCACTAAGATCTTTTCAATCAAAATCAAGGCTAAAGGGGTTGTACATGTCTAGAAAGACAGCTCAAGAGACTTTAGTGTTGAAAATGACTTGTTTTAGGCCATCGACTGCCAAAAATGCCCGAAAATTTTCAAACCATCACCAAACGAGTTTAGAAACCTCTATACTAGTAAAATAAAACTTTTCAAACTTAGAAAATATAATTTTTATGCTTGGTTTGCATCTTATGCAAAAAAAGTGACTTTAGTGTCGAAAACAACCTATTTTGGGCTTTCGACTACCCAAAATGCTCGAAAATCGTCAAACCACCACCCAAATAGTTCACACACCTATAAAATAGTAAATTACATGTGCTAAAACTTACAAAACACAATTCAAATGCCCGGTTTGCAACTAATGCAAAAAAAGTGACTTAATTGTTGAAAATGGCTCGTTTTGGGCCTTCGACCGCCCAAAATGCCCAAAACCTATCAAACCACTACCGAACCAGTTCACACACCTCAAAAATAATAAAATACACATGCTAAAACTTACAAAACACAATTCACATGTCCGGTTTGCAACTTATGCAAAACAAAGTGACTTAAGTGTCAAAAACGGCCTGTGTTGGGCCTTCGACTTCCCAAAATATCCGCAAACCAAGAAAACAACACCAAACCAGTTCACACAGTTCTAGACAAGTAAACTACACATGATAGAACTTACAAAACATAATTCAGATGCCCGATTTGTAACTTACACAAAAGAAAGTGACTTAAGTGTCGAAAATGGCCTGTTTTAGGCCTTCGACCTCCCAAAATGCACGAAAACTATCAAACCACTACCAAACCAGTTCACACATCTCTAAAATAGTAAAATACACATTCTAAAACTTATAAAAAATAATTCAAATGCCCGGTTTGAAACTTATACAAAAAAAATTGACTTTAGTGTCGAAAATGGCCCATTTTAGGCCTTTAACTGCCCAAAATGCCCGAAAACCATCAAAGCACCACCAAACTGGTTCACACATATCCAAACTAGTAAGATAAACATGCTCAAAATTATAAAACATAATTCAAATACCTGGTTTACAACTTGTGCAAAATAAAGTGACTTAAGTCTCGAAGATGACCCCGTTTTAGCCCTTTGATCGCCCAAAATGTTCAGAAACCCTCAAACCACCACCAAACTAGTTCACACATCTATAAACTATTACAATACATGTGCTTGAACTTACAAAAAAAAAATTCAGATGGCCAGTTTGAAACTTATGCAAAAAAAAGTTTTTTAAGTGTTGAAAATGGCCTATTCTAGGCCTTCGACCGCCCAAAATGCATGAATACCATCAAAACACCACCAACGTGGTTCACACACCTCTAAAATAGTAAACTACATCTAATCAAACTTAAAAAACATAATTTGGATGTCTGGTTTGAAACTTATGAGGAAAAAAGTGACGTAACTGTTAAAAACAGCTCGTTTTTGGCCTTTGACTGTGCAAAATGCTTGAAAATTGTCAAAACACCACCAAACCAGTTCACACACCTCTAAAATAGTAAAATAAACATTTTCAAACTTACAAAGCATAATTTTGATGCCCGTTTTGCAACTTATGCAAGAAAAGTGTCTTTAGTGTCGAAAACGACCTATGTTGGGCCTTCGACCTCCCAAAATATCTGTAAACCATCAAACCAGTAGCAACCTAGTTCACACACTTATAAAATATTAAAATACATGTGATTAAATTAACAAAAATAATTCAGATGTCCGATTTGTAACTTATGCAAACATAAGTGACTTTAGTGTCGAAAATGGTTCGTTGTGGGCCTTCGACTGTCTATAATGCCCAAAATCCGTCAAACCACCACAAAATCAGTTCACACACCTCTAAAATAGAAAATTTCATGTGCTCAAACTTACAAAATATAATTCAGATGCCCGGTTTGCAACTTATGCAAAAATAAGAGACTTTAGTGTTGAAAATGGCCCGTTTTGGGCCTTCTACTGCCAAAAAAGCCCAAAAACCATCAAACCACCACAAAACCCATTCAAACACCTCTAAACTAGTAAAAAAACATGGGCTCAAACTTACATAACACAATTCGGATGCTCGGTTTGCAATTTATGTGAAAAAGGTGACTTCGGTGTAGAAAATGACCCGTTTTGGGCCTTCGACAGCCCAAAATGCCTGGAAACCATCAAACCACCACCAAAATAATTCACACACCTCTAAACTACTAAAATATAGATCCTTATATTTACAATACACAATTCGGATCCTGGTTTGCAAATTATGCAAAAAGAAGTGACTTTAGTGTTGAAAACGACCCGTTTTGGGCTTTCGATAGCCCAAAATGCCCGAAAACTGTCAAAACAACACCAAACCATTTCACTCACCTCTAAACTAGTAAAATACACATGCTAAAACTTAAAAAACACAATTCAGATGCTCGGTTTGTAACTTTTGCCAAAAAAAAAAAAGTTACTTTAGTGTAAAAAAAACCCATTTTGGGCCTTCGACCACCCAAAATGCCCAGAAACCATTAAAATACTACCAAAACGGTTCTCACACCTCTAAACTAGTAAAATACATGTGCTAAAACTTACAAAACACAATTTGGATGCTCGGTTTGCAACTTATGCAAACAAAAACATTGACTTAAGTGTCAAAAATGACCCATTTTGGGCCTTTGACCACCTAAAATGCACGAAAATAGTCAAACCACCACCAAACTAGTTCACACACCTCTAAACTAGTAAAATACACATGCTCAAACTTACAAAACACAATTTCGATTCCCGATTTGTAACTTATGCAAAAAAAAAAAGTGACTTATGTGTCGAAAACGGCCCGTTTTGGGCCTTCGACTGCCCAAAATGCTTGGAAACCGTCAGATTACTACCAAAAAAGTTCACACAACTCTAAACTAGTAAAATATATTTGCTCAAACTTACAAAACACAATTCGGATACCCAATTTGCAACTTATACGAAATAAATATGTAATTTTAAAATTTTTCTTAATATTTTTTTACTCACAGCTAATAATTGTGAATTTCTTTTTTCAAATTACTAGATTCTTGGGTGGGGAGGGAGATGCACTAGGCTGGTCCGACAGATTTTTTTTTCTTCTTTTTTAAACATTAATTTATATATTTGTAACAATTTTTAATTTACTGCACGAATTTGAAACTATACTCAGAATTAGTATTTGTAATTAACTTTTATTTTATTTATGGCATTAATTTGATATCTTTGTTTTTTTTGTATGCAATTTTATTATATTATTGATGACCCAAGATTGAATAGGTGAAAATTACAGGTTTTGAAAAAAATGTAAAAACAATATTAGCCACGCACATTGTGCGCCTCCAATAATGGACTATTTACGGCACACAATATATGCCAGTAATAGTCCATTACTAGTGGCATTCATTCATGCATTGTTATTTGTCCATTATTAGCGGCGTTCAATCGTGCACCGCTAATAATCTATTATTAGTGGTGTTCATGCGTTTGCCACTAATAGGCCATTATTAGCGGCATTCATGCGTGCACCACTAATAGCATATTAATAGTAGCATTTTTTGTCTGAATGCTGCTAATAGTATTTGTGACACTGCGTTAGCAGGGTTAGCAGTGGTGCACAGACGAATGCTGCTAAAGGTTATTAGCGGCATTTATTTTATTTTTAGCAGCGCTTAGGAATGCATATCCTAAGGTTGACTTTCTAGAATCCTGATCTAACGTAAAGTCAGAGTTTGTGTAGCCAACTGGAACTAGATCACCACCCCCGTATCTCGACATATAATCTCTAGTCTTTCTCAAGTACTTGAGTATATGTTTCACGGCAGCCCAATGATTTGGTCCTGGATTAGATTGATATTTGCTGACCATGCCCATTACAAAATAAATATCTGGTCTAGTGCAAAGCATAGCATACATAAGGCTTCCTACAGTTGAAGCATAAGGAACTGCCTTCATGGGTTCCTTTTCCTCAAATGTCTTAGGACATTGATTCTTGAATAGAGGTACTCCATGCCTAAAAGGAAATAAACCTTTCTCGGAGTTATGGATTACAAACTTGACAAGAATTCTGTCTATATATGAAACTTGAGATAAGCTTAACATCATGTTCTTTCGATCTTGCAAAAGCTTAATCTCGAGGATGTAACTGGATTCTCCCAAATCCTTCATATCAAGCTGATTCACTAGCCAAACCTTTATCGTAGACAGCACCCCTACATCATTCCCAATGAGTAGTATATCATCCACATACAGAACTAGGAATACCACCACCCTTCCTTCACTCTTCTTATACACACAAGGTCCATCCGGGTTTTGATCAAAACCAAAGGACTTGATTGCCTAATCAAATTGGATGTTCCAACTTTGGGAAGCTTGTTTAAGTCCATAAATGGATTTATGCAGCTTGTATACCATATGCTCTTGGTCCTTGGCTATGAAACCATTTGGTTGCATCATATAGATGTCTTCCTCAAGATAGTCATTCAAGAATGCTATCTTGACATCCATTTGCCAAAGTCCTGAATCTTTATCAGAGATTGCCTCATCGTATCTACTGGGATTTAAAACATGTTCATCTGAGATAGACTCTCCTAAGAACATGTACCTATCAAGTGGCCTGATAGTCTTACCACTACGATGTGGCTCCGGTGTAATAAAAGATGTTGGAATAGAGGCATCTAGTCTATGATTATCATTTGGCTAAGGAATAGAAGAAGCATCTAATGTTTCTTCTAAAGTGATCTTACTCTTGGGGTTCTGACCTATAATATAATCATCCTTTAGAAAGACAATATTCATGCTAACGAATACCTTCTGCTCACTGAGATTATAAAAGAGCCAGCCTTTTGTCCCCTTAGGATAGCCAATGAAAAAGCTCAATTCTGATCTTGGTTCCAACTTGCTAGTCTTTCCTTTTAGCACATAGGCTAGACACCCCTAGATCTGGTAGTGTTTTAGACTTGACTTGTGCCCAATCCAAAGCTCTATTGGAGTCTTGAGAACAGACTTGGTTGGAACTGAGTTCAGAATATATACCGCTGTCTCCAACGCATACCCCCAAAGGAATATAGGCAAATTAGAATAACTCATTATTGACCTTACCATATCTAAAAGTGTCATGTTTCTCCTCTTTGCTACACCGTTCTGTTGAGGCGTGCCAGGTGCAGACAACTAGGATAAAATTCCATTATCCAACAAATGTTGACTGAAGTCACTAGAGAAATCTTCCTCACCTCGATCAGATCGAAGTGATTTTATGCTCCTATCTAATTGCTTTTCCACTTCTGCCCGAAACTCTTTGAACTTTTCAAAGGGTCTTCTGGTTATCTTTTCCTCCAAACAGGATATACAGACTGCCAGTGGTTCAACAACCAATGAAGATAAGGTACCCTCCTTTTTCAATCTATTAATCCTATCCAGATTAATATGACCTAGCCTCAAGTGCCAAAGATAGTTGAATTAGTAGAAGAAACTTTTCTTTTAAGTGGTAAAGTTTGTGATGGTTCATTCTTTTCGGTTTCACGTAACTCATACATCTTAAGAGTAATCAAATAAAGATCATTAACTGTTGTGCCAGAGCTTATAAAAGAACCATTATGTTTAATAACAACATTTGAATTAAAATAAACTAAATAACCTTATTTTATTAAACTTGAAACTGATAATAAGTTCCTTCTAATGCTAGTCATATATAAACAATTATAAAGTACTATTGTTTTATTTGAAGAAAAACATAAACTAACTACTCCTATTGACACCGCAACAACTTTTGCTTCTGTTCCCAAGTGTAAGATAATCTCTCTATCACTTAGCCATCTAGTCTCCAGAAACCTCTGTAACGAATTACAGATGTGCTTAGTTACACTGGAGTCTACACACCAGGAATTTCAAGTTCCCGCTATATAGCTTACTTCAATAACAAGTGATTTTATTATACCTGTGTTTTTTTTCTTAGCTAGATAATCTGGGTTCTTTCTCTTCTAATATCCTATGACCCCGCAGTGGAAATAATTTCCTTTGGACTTAGTGATTGCCCTTATGGTTGCCCCTTTATTCCCTTTTCCAACACCCCTTTTAGGACCCATATTTCCCTTGGAGTTTTTGAGATTCTGTTTCTTCTTCCACTTGCCCTTGCCTTTGGGATTGGGCTTAAAAGAAGAACCCTCAGCCACATGAGCCCTAGGATGGCTTTTGATAATACCCCCTGCTGCCTGTAAAGAGCTCAAAAGCTTAGCCAAAGGCAAATTCATTTTATTCATGTTATAGTTGAGCCTAAATTGATTAAAAGAGTCAGGCAACGACTCAAGGATAATATCATCTTGGGGCTCACCATCAATGTCAGCCCCTAGAACTTCCAGCACATTTAAAAAGTCAATCATCTTTAAAACATGGTCTCTTACTAGAGTTCCTTCTGCCATCTTAGTGTTCATGAGTGCTCTCATGGCATTTTGCTTAGCAAGATGCCCCTGATCCCCAAACATCTCCTTTAAGTTAAGGATCATATCCCTAATTGTTAGGAAACTCTGATGTTGATACTATAAAACACTTGACATCGAAGCTAAGATTTAGCAACGTGCCATTTCATCAGCCTTGACCCACTTAGAATAGCGGTCAATGTCCTCTTGGGGAGCATCAGCCCCTGGAAGGTCTGGGCTATCCGTAGTAATCACATATTTGTACCCTTCTGCAGTAAGGATAATGTCCAAATTTCGTTTCCAGTCCACATAGTTGGGTCCAGTCAACTTGTTTTCTTTCAAGATGATAGCAAGTGGGTTAAATGAAGACATCTGAGAATCATATATATAAACACATACATTAGCATGAATGTAAAATAAACAGTAAAATAACTTTTGCTCTCATGAATGCATAGTGGTATCCTCAAGCCACTATCAATAAATGCATTGGAACCTAACCTTATAAACAACATGCTCCGTGGGGAATAAAATGTCATTCATATGATTAAGAGAACCATCATATCCTATATGATTTCATTATCTAGACATCTCATGTCAAATGAAACATATTTTTCAATATCCTTTGGTCTTCAAAAGACAATGATAGACTCCGTGGGGAGAATATCATTCTCTTTTTTATTAAGTGTATACCATCATCTCAAACAAAAGGACAACTGTTACAAGTAGTGTCCCTGTGGGGAGATCACCCTCACCTCGTCTCTTTCTATTCTATTCTAAGAGGTCCATATTTGTAACCAACTAGATAATCACCCTCCGTAGGGAGGCCACTCGAAGATGGCTCAGGGCACCTATTTTTGTCTTACTATGGGCCGGTGATGGAAGATCGTGGGAGCTTTCTTAAAGCATCCCTCTCCTACTTTTTGTAAATTGAGGATCTTTATTATACAACACATGCATAATTATATTAACCTATTCATGGATCAAAATTAATCATGTGATTTTATGAAAATAAATATGCAAGCATAAAATTAAAATTATCTCTCATGGCCAATTAAAATTCTTAACAACAAGCTCTGTACTTCCATTGATCTTCTTGATGGCTCCCATCCTCTAACTTTTTCTTTAGAAATAAAATAAAAACATGAAAAACCTATACCCACATATGTGAGCTTACATTTAATTTAAAATTAAAAATTAATAGATTAGGGAAACCAATGGAGCTTGCCCATTCACATAAAAAAATTTTCAAGTCCATTACTCTTTACAATTGCTTCAAAACCAATTAAATTACATAATTCCTAATGGCCAACCATGAGAGATAGGATACATCCATTTACATAAATGAACCATTCAAATATGAGAAATGAAATATTAAATCATTTAAATATGTGGTTAGTCATATACATCACCGATGTATATTTTAGAGCGTACTTAGATTTAATCCATGTTTCCAAGAACCCGTATAGGTGAAGTCTCACTTAGCCTATAATATAAAAAGATGAATATATTAAATAATTGAGCTCTTACCTAAATAATTTAATAAATTTGGGTAATTAATATCCAATTAAAATAATAATCTATATTACTATCAAAATTGTCTCTCTATAGGTATCATATATCCATAATATAAATAATTGATATATAAAATAAAATTGAGTCATTGGGTATCATATACTCAAATAGTTAAAAATAATAATTTTTAGTAAAATATATAATATCAAATATTATATATTTATATATATATAGATATATATATATATATTATTTGTCATGTGCCAACTATGGATATCAAATACCCAAGCAATTTAATAAATTTGGGTATTGATGCTGCACTTTTTGACTCGCAATAAGTGTAGGCTCCGTGACCTGTAGAACACTCAGAAAGACGATCAGAGGTCCACCGGATTGGCTCCGGCGGTAGCCGCTCCGATGCTTAAGTAAGTAAAAGGAATAGAAAGACTGTATTGAAAGCCAAAGAATGAGCAAGAAAATAAAGCGTACCTTTAGGGTTTAATTTATAGATCGTGGCCTTCCTAAGTTGATTAGGATTCGGAGCCATGATTGTAGGGATTTGATCATCGGAGATTGCAGTTACCTTGTTGAGTATCGCATAGAGATAACCATAGATGGTAGTTCCCTTGTTGAAGACTGTTTCCTTGTTGAAGGCTGTTTCCTTGTTGAAGACTGCTTCCTTATTCCCTGCTCGGCATCCGCTAAGGCGGTGACGAGGTCTGGAATGTTGGTCTGGACCCTGTGATCAGTTCTAAGACCCTTGTCCGAATATATGTGCTCTGAAGGCATATGTTCGGTTACTTCCGACCTTTTGTGCTGATCTGGATGCTTGAGCTTTTAGTCATTGGCTGAGTGAGAACCGTGTTGGCCGAGCATGAGTTGGATTATGGTCATACGTGTCACGTGCTGATTGGCCTGCTCTTTTATGGTATATCAGTTACTCCCCCCCCCCAAGTCCTAGTTTGATGCTAGCAAGCAACTAGGGCTAAGCCTTTTTCGGAGAGTCATGTGTCCTGCCTGTTCGCCTTCCAAGGCAACTGTTGGGGCGCCATGTATTGCGCAGCCAGAGATTAGGTCTTTTCAAGGTCATTATTTGTACTGGCCGATAGTTGGGTTTCCCGAAATCATCATTGTTTCGAACCGTCATGGCGTTTGGTCTTGGTGGGTCCCTTCTGATACTGTGTTTATAAATACGGGGTGAGATTTTGAAATGACCTTTTCCCGTCAGTTTCACTGTGCTAGAAGATTTCGTCCGCCATTGTTGGTTTGTGCGACCTTGAAGAACACCGATTTCTTGAGTTAGAATAGGTTCGACTGATTTTTTTCCTTCTCTTGCTTCTTTCTTCTCAAATCCAGGAATAATGTCTGCTCCTTTTGAATCCCCAATTGTAAGTGAGGGAGTAGGAAATCCTTTTGAGATGGTTGTACCGTCTCTTGTGAAAGATGTAGGTAACCTTGCTCCCGAGGATATTGGGGAGAGGCCTGTTGAACCTCTCCCTAGTCCTGGGGTTAGATAGTTGGTGCCCTTGAAGAGCCCCGAGACAGGGCTGGGGAGACCTCTGGTAGGTCTTCCCATAGAGAAGAGGGTGAGAGTGCTGTTACTCAAAGCCTTCTGGACGAATGGAGGGTAACATACAATTTTCTCCCGAATGTGACCTGCAGAGTTCCAGGCCCCATGGATCGTCCCCAAAATATTGAAGCCGGGGAGATTTGTGTTTATCTTACTTAGTTCGAAATGGGCTTGAGACTCCCATTGCCGGATTTAGTCAGGCAATTTTTTTGTTGGTACAAGCTCTGCCCTGCCGACCTGAATCTCAATAGCTGGCGGCAGCTTCTAGGGTTTATAATGTTGGGACACCAAAACGAGGTGGATGTGTCCCTGGACTTGATCCGTAGCAATATGGATCTGAAGTTCAAGCAGGCGGAAGGCCTTTTCTACATGTCCTTTGAGAAGGGGTTCCGACCCCTGTCCTCCGTTCCCACTTCCAATAAAACGTGGAAGAAGTGGTACTTCTTCGTCGGAGGGGGATGGGAGCACGAAGACTTCCAGGACTGTGAGGCCTCTCTATTCCCTCGTGCTACTGGTCATAAGGGTGAGGCTTATTCCCTTAGGTTTGCTTTAGCTTTGTTACGCCTTCCGAACTAACAAACTGATATATCATTCCTTACTTATGTGCAGTCAAGAGTGCTTGGAGGAGGCCCGAGTTTACCGACGTACTGCGAGATCAGTATTGAGTGCTGCTTTCGACTTCTGACCGGGCTCACTCTGTTATTATAACTCCGGAGAACTTGATGGCTGCTCGTTCTGCAGAGCTTAAGAAGAGGCTGACGTCGAAGTGGGCAGCTGCGGAGGCCCCAGTGGTGGGGGAGGCTTCCTCCCGAGCTGAACCTGATGCCCCCCTTGAAGTAAAAAGGAGGAGGTTGATTTCTGGTTCTCCCGAGCCAGCCTCTGCCGAGGCTAAAAAGGAGGCCTAACCCGCCGTTCCTGTTTCGGCCGTTCCTCCTGCCCCTTCCGGTCCGAGCAGAAGGACTAGGAAGGGGAAAGCACCTACCGCACCGTCCGAGCCGTTTGATGAGCCGAACTATCAAATTGCCAAGAAAGCATTTGACCAAATATGGGCTCAGGGCCCTCATCGATACAGAAGGGACGACCCCTCAAAGCTGATGACTGAGATGATGAATCTCCAGATGAGGGTAACTTCTGAAGCTGTTCTTTTACTGTTTGTTCATTTTGTTCAATCTAACTTGTCTGTCTTGCCTTGTGTAGAGCATGCATAGTTTGGCTGCTCTGATGGTGACTCCCATGGGCCTCGAGGAGGCTGAAAAAATGAAGGCTGAAATGGACGAGATGAGGCTGAAGCTCAGAACAGCCCGATCCAAGGTTCAGACTGCTGAAGAGGGTCTGAAGGAAGCTAGCACCAACCTTGCTGTGGCAGAGTCTGAGAGGGACATATATGCTCGAAAAGTTGAGGGGCTTCAGGCAGAGTTGGTTGAGCTCCGAAATTCCTTTGATCGGAAGGTTCAAGAGGCAGTTGATCATGCTAAGATTGAGACTGAGACAGAATTGAAAGAGGAAGTCGAACAGATGGGTGATGACCTGATCCGGTTTGGTTTTGAAAGCTTTCGAACTAGATTTCAGGCTCAGTTCCCAGGTTTTGACGTGTCGTCAATCGTTCCTCCTGAACCTGCCTCGTCTAGTCCTGACCCGTACAAGACGGCTGGGGCTACTGCCCTTAATTTGGAAGAGGATCCAGGCCCTTCTGACAAGGCTTGAGGCTTTATGGGCTTTTTGATTTTTCTTTGTTTTTTTTTTTTTGTCATTTCCCTTTCGATGTAACGAATATACACTTTTGATCAGTAAAATTGACTTTCCTTCAGATTCTTCTTGTGTTCTCTCCTCCTGTGCAATTTTGTCGTAAGTGTAGCTGTTCTGAGCCTCTTGCATGTTAGATCAACCGTCCAGTAGTCAATAGTTGCTTTCTGAGCTTCGATACTTGTTATTGAATAATGAGTGTAGATTAACTTCAACTGTCTCATCATAATAAGATAAGAAAACAAACATAATCAGATAGACAGAGCCCAATAGAGTGGGAGTAAACTTTTGTAGAGCTCTGAAATAGACTGCTCTGAATCAAGAGCTTGTGAAGATAACCAGGCAGCTTGTGCTTGTCATTATGATGCTCGGCATGCTGTTTTTCGAGCACTCAGGATCAGGATATATCCGAGCTATTTGGCCTTTGTTATATGGCTGGCCTGTCATAAAATAGTTAAGACTGGAAGGTCTGAATCTCGGATAGGGGGCCTGTACATCCAGATTTTGTCCCTTTCTCTTTATCAATTCAGAAGCTTCAGTGCTGGACTGTAGTTTTTGTTCAAAGAGTTCTGTACCCTGTCTCTTGGTATATCGAAGAGGCACATTTAATGCACCGTTTATTTATTCGATTGTCGTTTGGGATTTTGAGGCCAATCTCTTTTTCACCGTTGCGACGGTTCAGTTGGGTGGCTTTTGGACTTCAAGGGTCTATATATATGGAAACGAGGGCATACGGTTGCGCTCAACCCTTTTTGTTCCCAAATTGTTTCCTCGTAGGAGAGACTTTAGATGCTGTCGGAATTTTGTCACTCGCCCGGAGATGATGGATGATTCTTTGTCTGAGTTAGGAATGATTAAACTGTGGCCGAGAGTTAACCTTCCCCCTTTTTCAGTCTCCAAGGAAGGATTAAAGGAGGCACAAGTCCTCTTGTCCCCTTTGGTATCCGGTCGAGATTCCTCCGATTGGTGGTGGTCCCTCCTTGATTCAACCGAGGCTTGGAACGTCGGTGATGAAGACGCAAGTGGGGTGCCTCCTCTTCTTCATGTCTTGTTAGAGACCCTCGCTCCAATCGGCCGGGGTGTGACAACTGATGTGAGGAAGACGAATGTCGGTCCCCTGAGACCCAGAGCCCTCATCATCCGTTGGTCGTGAGATCAATGATAGTGATGATGAAATGGCCTGGGTGCTTCTTGATGCGGATTGGGGTTCAGGGTTCCTTCCTTTCAAATGGAGCCGGCGACGGCGGTAATGGAAGTTTTGGATCCTGTGCCCCTTTATCATCCAAGGAAGAAAGCCGTGATGTTGCAAACTATAGCTTCTATAGTAGCTTCTGTAGTAGCCTATGTAACGATGTCTTTATTGTAGCCTCTGTTTTATTTCCAGTCTTTGTTGTACTGATGTAAATCTTCTGAATCATCAATAAAATTGAGTTCTCTTTTCTCAGATTTGATGTTCTTTTCTGTTTGAATGTGCTTTTCTGAGTTAGATCACCCTTTTGTGCACTTCTGATGAATAACTCCTCTTTATGCCTCAAGAATAGATCAAAGAAACTTTGCACAAAACTTGAAGTTTCGAAATAGTATTCTTCAAATCTGTTCGGCACTTGTAATGTTTGTTGCTAGATAAGCAAAATAAGTTAAGTGTCAGCTTTGGGGAGTTCAGACCTGGGAGACTTGCGTGACTCTTGGTCAAAGATGCTTAGAACTTCTGCCTTTGGATGGACTGGATCACAGAGTCTGCTAATTGAAGATGGGTCAGGCTCGGAAGGCCTGTGCATTAGGGTAGACCAAGCTCTGGAGGCCTGTGCATTAGGAGATGGACCAAGTATTTAAGATCTATATATTATGGACCAGGCTCTAGAGGCCTATGCATTATAGATGGACCAAGTACTGAGACTTGTGCATTATGGACCAGGCTCTGGAGGCCTGTGCATCATAGATGGACCAAGTACTGAGACTTGTACATTATGGACCAGGCTCTGGAGGCCTATGCATTATAGATGGACTAAGTACTGAGACTTGTACATTATGGACCAGGCTCTAGAGGCCTGTGCATTATAGATGGACCAAGTACTGAGACTTGTACATTATGGACCAGGCTCTGGAGGCCTGTGCATTATAGATGGACCAAGTGCAAAAACTCGTACATTATGGACCAGCCTCTAGAGGCCTGTGTATTTATAGATGGACCGAGTGCAAAAACTCGTACATTATGGACCAGGCTCTGGAGGCCTGTGCATTTATAGATGAACATTCTATGGAAGTAAAAGAAACATCTCTACTGATAATACTTCCGTAAGTGTTCCACGTTCCATGGCCTAGGAACAGGCTTCCCAGTCATGTCTTCTACCAGTAGGTGGTAGGCCGAACAACCTTTGTTACTTAGTAGGGGCCTTCCCAGTTTGGTGATAGCTTTCCCATAGTGGGATCCTTGGTGTTTTGAAAGACTCTTCTTAAGACATAGTCTCCGACTTGAAAGCTAACTGTCTTGAGTCCTACCTTGGATTTGTTGACCATTCTCTGTTGATAGGCTTCCATCCTAATGCTGGCTTGATCCCTTCTCTCTTCGAGCAAATCCAAGTTTTCCATCAGCTGCTGATCATTGGATTCTTGCTCAAAGGCTTCTGTTCTCAGGGTTGGCATACCGATCTCAACCGGTATTACTACTTTTGTCCCATAGGCTAGTGAGAAGGGAGTTTCAGAGGTGGGAGTTCTTTTGGTTGTTCTGTAGGCCCAAAGGACTCTAGGGAGTTCTTCTGCCCAATTTCCTTTGGCCTGTTCCAACCTTTTCTTTAACCCGTCAAGGATTGTTTGGTTGGTGACCTCTGCTTGCCCATTTGCTTGTGGATGGCCTGGAGAAGTGAAGTGCTGCCTAATGTTGAGATTTTCACAGAATGTCTTGAAGCCTTTACCAGTGAATTGTGTCCCATTGTCGGAGATAATCACACGTGGTATGCCGAACCTGCACACAATGTTCTTCCAGGTGAAGCTCTCAACTTCCTTTTCTGTGATATGTGTTAAAGGCTCAGCTTCGGCCCAATTAGAGAAGTAATCAATGGCCACCAATAGATATTTCCTGTTCGGAAGTGCCTTCGGTAATGGACCCACGATGTCCATCCCCCATTGAGCAAAGGGCCAAGGACTAGGAATCGGGATGAGCTCGTGATGAGGTTGATGTTGATATGGGGCAAATCTTTGGCATTTGTCGCACTTCTGAACATACTCTTTAGCCTGTTTTAGCATGCTAGGCCAGTAATAGCCCTGAGATAGAGCTCGGTGAGCTATGGTTCTGCCCCCATTATGATTCCCGCAAATTCCCTCGTGTATTTCAGCCAAGACATATTGTGACTCTTCTGGAGCTAAGCATTTTAATAGAGGTTGAGAATACGACCTTCTGTAAAGCTTGTTGTTCAGGATCAGGTACCGAGCCGCTCTGATTCGGATTCTCTTGGCTTTATTTTTGTTTTCTGGAAGGAGCCCGGATCTTAGGTACTAGAGGATTGGAGTCATCCAGTTCTGGGGCTGTTCATTAATTTGAGCAATTTGGGTTTCCTCTATGCTGGATCCTGGCTAAAAGGAGATCTTTATTGTGGAGTTTGCTTCAGACTTGAGGCGGGAGGCCATGTTAGCCAGAGCATCTGCTCTGCAATTCTGGCTTCTCTCAATTTTTTGGATAATAAATGTCTGGAAAGAATGCCTCAAGTGGTTCACCAATTCGGAGTACCAGAGCATCCTATCATCTTTAATGGTAAATTCTCCCAAGACTTGGCTCACCACCAGTTGGGAGTCAGAGAAGACATCGAGGTTCTGAGCCTCGCATTCCAAGGCAAGCTTCATGCCTAAGATTAGGGCTTCATATTCTGCTTCATTGTTAGAAGCTTTGAATCCCAGGCTGACTGCTTTTTCTGACGTGAGCCCATCAGGGGACTGTAGTACCAGGCCTACTCCTGAACCTTGATCGGTTGACGATCCATCAATGTACAGCAACCAGGTTCCCGAGGTTTCGGTGAGTTGTGCTTTGTTTTGAAGTGCCGGGGTGAACTCGGCAACAAAATCAGCTAAGGCCTGCCCTTTGATAGAGTTTCGGGGTACATATGATATGTCGAATTCCCTCAGCTCCACAGATCACTTCACCAATCTTCCCGATACCTCAGGTTTCCTCAGTATTGACTTTAGAGGATAGGCAGTTGGGATCTCGATTAGATGGGCTTGAAAATAAGGTCGAAGCTTTCGAGCTTATATGACCAGGGCATAGGCCAGTTTTTCTACTTCCGGATATCTCTTCTCTGTGTCAAGTAGTGCCCTACTGACGTAGAATATAGGCCTCTGCACTCCCCTGTCCTGTCTAATTAATGCGGAGCTGACCGCGTTTTCAGAAACTGTAAGGTACAAGAATAGCTTTTCTCCTTGTACTGGTTTTGATAGGAGCTCTAGAGATGCTAGATACTCTTTTAGTTCTTGAAAGGATTTCTCGCATTCTTCTATCCACTGCGAAGCTTTGCTGCCTTTCAAAGCTTTGAAAAAAGGTAGGCAGCGATTAGTGGATTTGGATATAAATCTGCTCAGTGCTGCAATTCTGCCATTCAGTGCCTGAATTTCCTTTCTGGTTCTTGGTGACTTCAGTCCAATCAGAGCTTGGATTTGAGTAGGGTCTGCTTCAATACCCCTCTGAGAGACAATGTATCCCAAGAATTTTTCCTTCGTAACCCCGAAGGTACATTTCGAGGGGTTGAGCTTCATCCTGTGCTGTCTGAGGATATCGAAGGTCTGGGCTAAGTGCTGGAGGTGGCTGCCTTTCTGCAGACTCTTTACCAGCATGTCGTCGATGTATACCTCCATGGTGCTGCCGAGCAGTGGGCTGAACATCTTGTTTACCAACCGCTGATAAGTGGCTCCAGCGTTCTTCAAACCGAAAGGCATTACTCTGTAGCAGTAGAGCCCTCGTTCGGTTATGAAGGCTATCTTCTCTTGGTCTGGAGGGTACATCTGGATCTGGATGTACTCAGAGTAGGCATCCATGAAGCTCACAAACTCATGCCCCGCAGTGGCGTCAACCAGTTGGTCTATTCTTGGCAGTGGAAAGCTGTCCTTGGGGCACGCCTTGTTGAGGTCTGTATAATCAACGCAGACTCTCCACTTGCCGTTTTTCTTCTTGACAAGCACAGTGTTGGCTAGCCACTCAGGATAGAACACTTCTCGTATCATCCTGGCTTCCAGTAGCCTTTGGACTTCTTCATTTATAATCCGATGCCGTTCAGGAGCAATCGGCCTTCTCTTCTGTCTGACTGGCGGGTGATCCAGATCCACCATCAGCTTGTGAGTTATAAGATTGGGATCTATTCCCTCCATGTCTTTGGTCTCCCAGGCAAAGATAGAGAGGTTGTTTTTCAAGAACCTGACTATCTTTTCCTGCTGAGTGTGTGTTAGGTCTGGGCCGATGTATAAATAACGCCCCTCTGATTCTGAACTGACCAACACTTTGATGGGCTCGCCAATGGGTTTGGCTCAGCTGTCTCGCCCCCTTGGGCTCAGGGGTTCTTCAATGCTGGATGGGCAATCCTCTACCTCGGGAGAGTGAGTGAGAGCCGGATCTGCACAGTCCCGAGTGTACTGTAATTACTATTTAGGAGCCTTCTCCTTGAGAGCAATAGCGTGGCACTCCCGGAAGGTTGGCTGACACCCTTTGACAGAGTGAACGCTCTGGTTGTGGATGTACTTCAGACACTGATGGAAGGTTGAAGTGACTGCCCCTATCTAGTGCAACCAGGGTCTCCTGATTATGACGTTGTAGGGAGATCTCATGTTTAGCACCATGTACTCCGAGATGGTGGTCTTCTGCCCTTCACCCTCTCCTACAGTGGTAGGAAGGTCGACTCTCCCCAACGGGGTGCTGAGATTGCCATCAAAGGCTACCATCACGGCAGTAGTGGGCTTGACGCTGTTATGGTCCATCCCCATCTGTTTAAGTAGCTTATAGAACAGTATGTTGACGGAGCTGCCAGTATCGACCAGGACTCTCCTGATCTCGCAGTTGGCGATTTTGAGTGTGATAACAGGGGCATCACTGTGAGGGCAGTGTACCCCTGCTAGATCTTGTTCAGTAAAGTGGATCTCCAGTGCTGGTTTGAACCTCTTTTCTACGTTGGAGATCTGTAATACGTTCGGGGCAGCTCTGGCCTCCCGAGCATATCTCTTTCTTGCCCTGTTGGACATTCCTGTGGTAGGGGAGTCAACATGGAGGACGTAGATGACGTGGTTGTTCTGCCTCTGAGGCTCGTTTCGTCCCTCCCTCTGTTTGGGCCTTTGGTCTGGCCGTTGTTGAGGCTTATCTTCTTGGGGGTTCTGTCTTCCGTCCTGCTTGACGAACTCCCGAAGACGCCCCTTCTTTATGAGCTGCTCTATCTCATATCGGAGGGTCCTGCATGTGTTAGTTGTATGTCCATGATCTTTATGGAAATTACAATACTTACTTTGGTCCCGAAGACTAGGATCTCCTTTGATTGGCTCCGGCCACCTCAGGTTCTCCCGATCTCGGATCTGCAGGAGTATCTGGTTCGGTGTGGTGTTTAAGGGAGTGAAGTTAGTGAACTCCCTTGGTCCAGAATTGTACACAGCTCTGGGAGCTGTTCTCTTCTCTGGGCTCCTGGCCCTCTTTTTGTTGGAGTCTCTTCTGTGATCCTCCTTCTTGTGGTCCTCCCTCTTCGGATTGTCCCTCTGGGTCTGATCTTTGCCCTTCTAGGGTGTGCGGTTGGCTTCTTCCTGGTTGATGTACTTTCTGGCCCGATTCATTAATGCCACCATATCAGTTGGAGGGCTCTTTGTCAAGGAGTCTCTGAATCCACCTTGGGCAAGTCCAGCAGTTAGGGCTGCTACAAAGAATTTCAGGCTACAGTCAGTGATCTCCGTGAGTTCGGTATTGAAGCGCGCGATGTAGGCTCTGAGGGATTCCTCCCTAGTCTGCTTGACATTTAACAGGAACTCTGGGCCCCTTCTGAGCCTCCTGCTGGTCATAAATCTGTCCAAGAACTGTCTACCGAGCTCGTAGAAGCTGGTAATTGAGTTCGGAGGGAGGTTGTGGAACCACTTCAGAGCAGTTCCCTTCAAGCTAGTGATGAAAGTTCGGCACATGAAAGCATCAGAGGCCCCGTGAAGGGCCATCGTATGCTGGTAGTGCGAAAGATGATCTCCTGGATCTCCAGATCCATCATATAGGGTGAACTTGGGCACCATGAACTTTCTGGGCCTCTCTTCTGACATGATGGCGTGAGTGAACGGAGTGGCTAGTCTTCCGAGCAGCCTGGCCAATTCGTCTTGTTCTGGAGGGTTCTGAGGTCCTCTCAAGGCGATTGTTCGATCCATAGACTCAGCAATTTCCTCTACCCTCCGTGGGTCTCTGAGTCTGACATCTTGCGAACCCTGCCTGACAGCCTCGGCTTCAGGGTAGTAGGGTTGAGTACGCCCTTCGGACAGAGGAGGATTCCGAACCAGAGGGATTGGTGCTGCATGGGGATGAGGCTCCTACGGTGCCAGATGTGCTCCCGAGGCCCTTGGAGTTGGGGCCAGAGTAGTACTCCGGTAATGGACGTCAGGAACGAAGGCTGATGTTCCCCAGCCTGGAGCTGCTGACGGTTGGGGATTTCTGCCAACGCGGGCAACGCCTAGGGGGTGCCCAGGCTGGTTAGTTGGAGCCTGCTCATGGAGTTCTTCATTCTCCGTGGCAACAGGAGGTTGCGTTCCCGCAGCGAAGTTGACCGGTGGGTTAGGAGAACCCACTGCTTGGTTTTGTGTGAGTGTTGCCAGCCTTCTAGTGATGGCAAGCAACTGTTCTTGCACTAGTTCATTGTGTCGTTTGATCGGTTCAATCTCTTGTCGCATGGGGTTAACCGCTGGTCCCTTTGTACGAGGAGCAGGCGGCTGACGTTGAGAATTTTGCGAATTCTGAGTATTCTGTCGCGGTCGGAGATTTGGTGCCACGGTTTTCCTGTGAGGAAAGAGATGAGTTTATGAATAGAGCACTTAGAGATTAGTCGTTCCCACAGACGGTGCCAAACTGACGCTGCACTTTTTGACTCGCAATAAGTGTGGGCTCCATGACCTGTAGAACACTCAGAAAGACGATCAGAGGTCTACCGGATTGGCTCCGGCGGTAGCCACTCCGATGCTTAAGTAAGTAAAAGGAATTGAAAGACTGTATTGAAAGCCAAAGAATGAGCATGAAAATAAAGCGTACCTGTAATATCCCGACCCGGGATACCGGGTCATATGGCACGCATTACGAGGCAATGAAAAAAATTGTGTAAAGATATTTACACTAAAGAGAAAAATTGATTAATTAAATAATTAATTAATGTATGATATTGGAATATATTTAATTGTTAAAATTAAATATAAATAAGCACACATATACACACATTAGGGTGTATTGTGTGTGTGTATTATGAAATGTGTATAAATATGTATATATATAAATACATGTATACAAGGAAGAATATCTATATATATATATGAACAGTAGGTGAACAGTGCAGTGTGTGTGTGTGTGTCGGCTAGTGTGTGTGTTTCTTCACATATAAGTGTGTGTATTGTATTATATGTATATATATATATATGAAATATCTTGCAAAAATTGAAGAGAAAGCTGAATAGAGAAAAAGTAAAATTAATTGGTGTAAGAGAATTAATTGAGAGGTGAAGGGTTTCAGCCATGAGGTCATAAGGAAAGAGAGAGAGGTCGGTCACTTCTCTATAAAATCCCAAGCATGCAAACCATGCTTCCCTTTTGCAAAAGAAACTAAAAGAAGAAGAATTGAGGGGATAGAAGAAGGGTCTTAGAGCAAGAAAGAGGAGGAAACCGAGAGAAAGAAGGTGAGAAAACTCAAGTTCCATTTTTTCTCTCTCTAAAATCTCTCCATGTATAATCCGTTTTTAAGCTTTTATATTGTACATATGACATGGAAAACATGTTTAGATCAGTTTAAGAATGGATCTTGAGCTTCAGAATACGTAAAAACACAGAACCCAGTTGAGACAGCCATTAAAGACCTTGCCCATGGCAGGTCTGAACCGAGTTCCTTTAAACTTGTCTTGGCTTATCAAGGCTTCAAGAGGAAGTCATGAGGGTTTTAAAAACCATCAAACGCGACCAAAAATCATAAGCAAAGGCCCCCAAATATTGAGTTGTAGATTTCGGGTGTAAAACTCAACCCTTAAAACCTTGTGTTAACTCGATGTTTAAGAACGATATATGAATCCCCATGAAGAGGGGATCATAACAAACGAAACCTCATGCATTTTGGTTAAAAAACGAGCATGAACAACCGAAATAACAGTTCGGATTATCCACCTCAAAACCGAACACATGCGAGAGTTTTAAACTCCAAAACGAATGCCAATCTACTCGTTTGTGTCTTAGGATTAAATTGGGACCAAAACAGTAGTAAATGGATGTGTATAAATGCACGAAATAGAAGAAAAAGGGAGACTAAAACTAGGGTTTCTCAGTCGGTGGAGTGGGGAAGATGAAGACGAGTCAACTCGTTTTTAAAATGGGGCTGAGTTGACTCGGACAGGTGGCAGCCTCTAGGCTTGCCACCGATTTATTAAAACGCCACCGTTTTGATTGTCGGTTAAATAAAAAAAAGACCTAGGGCTGACGTCATGATGACGTCAGCCACACGTAATAAACCGGATAGACCGGTTGGGTAGCCACTGAACCAGACCGGTTCACTTATATGTTAATTGAACCCTTTGGTTTATTTAATTAATTAAAAATGAAATAAACCAACACTTTCTATAATTACGCATTGGCCCCAACTGTTTTTGGGAATTCTACTATGGCCCAGATTTTGGGAATTTTGTACAAATACACCCCTGGGAAAATATTTAAATAATTAAATAATTAATTTAATTATTTAATAAATGAGGGTAAATTACTATTTTGCCCTTGTGGCATAAATAGAGCAAACAAAGTCCAAATTTAACAAATAAATAGTGTAATTTTACTATTTTGGACATTCTGAGATCAATGGTAGGGTCCGTTTTACGAGACGGGGCCCGAAAAAAATAAATACACGTAAGGGGTAAATGACCAAAATACTCCTGGCCCAAACTTTACAAGTTATTAGTGTATTCTTACTATCTTGGACCTTCTGAGTCCAATGGTGAGGTCCACAACACGAAATGGAGTCCCGAAAAAAAATAAAGACACGTAAAGGGGTAAAAAGACCAAAATACCCCTGGTACCCCTAAAGCCGAAATGAGATCAGAAAAGGTCTAAATTAACTTTCTCTGACATCTCGGACTCAAAAATGGAGTCCAAATTACGAAACGAAGTACAGAAAAATATGACACGTAAAACGGTAAATGACCATTTTGCCCTTTTACATATAACAGTCCGAATTAAATATTAGGAAAACCTAAACCGACTTTCTTCGACACTCCGGACTCAATGGTAGAGTCTATTTGACCAAAAGAAATGTCTAAAATAAAAAGACATAAAATTTGATGAATAGCATCTGTTAGATGACTATGAACTAAAACAATGCCAAAGTACTAATACTAAGGCAAGTACGAGAAACGAAATACGAAAAGACACGACACGTAAACATGTCAAATAAATAACTTTAAATTAAAGTTAATGGAACTCCCAGAAGAGTATAAATTGAAATAAATTCAATTTCTAACACGATAAATTATGTCATAGGTTACAAGTACGAGTTAAATTAAGTACCTATGAAATTGTGAAATCGTTTTAGGATCTACTACGGTTTAAGCATAAGTTAAGGAATATCGAGACGATATTACAATGAATGTGAAGTTGATGAGGTGTTTATGAATTGTTCTTAGGAACTACAAGGAAGTGGGAAAGCGCATTTTAGCACTAACCCTAAAGAATCAAGGTGAGTAACCCTGTGTTTGAATTGGAGATTTAACTCCATAGATTTGAAAAAGTTTTAAGTTCAAAGATGTGAAGTATTTGAAGTTTCAAATTCAGTGTTTACATGATTCAGCTTTTAATAGTACTGTTTTTATAACTCTATATGACATGCTCAGTGATTGGTATTTATCATAGTTTTCTTAAAACATATTTCAGCATGTTTAAAGTTTTAAATGCCAAATTATGTTAAATATCCTGAATTTGATAGTTACAAGTATTTGAAGTCCTATTGTAGAAATTATACATTTCATGTTTTAAATATTCATGAAATATCTATTGAAGAAGTTATGTGATAAATGTTTATACATTTCATGTTTTAAATATTCATGAAGTATCTATTGAAGAAGTTATTGTGATAAATGTTTTACAAGATAAACGGTACTAAGTACCACCCTATGTGATGTTGAAATCCTTCGGGATTCAACAGTAAATGCCCGGTAGCAGGATCTAATCCCCCAGGAAAATGAGATCGACAGTATTGGCAGTAAAATGGGAGTCTGGTTCGAAACAGATTCCACCTAATTTAAGAGAAAAGATGACAAGTGATTTTGGAAATGGAAGCAGGTTTTACCCTCATTTTCAAATACATATTTATGTGATTTAAGTTATATACTTACCTGATGAAGTACGAGTTTTGCTTGGATATTTTAAATGTTTCCAAGTTATTTGAAATGCATATGTTTGAGTTATATACTCTATTTGACGAAGTACGTGTTTAGCTTGAATACTTAAAATGTTTCAAAGCTATCTGTTTTAAGAATGCATATATTTTGTGTTCTGATTTGTATAAACAATTGGCAGTGAATGTTTTACAACTCTTATGTACTAAAAACCACTGCTAATTGAAAACCCCATGACGAACATTGGAATTGCTCACAAGCTTAGATTAGCTTACCCGGACTTTGTTCGGACCCCCCTTTCAGGTGATGCAGCAGACAGGGTTTTAAGGACTACAACAATGAGTCTAGCTGTTTTTGGAAGGATCTGTTAAATAGTTTCTTTTGATAAATCTATAAACACTAGTAGTACATTTGTATTAGTAGACAATGTAAGGATGTGTAATAAGCCCTCAGGGCAATCGAATATGTACTGTATTAGTGTATGAAGTCTTTAAGTTTTGTTAACTCTGAATGTGTAACCATGTATGCTATGTATGAAAACAGCAGTATCGGACGGATGTGCCTAATTTAAAAATGAGAAAAGAAAAGAAAAAGTTTTTCACACTTCCGCAACCATGTGTAACACATCTATTCGGTACCGCTGTAGATGCGAGCCTTGTCTCGGGGCCTTCGGGTCTCGGGGCGGCGATCGCGATCCGGCAATCCGCAGAGGGTGGGTTTCGGGTCGTGACAGTACCTTTAGGGTTTAATTTATAGACCGTAGCCTTCCTAAGTTGATTAGGATTCGGAGCCATGATTGTAGGGATTTGATCATCGGAGATTGTAGTTACCTTATTGAGTATCGCATAGAGATAACCATAGATGGTAGTTCCCTTGTTGAAGACTGTTTCCTTGTTGAAGGCTGTTTCCTTGTTGAAGACTGCTTCCTTACTCCCTGCTCGGCGTCCGCTAAGGCGGTGACGAGGTCTGGAATGTTGGTCTGGACCCTGTGATCAGTTCTAAGACCCTTGTCTGGATATATGTGCTCTGAAGGCATATGTTCGGTTACTTCCGACCTTTTGTGCTGATCTGGATGCTTGAGCTTTTAGTCATTGGCTGAGTGAGAACCGTGTTGGCCGAGCATGAGTTAGATTATGGTCATACGTGTCACGTGCTGATTGGCCTGCTCTTTTATGGGATATCAGGTATCTAATAGCCAATTAAAATACATGATTTATATTACTGTCAAAAATGTCTATCCATAAGTATCATATACCCATAATTAAAAGAATGAATATAAAATAAAAAGAAATTTGAGCTCATAAAATATTTGAATATCACATACCAAAATAGTTTAATAAAATTAATTTTAATATACATGAGTATTTAATACCCATAGATTAAAATATATAACTTACAGTTCATATATAATATAATATAAAATATTATATATTAATATATATTATATTATATTATATTATATATGCCCACAATGCATGCCGCCACTAGTATAATATATATATAAAGAACAAACAATTTTTTTTTTTTTAATAACCGATCGGCTCAGCGTAATGACCGAAATTATTTTAGTAAGCGTATACAAGAAGTACCCAACGCCTTCTCCGACCCTGACAATTGCAACACCTGGTTTGGCCGAAGCAGTGACGATACCCGAGGCAGTTTTAAAATTTTTTTTTTTTGTTGGCTTGAAACAAAACGGTCAGAATAATTAAAAAAAATATATATATATTCTTTGTTTAGCCGCAAGCACTTGTAAAAGAATTTAAATTAAAATATATATATATATATATATATATATATATATTCCAATTATCTTGGGAGCTTATTGATCACTTCATTACAATGGATATCTCATACCTATCAAAAATAAAATTTAATTATCAAAATTTTCAAATAAAGATTAAATCTTTGTATCAAATAAATTGTATCATAAAATTCCATTCTAAAATAACTATTTATTTTAATTGGTATCTATGAATATGTTTAAAACGAGTAAATATAACTTTCAAAATTAATGAATTCATGTAAAGTTACTCTGATACCAATTATTGGGTTTGTAACCACAATGGAAGTAATTTCAAAAATCTGTTTGGATCTATTTCTTTACATGAATCATACAATCTTGAAAAGAGAGGTTAAAATTACTTTATTCTTGATAATCTTGATTGTTGAAGAAGACTTTTTGAAAAGATTGACGCAATCTTCCATTTCTTTTTCCTCTAGGTTTTCTCATCTTTTCCCTTAGGCAAGGAGAGTGGGCTGCCTCTTATTTTTGTCTAGCACAAAAACTTCTTCTTTTTTTGAATGGCTCCCTATATATCATATATATAGGGCTCAACCTAATTAGTGCAAAAGAAGAGATCTAGTGGGTCTCACTATGTTATAACATGAAATTTTTTTTTTTTATTTATTCTTGCAAATATTAATTATTGTTATTATTATTATTATTATTATTATGATAATGATAATGTGAGTATGTGTATATATATATATGTGCATATATATATATAATTTAAATTTTTGTTGTGTATATGTGTGTACATATAAGTGTGTATTTAAATGTGTATATATATATATGTAGAAAAGCTGAGGTGTGTGTGTGTACCCGGTGGTGTGTGTGTGTGTGAGTTTGAGTGTGATACACTCAAACAAGCATGGGTTGGGGTGGTGTGTGTGAGTGGGATTCAGGGAGTGGGAGATGCAGATTTGGCAGAGAGTGGTTGGTCTTGGGGAGAGAGAGAGAGAGAGAGAGAGAGAGAGAGATATAGAGAGAGAGAGTGAAGAGAAAAGAGAGTGTATTCTCGGGTGGAAAGAGAAGAAAAGAAAAGAAGCAGAAAGTGAGAAAGAGAAATAGAGTTCTGAGGAAGAGAGTGAAGGCTTGGTTGGGCTCGGAGCAAGAAGGTGGAAGAGGGCACGGCTAGAGAGAGAAACGGCCGAAAAATTGGTAAGTGGGTTGCTTCTGTTTCAATTTTTTTTAGAGCATTTCAATTGATTTAAATTGTAGAACCTTGTAGAGCATAATGTAAGGATTAAAACGCAACAAAAATGATAGAAAACGGTTGAAAAATGAGGGAGAAAAGGGGATGTGCAGGTCACGGCCATGGGGAGGAAAATCTGGGTTTTTCGTTGTGATTGGAAGCTTCAAAACGGTATTAAAAGGCTCCAAAAATGTTTTAGAATAATTTGGGATTGAAAGGGGCTTCGAAAACACCAAGAAAATCAAGTTTAAAAACTTGATTTTCTGAAATTCCGGTCACCGGCGCCGGCGAAGGTGACCGGAGCTCCGCCGGAAAAACGGGGGAAGAAGGGGGGTTCTGTCCGGGTCGGGTCGGGTCGGGTCCGGTTCGGGTCGGGCGTGGACCGCCCCTGCCACGTGTCAGCCCATTGTTTTAAATTAAAAACCTAGTTTGGCCCGTTTGGTTGCAAGGATAAGAAATTGAGAAATTGGAATTAAATTAAAACCGGGATATCCTATCCCTGTTCTAGGATTAGCCCCTGTTTGGTTAACCTGATTAAGAATAACAAATTAAACTAGTTTCAATTTGAACCTTTTGGAATTTGAACCTTTAGAATTTGAACCTCAACCCTGAACTTTCGGAAATTACAAATTGACCCCCCCAACTGTTGGAAATTTCACTTTTACCCACCTGATTAAATTATTAATAAAATATTAATTAAATTAATTATTTAATTAAATTAATTTAATTAATTAAATATTCAAATATATTCTAGAATCCAAATGGGACAAGTCATTAGTGTATTTTGACTATCTCGGCCATTCTGAGACCAATGGTGAGGTCCGTTTTACGAGACGGGGTCCCAAAAAATAAAAGACCCGTAGTAACCCTTAAAATTATCAAAATGCCCCTAACTTGAAACACTGTCAGACAAACTCCGAATTAGGTAAACAAATAGTGAAATTTTATTATCTCGAACATTCCGGACTTAACCGTGGAGTCCGATTTGTGAAAAGAGGTCACAAAATGTAAGGACACGTGTAAAGTGCAAAATGACTGTTTTGCCCTTTTGAACCCCGGTGTCCGAATTGAGTTCTACGAGAACCTAGACTTATTTTCTTAAACGTTCTACAACCAATGGTAGAGTCTAATTTAGCAGAATAGAAACTTATGAATTAAAGACATAAAATTTGATGAATAGCATAAATTCAAATAACAATAGACTAAGTTGTAATTTCTACTTTTAGGGACACTGACAGGACAGGAGGGAGCGATCTGATCTTCTGCATTTTCATCCGCCAGTTCAGTTACATATAGTGCACGATCTTCTTAGGGTTGTGACTGACCCTTCAGGTATGGTGTTTTGCTAGTGTTAGAAATGAAGTTAAGTTAGGAATATTTGTGAATGACTGGAATGCTGTATGTGTTTATCTGTAATGTGTTTACCTGTTTATTTGGAATTGGTTGTTCACATGTTATGTGTTACTTGCAAGTTAATAAAGGGAAGAACATGAATTATGATGTATGAACCCATGAGACATGCATATATGTGAAACTGACTGGTGATTTATTTATTATTGTCAGAGCATGTTATATTATTGAGATCCACATTCATTGAGACTGCATTAGCATATTGGCATATGATGAATTCCTTGAGAACATGGCGTGGGTAAGCACATGGTGCTTTGCATTATGAGGGTGTAGATCCTGTGGTGAAAAACCCAAAATTGGCCATTGCATTGGTACTTCGAGCCATCGGGGAGTACCCGTAAACGAGACATGGGTGTGGCATAGAGTTGTGCATGGGTGTGTCATGCATACCATTCATATATATATTACTGTGATGTTGAATGTCATTTAGAAATAAATGTACACTTTGCACATGCCACGCCTTAGCTTTATTTCTGGCATTAGCATTTCATCATACCAGCAGTTGTGCTGACCCATTCGTGGGCAACATTTTCAGATGAGGATCCTCCAGCCACTAGAGACTCGGTGATGCCCTGATAGGGTGAAGCCTGTGATGTATTTGTGATTCGTGAGACTTGTATTTTGTTATGTAAGGGCTTAAGCCCGAATGACTGATGAACAATGTATTCGATGTTATTTTATGTATGGATGATGATGGACGCATATTTAGTGAATCTAATTACTTTTATCCTTTTATTTATTTTACTTTCTGTCTCGTCAGTCGCGCCTCGGGTTCGGTCAAAATTCGGGGCGTGACAACGTGGTATCAGAGCATAGGTTCGAATACCTAGAGACTGTGGGGTGTTGTTTAACACCATGAGACCCTTGAAAAGAGAATGAAACTTAGTGTGAACTGTTAGCAGCATGTGATAGGATCTTATGTGCTACGTGATTATGTGTCCTAATGCACGCCTTATTGTGATTACGTGAAGAAGTGATACTAAAATTTTCTCTTGGACTTGTAGATATGCCTCCTAGACGAGCTCCTACGAGAGGCAGACCACCCAGAGGGGTTAGGGGTAGGGGTGCGCCTCGAGGTGCCGCCCAGCCTCGTCGTGGCAGACCCAGAGCTGCTGCCCCTATTCCTGACGTGGTTGAGGAGGTAGTTGCCCCAGCTGACGTCCCTGAGCATAGTGCAGCTGAGGAGGATGTTGCTCCAGCCCCTGTGGAGGAGGTGGGGCAGACTATTGGCGCCAGAGATTTGGCGACCATTATACAGGAGTGCTTCCGTGCCATGCAGGAGGCCAGGACCACTGATGTTGAGGCCAGAGCTACTGAGGCCGAGGCCAGGGCTGCCGGTGCCGCGGCCGGTGGGGAGACCAGAGACACCTTCGTCATGAAGGCGTTTCAGCGTATGAGGCCACCGTCATTTGCAGGACAGCCTGATCCTTTGGTGGCCGAGGAGTGGCTGGATCAGATTGTGAGGATCCTGGACTCACTGGGGATTGTGGAGCCACACCTGAGGATCTGATGTGCCACCTTCCAGTTTACGGGACTAGCGAGCCAGTGGTGGAAGGTATCTGCCGGCAGGATTAGCAGGTTCGGAGAGGGGTGGGATGCATTTGTGACCATATTCAATGACCACTACTTTCCAGCGACTGCTAGGGTCGGGTTCAGGAGAGAGTTTGAGACCTTGCTACAGAGGGACATGACCGTGACACAGTATGAGTCCTAGTTTACCGCATTGGGCAGGTTTGCCCCGCACATTGTCGGAGTGGAGGAGCTGAGAGTTTATCATTTTCTAGAGGGGCTGAAGACCTCTATCAGGGATAGACTAGCGGGTCACATCATTGACACTTACGAGGAGGCTGTGATCAGGGCCACGAGGGTAGAGAGGGAGTTGGCAGCTCTCAGAGGGATTAGGGAGTCCCGGACTCAGACCAGGCCAGCTACAGCACTAGCACTTACACCAGCTCAGCCTACTGTGACCGTCCCAGCTCATTCTGGTAGGAGGCCGCCGAAGAGATTCCGAGGCAGTACCTCTTCTCCATCTACATCCCAGAGACCTATGCAGCTTTTAGCTCCCCAGCCCACTATGTCTATTACTCCTCGAGGGGGGGCACCACAGTTGACCCTCACATGCTACCAGTGTGGACAGCCTGGCCACAGGATGGCTGATTGCCCACAGAGAGATCCTAGTCAGGGATCAGGGACAGGACCGAGCCAGCTACCACTCCCATCCCAGTCTTAGAGTCAGGCTTGGAGGGCCACACCAGTGTGCTATACTTGTCATCAGCCGGGCCATGTCAAGGCCCACTGTCCTCAGGGGCAGACTTCCCAGAGTGCACCGATGTCCCACTATTTCCAGCCCGCCCAGGTGCCTTTACCCCAGACACAGTCAGGCTATAGACCCCCAGCACCTTATTACCAGCCAGCATCTTTGGCATTGAGTGTTAGAGCTCCAGCCCCGAGAGGGGGAGGACAGCAGGGGTAGAGAGGGGGAGGCAGACAGGGTCAGACCGTACAGGGCAGGGTGTACGCAGTTGCTACCCCAGAGGCTTCTACTGCTGGGCCATTAGTAGTGCGAGGTACCTTTCTTATGTTCAGTTCATGGGCTAGCGTGTTGATAGATTCTGGTGCATCGCATTCTTTCATATCCACTGCATTTGCTATGACATTGGGGTTGACTATAGACCGGTTGGATCCACCGCTACGTGTTGATACTCCTGTTGGGGGTAGTGTGACATTGACCAGGATTTGTAGGGGTTGTTCACTTGAGATAGCTGACCGTACTCTCTGCTTTGATTTTATTGTCCTTGATATGACTGGCTTCGATGTTATTCTGGGTATGGATTGGCTGTTTACTTTCCGGGCTAGTATCGATTGTTTCAGGGGGAGAGTTACAGTGTGCACCCCTGAGGGGGATTGTTTTTATTTCACGGGAGACCGTGGAGACTTCTTAGTACCACCCTTGTGCGACACTAGGAGTTGGGGAGCCTATGGCTATATGTTGGCTAGTATGATTGCAGGAGATAGTGAGGCTACAGGGGTTGTGTTACCACCAGTGGTAGAGGAGTTTCCTGACGTATTTCCTGACAGTTTGACTAGTTTACCCCCGAGGCGGGAGGTGGAGTTTACCATTGAGCTTATCCCCGGTACTGTACCCATATCTATCCCACCATACCGCATGGCTCCAGCAGAGTTGAGAGAGCTGAGAGAGCAGCTGACTGACCTTCAGGGTAAGGGGTTCATCCGTCCTAGCACTTCTCCTTGGGGTGCCTCAGCACTCTTTGCGAAGAAGAAGGACGGGACGTTGCGGTTATGTGTGGACTACCGGAGGCTGAACCGGGTGACTATTAAGAACAAGTACCCGTTACCCAGGATCGATGACTTGTTTGATCAGTTGAGAGGTTCGAGATGTTTCTCGAAGATTGATCTTCGATCTGGGTACCACCAGTTGAGAGTGCGAGAGGAGGACATAGCGAAGACAGCCTTCCGCACTCGCTATGGTCACTTTGAGTTCGTGGTGATGCCATTTGGTGTGACGAATGCCCCAGCGGCATTCATGGATTTGATGCACCGTGTCTTTGGCCAGTACATAGATCAGTTCGTAGTGGTGTTTGTGGACGATATTCTGATTTACTCACCTTCTAAGGATGAGCACGCTTTCCACTTTCGTACTGTGTTACAGATCTTGAGAGAGCATAGGCTGTTTGCCAAGCTCTCCAAGTGCGAGTTCTGGCTCCAAGAGGTACAGTTCTTGGGCCACGTGGTATCTGGGAGTGGAGTGTCTATTGACCCTTCTAAGGTCGACTCTGTTATGAGCTGGGAGAGGCCGAGGAATGTATTTGAGATACGGAGTTTCTTGGGGTTAGCAGGGTACTACCGCTGCTTTGTAGATGGATTTTCTCGCCTTGCCGCACCGATGACCCGGCTGACGCGCAAGGGCGTCAGATTTCAGTGGACCGACGACTGTGAGCAGTCATTTCAGGAGCTGAAGAGGAGATTGACTTCAGCTCCCGTCCTGATTATCCCTGAGGGAGGCTTGGGTTATACTGTATACTGTGATGCTTCTCGAGATGGATTGGGTTGTGTGCTGATGCAGGAAGGCAGGGTAGTAGCTTATGGTTCTCGCCAGCTGAAGAGCCATGAGAAGAACTACCCCACCCACGATCTAGAGTTGGCTGCCGTCATCTTTGCTCTTAAGAGCTGGCGACACTATTTATATGGGGTGAGATTTGAGGTGTTCTCGGACCACAAGAGCCTTAGGTATATCTTTACACAGAAGGATCTGAACCTTCGACAGAGGAGATGGATGGAGTATCTAGAGGATTACGACTTTGACCTTCAGTATCATTCTGGGAAGGCCAACGTAGTAGTTGATGCACTCAGTCGGAGGCCGAGGAGCACCTTAGCCAGCCTAGCCATCAGAGAGTGGGAGATGATGGGAGCTATTGGGGAGTTTGACTTAGAGCTTACCGAGTCTGAGGGACACGCCACCCTATTCAGCTTGTGTGTACAGCCTACCCTTCTGACCAGAGTTATAGAGGCACAGTTTCTGGATACCGAGGCTGAGCAGATCAGGGTACGGATTGCTAGCCCCGAGGGGTTTGAGGGATGGACAGTCCATTCTGACCTTGGTTTGAGATACAGGGGTAGCGTCTTCGTTCCCGAGTCTCTTAGGACTGATGTCCTTAGGGATTTCCACCATTCACGCTTGGCGGTGCACCTAGGGGGCACCAAGATGTATCATGATCTACGCCGTCAGTATTGGTGGACTGGGATGAAGGCAGATGTGGCACAGTTTGTGGCTAGGTGTCTCACGTGCCAGCAGGTGAAGGCTGAGCACCAGAGGCCTGGAGGTTTGCTACAGCCACTACCGATAGCCGAGTGGAAGTGGGAGCACGTTACCATGGATTTCGTGATGGGTCTTCCGAGGTCACCTAGGGGCCATGATGCGATTTGGGTTATTGTGGACAGACTGACGAAGTCCGCCCATTTCTTACCGATCAGAGTGACTGACTCATCAGACGTCCTCAGTAGGTTGTACATTCGAGAGATAGTACGACTACTTGGGGTACCGGTATCCATAGTTTCTGATAGGGACCCACGTTTCACTGCACGGTTCTGGCAGAGTTTCCAGACAGCCTTAGGGACCCAACTGTAGTTCAGTACTGCCTTCCACCCACAGACAGATGGCCAGTCAGAGCGCACTATTCAGATCTTAGAGGATATGCTCAGGGCCTACGTCATGGACTTTAGAGGTAGCTGGGAGGACCACCTTGCCTTAGTTGAGTTTGCCTACAACAACAGCTACCAGTCCAGCATTGAGATGGCACCATTTGAGGCATTATATGGTAGGCCGTGCCGTTCCCCGGTATGTTGGACTGAGGTGGGAGAGACAGCTGCCTTAGGACCTGATATTGTTCGTGAGACCACGGACAAGATACAGGTGATCAGACAGCGGTTGTTGACAGCTTAGAGCCGCCGGAGGAGTTATGCAGATAGGAGACGGCGACCCTTAGTATTTGAGGTGGGGGACCATGTGTTCCTCAAGGTATCTCCCAGACGAGGTTTGAGGAGATTTGGGCGTGGTGGGAAGCTATCGCCACGATTTATAGGTCCCTTTGAGATTCTTGGGAGGGTTGGTGAGGTGGCTTATAAGCTAGCCTTACCACCACAGCTATCAGGGGTCCACGACGTCTTCCATGTATCTATGCTGAGGAAGTACCATCCCGACCCCTCACATGTACTTGACTAGGTAGATCTTCAGTTAGAGGGGGACGCTTCCTATGACCAGAGACCCGTAGAGATATTGGACTCGAGGGACCAGGTTTTGCGAGGCAGGACCATCCCTTTGGTCAAGGTTCGTTGGAACCACCATGGGGTTGAGGAGGCTACTTGGGAGCGTGAGGCCGAGGTTCGAGTTAGGTACCCTGAGTTGTTTGATCAGTGATGTATTTTCTTTTGTTCTATGTTATTTTAAATTTCGGGACGAAATTTTTGTAAGGAGGGAAGGATGTTATAACATGAAATTTTTTTTTTTATTTATTCTTGCAAATATTAATTATTGTTATTATTATTATTATTATTATGATAATGATAATGTGAGTATGTGTATATATATATATATGTGCATATATATATAATTTAAATTTTTGTTGTGTATATGTGTGTACATATAAGTGTGTATTTAAATGTGTATATATATATGTAGAAAAGCTGAGGTGTGTGTGTGTACCCGGTGGTGTGTGTGTGTGTGAGTTTGAGTGTAATACACTCAAACAAGCATGGGTTGGGGTGGTGTGTGTGAGTGGGATTCAGGGAGTGGGAGATGCAGATTTGGCAGAGAGTGGTTGGTCTTGGGGAGAGAGAGAGAGAAAGAGAGAGAGAGAGAGAGAGAGAGAGAGAGAGAGATATAGAGAGAGAGAGTGAAGAGAAAAGAGAGTGTATTCTCGGGTGGAAAGAGAAGAAAAGAAAAGAAGCAGAAAGTGAGAGAGAGAAATAGAGTTCTGAGGAAGAGAGTGAAGGCTTGGTTGGGCTCGGAGCAAGAAGGTGGAAGAGGGCATGGCTAGAGAGAGAAACGGCCAAAAAATTGGTAAGTGGGTTGCTTCTGTTTCAATTTTTTTAGAGCATTTCAATTGATTTAAATTGTAGAACCTTGTAGAGCATAATGTAAGGATTAAAACGCAACAAAAATGATAGAAAACGGTTGAAAAATGAGGGAGAAAAGGGGATGTGCAGGTCACGGCCATGGGGGGGAAAATCTGGGTTTTTCGTTGTGATTGGAAGCTTCAAAACGGTATTAAAAGGCTCCAAAAATGTTTTAGAATAATTTGGGATTGAAAGGGGCTTCGAAAACACCAAGAAAATTAAGTTTAAAAACTTGATTTTCTGAAATTCCGGTCACCGGCGCCGGAGAAGGTCATCGGAGCTCCGCCGGAAAAACGGGGGAAGAAGGAGGGTTCTGTCCGGGTCGGGTCGGGTCGGGTCGGGTCCGGTTCGGGTCGGGCGTGGACCGCCCCTGCCACGTGTCAGCCCATTGTTTTAAATTAAAAACCTAGTTTGGCCCGTTTGGTTGCAAGGATAAGAAATTGAGAAATTGGAATTAAATTAAAACCGGGATATCCTATCCCTGTTCTAGGATTAGCCCCTGTTTGGTTAACCTGATTAAGAATAACAAATTAAACTAGTTTCAATTTGAACCTTTTGGAATTTGAACCTTTAGAATTTGAACCTCAACCCTGAACTTTCAGAAATTACAAATTGACCCCCCCAACTGTTGGAAATTTCACTTTTACCCACCTGATTAAATTATTAATAAAATATTAATTAAATTAATTATTTAATTATTTAATTTAATTAATTTAATTAATTAAATATTCAAATATATTCCAGAATCCAAATGGGACAAGTCATTAGTGTATTTTGACTATCTCGGCCATTCTGAGACCAATGGTGAGGTCCATTTTACGAGACGGGGTCCCGAAAAATAAAAGACCCGTAGTAACCCTTAAAATTACCAAAATGCCCCTAACTTGAAACACTGTCAGACAAACTCCGAATTAGGTAAACAAATAGTGAAATTTTATTATCTCGAACATTCCGGACTCAACCGTGGAGTCCGATTTGTGAAAAGAGGTCACAAAATGTAAGGACACGTGTAAAGTGCAAAATGACTGTTTTGCCCTTTTGAACCCCGGTGTCCGAATTGAGTTCTACGAGAACCTAGACTTATTTTCTTAAACGTTCTACAACCAATGGTAGAGTCTAATTTAGCAGAATAGAAACTTATGAATTAAAGACATAAAATTTGATGAATAGCATAAATTCAAATAACAATAGACTGAGTTGTAATTTCTACTTTTAGGGACACTGACAGGACAGGAGGGAGCGATCTGATCTTCTGCATTTTCATCCGCCAGTTCAGTTACATATAGTGCACGATCTTCTTAGGGTTGTGACTGACCCTTCAGGTATGGTGTTTTGCTAGTGTTAGAAATGAAGTTAAGTTAGGAATATTTGTGAATGACTGGAATGCTGTATGTGTTTATCTGTTATGTGTTTACCTGTTTATTTGGAATTGGTTGTTCACATGTTATGTGTTACTTGCAAGTTAATAAAGGGAAGAACATGAATTATGATGTATGAACCCATGAGACATGCATATATGTGAAACTGACTGGTGATTTATTTATTATTGTCAGAGCATGTTATATTATTGAGATCCACATTCATTGAGACTGCATTAGCATATTGGCATATGATGAATTCCTTGAGAACATGGCGTGGGTAAGCACATGGTGCTTTGCATTATGAGGGTGTAGATCCTGTGGTGAAAACCCAAAATTGGCCATTGCATTGGTACTTCGAGCCATCGGGGAGTACCCGTAAATGAGACATGGGTGTGGCATAGAGTTGTGCATGGGTGTGTCATGCATACCATTCATATATATATTACTGCGATGTTGAATGTCATTTAGAAATAAATGTACACTTTGTACATGCCACGCCTTAGCTTTATTTCTGGCATTAGCATTTCATCATACCAGCAGTTGTGCTGACCCATTCATGGGCAACATTTTCAGATGAGGATCCTCCAGCCACTAGAGACTCGGTGATGCCCTGATAGGGTGAAGCCTGTGATGTATTTGTGATTCGTGAGACTTGTATTTTGTTATGTAAGGGCTTAAGCCCGAATGACTGATGAACAATGTATTCGATGTTATTTTATGTATGGATGATGATGGACGCATATTTAGTGAATCTAATTACTTTTATCCTTTTATTTATTTTACTTTCTGTCTCGTCAGTCGCGCCTCGGGTTCGGTCAGAATTCGGGGCGTGACACACTAAGTTTGCTTTCAATTAATCAATTAAATCTTAATTATCTCATAATTAAATTAATTGACTAATTAATTTTAATTAACTCCACTATATAATTGAAATTGAAATTGCACTCTAACTTAGTAGAATTGAGTAAACCCATATACACTATACTTTTGCAGTTGGTCTCTCTACATAAATATTAATAATCAGGATTATACTATCAAATTAATTCTCTAATTATTTTAAAAACCTAATTCAATAATTATTAATCACTTACAATTTGTTATCATTTCAATAAACAATTTACTGAAAAGACCGGATCCGGATTTCAGTGATTAACCCATTGAATTAGCACAAAGGTGATATACATCTCTCTAATATATAGAATGCAGATTCCATTTTGAGAATATGTGTTCTCACAGTCTAAATAATGATTTCCCAAGATATCGAAGTGTTGATCTAAAAGACCCTACTTATTGGTAACTCAAAGTCATCATTATTCAGAACTTGAGTTCACTATGCTCCCAAGATTAAGAGCTTACTACGAATAGTGAATAAGAAATTTATTGAAGGTGAAAATTCCAAATAATACATTTCTTCTAGTGATCTAGTTCAGTGTATTCCCAATATACCAATACAATAACCTAGATTCCACTACTCTGATGGTTGAGATAAACTACCTTATCACATAAAGGTTAACTGTATTACAACTTTATAGATAAGATGTCCAGTCTTATCAATAGCCGCGAACAATTCTAGAATTGCTTATATAAGCAGTTCATATCTCCTGTATATAAATCTCATTTATACACATAAATCGCTCCTTATGACAATTCAAAGACGAATCATCTCATGATATAAAACAACATCCAAACATATGATAATATGAAACTCAATAATAAATCAAATCTATTAAATAATAATAAAATGTCTTAGATATGAGGGCGCACATCCTAACAGGACTCTCTTACCAGAGTCCTAGTCCAAGTATAGGGCTCTTCCCAACAGAGTCCCACTCCCGTTATGACTTTCTTACTAGAGTCCTAATCCACGTAGGACTCTTCCTAATAGAGTCTCACTCCCGTTAGGACTTTCCTAATAGAATCTCAATCTAAGTAGGACTCTTACCAATAGAGTCCCATTATTGTTAGGACTCTTCTACCAGAGTCCCACACCTGGTAGGACACTTTCTATTGGGATCCTACCTTGTTTAGGACTCTTTTGCCCATCGGAGGGCGTTTCGATAATTTTGGCATCATTTTGCCCAATAAGGGTATTTTGGTAATTTTGGCACAATCCTACCCTCAATAAGACTTCCTAGTTACTTGAGGGATTCGTAATTTTTATATCATTCTACCCATCTGGGGGTATTTTGGTAATTTCAGCCATTGAGTAATAAATCAGGGATAATTTGGTCATTTCACATGTCTTATGGCAATCTAGAGATTCTCTACCAAATTTGGGGCAATTTTTAATCTTAAGTGATAGTAGTCTATTTAAGCATAATCAAGACTTTCCACTTTTAGAGTTTTCATAAATTTGATTGCTTGATATTTCCTTAAATAGAGATATATTGAACCTATATATTTTCATTTTAGAGTTTATTTTCTAATTAAATTCTATTTCTCTTTTATCTCATTGGCTTTTGAATAAAGACACTAATTCTATTGGTTCATGCATTATCGTAATTATGTATTAATTCATTTAGTTAGGATAATCATTCCTTAGAATAATTATTTATTTTTTATTCATTTAATTAGATGATTATCACTTAAGATATGATCTTAACCCTCCATTCTAGGGTTTCATCTTAGACCCTTTAATTGAATCTTTATATTTTCCTATAAATAGAGCCCCTTAGCCATCAGTTTTAAAGGAAACAATTTTCATAGTTTCACACTGTTAGTTTAATTTTAGAGTTCTCTCTCCAAGAACTCTTCCTCTCCCAAGGCTGAAGCCTTGTCGAAGTGACTACCTTTCTTCAACAAGCAAGTCGAAGCGACACTTTCTAAACTGAAGAACAAATAGGAGATCTGCTCGACTGAAGCCTTCGATCTAGATTTTCCTAGTTAGAGATTTACCGGACTCTAATGATTGAAGAAGGTACCCTCAAACCCTTAACAGTTTTCTTTAGATCTGCTTGATCTGATCTCTTTTATCACTTTTGATAAAAAAAAAAAGGGTAAATCGAAGAACTACGTGACTCTGATTCCATTCCCTAAACAGATACATAGGAAGCCTTTTTGGGCCCGAGTCAGATCTTCTTTCTATCTTTTTCTATTTTATTTTATTTCTTTATGATAGACCATTTATTATTTATCTTTTCTAGACTCGCATCTCTCTCTTCTGTTTCCTCATGACAAAATAGCCTTGCAAGTGAATATTCGAGGCCGGCCTATTTTGATTGGGTGGGGTGGGTGCCTAACATCTTCCCACTTCGTACCTTAGCCCCCGAGCCTATTTCTTTGATTTTTCACTTTATTTTAGTGTTTTATATTTCTTTTCATGTTAATAGATTTAGGATTAAAATTGATGTAATTCTTATTTTATTCCATTTAGTTTTTCCTTCATATGTATTGTTCAACTTGTAACGAGTTTGCTTATTTCTTACTAAAAAGCAAGCTAGCGACTCCTCTATTTCTTTATCTCCCATAAAAGGCGTTCCTTCCTATTTCTAGGGAAGGAGATAGCTGGATCCTTCTAAATCCACAAAAAGGATAACATACTTTGCTTTTTTTCAGTGCTGGTGCCCACAGTGGTGACTCCACTAAGGACTATAGAGGACTAGACTTAGTGAAATATTCACTTCAAGGCTATTTTGTTTATTTATTTTACATTCATTTGATGTTTATGCTTTATGAGGGATGTATTGATGCTCGAATATATGGATGAATGAATAAAAAAGGATTAAAATCTGAAAACCTAGCACACATGTCACTCCAAAACATTTGCATTTGCACTACATATCCTCGAAACCTTAGATAGTTAGTAGTCCTCACCCCGTATGCTCATTCGGCTTGACGGGTGTCACCAGTGAAAGCCCTCTACTCCTTGATCAAATACCACTTGACTGGGGGCACTACATTTTAGTGGCCTTGGGATAGTATGCAAACAGGCGATGCGGTATCGTTTCACCATAGTCATTACAATCTAATGGCTGTGGGGGGGGTATATGGCACGACTTGTCATAAGGGAAACCTTGAAACCTTTACCCGATCGAATCCTCATGCATAGAATTTGCCCTCGATTTATGATTCAGGATTTAAACCCAGTTTTGGTAAGACACACACAGACTTTTTCGTGTAGTTTTGCGAAGTTAGAAATATCTAGAAAGTAAAAAAAATTACCCTTCTCTATTGGCCGATCGGCATTCCCTATTGGTAAGACACACACAGACTTTTTCGTGTAGTGTCAATCGACATTCCCTATGTGTTGTTTGGTTTACAGAGAGCAGTCCCTCTACTCTACAAAATTTTGTCTAGTTTTCTAATTTTTTTTTGAAAAACTCCAATATTTTCCTAAAAAAACTGATTTTACAAGCTGCAACGGGACTACAAATAAGACTTTTATGGGTTTTCCTCTACACCAAACAAGTTAAATAACATAGGTATTTTTTGAAAGCATGTACCCACAACTGGCTTGGAAATAGACTAGCTGAGGCCGATTGATCTGAATCTCTAACCCTTTGATAAATCAGAAAAGCACACCTGTAATTGTAATGGACCTTGAATAGATATTTCAGATTTTGGCAGACATCAAGAAAGACATGGCCCATTACCGAGAGGAGAACCAAAGGCTCTCCCTCATAGTTCAAGATCTGGTACAACAAAAGTTGCCACCACCATCTTCCGTCCTGGCAGGTAATGACAATCCTTGCCAAGTGCCACCAATCCTCCCTTAAGATAGACAACAACAACATCAGCAAAATCAAGATCCACTCGCCATGATCTTTATGATTGGAGTGAATAGTACGGACCCGTAGAGATCTCGAAATAACAAAAAGAGGGCCTTGCTCATAGGTTGGAAAAAATGGAGGCTCTTTTTTACAAAGCTTATTGAGGTGATGATTTGGTCGATATTCACAAGCTATCTCTCTATCCAAACATTCGGCTCTGCTTGACATTCAAAATGCCGAATGTTGACAAACTTGATCGAACTGCATGTCCAAAAACCCATCTTAAGTTATATGTAAGGGCCATGCAACCACTAGGGCCAATACCAATGTCTTAGTCCAAACATATCATCAAACCCTAATTGGAGCCGCTCTACAATGGCACCTAAACCTAGAGGGTTTGTGATCTTAAAATTATTTAAATAATATGATTTTCAATGATAAATATGGTCGGTAAAGATGGGATATTACGGTTGCTTTAGGTTGACAGTCGGTTTTCTATCTATAGTTAAATTATTGCTGACAAATTTTTGACAAAATATTTTTTATCAGTATTAATTATTAACAACGATTTTTTTTTTTCTTTTGGCCTATAATTTTATGGGTCGGTAAAAGGCATGATTATTATAATGAGAAATTTTAATTATTTTAATTAATTTCTATGTGGGGCCCAATAACCCTATTCATATAAGTAAATAGATAGAGAAGGGCCACTTATTTTTAACAAACTAAATAAATTTTTAAAGTAAAAAATAATAAATGATAGACCACAAAGTGACAAACCAGTCTCCATGTGACACGTGTGATTACAGACCAGTTAAACCTCTGCCATCCAGAGCAGACTCAGACACTCAGCCATCTAGAGCAGGCTTAGGCACTTAGCCTTCAGAACTCACAGGTTTGAGCACAAGGCCTTCAGAGCATCCCTCAAGGTTCAGAGCTCATCACCGCTTTGAATATCCTATCGAGCTAAGGAAAAGGAAACAGTCTTCAACAAGGAAACTACCACCTACGGATATCTATCGGGCGTAGTGTCCAACATGGTAACTGTCGTTCTTCGATGATCAAATCCCTACATTCATGGCTCTAAATCCTAATCAACTTAAGAAACCCACAGCCTATAAATAAAACCCTAAGGTACGATGTTACATTCGTGCTCATTCTTTGGTTTACAGTTACAGTCTTTCAATTCAGTTTTATTGACTTAAGCATCGGAGCGGCTACCGCCAAAGCCAATTCGGTGGTCCTCTAATCGTTCTCTTTGAGTGTTTCTCAAGCAACGGAGTTCAGAGCCCCTACCGACCAAAAAGTACAACATCAGCTGGCGCCGTCTGTGGGAACGATAATCGTTCTTCTAACGAAAGAGCTCTACTTACAAACAAACTCATCCTCCTTCAGGCCGGAGGACCATGGCCCCCAATCTCCGACCGAGGAAGAATGCTCAAAATCCTCAAAACCCTCAAACCCGAACGTCTGCCAAACAAGGAAGGGGACGAACAACTGATCCCATGCAGCAACAGCATAACCTACTTAAGCGACAGAATGAGTTAATGCAAGAATAACTTCTTGCCATGTCCCAAACCCTAGCGATGCTTACCTAGAATCACGGAGCCAACCCTTTTAATCCACCCGTTAACACGGCTGATCAAAGGACACAACCTCCTATTGCCACCACGGTCGGAGGATTCCATGAAGAGATTCCCAATAATCAACCGGTGTACCCCCAAGGTACCACCCACATTGGCAGAGACCCTCAACCATCAGCAGCTGCAGGCAGGGGTATACCGACCATTATTCCAGATGTTCACTATTGCAGCACCACAAGGATCCCAACTCCAATGGCTCTTGGGGCTAACACAGCACCCCTTGAGTTCCACCCACAAGCAACACCAGTTCCCCCAGTTCAGGAACACCAAAATCCTCCTCTAATCGTGGCACACGACAATCCCATTCATGTAGGAGCCAAAACTACAAGACAAGAATCGTAGCAAATCCCGCCTAGGGACCTACAAAGGACTAAAGAGGTTGCGGACTCTATGGATCGAACTACTGTTGTGAGAGGTATCCAAATCCCTCCAGAACAGGATGAGCTAGCCAAGCTACTCGAAAGATTTGCCACGTCGTTCATTCCTGCTATCATGGCTAAGGAGAGGCCAAGAAAATTTTTCATCCCAAAATTCACCCTTTATGATGGAACTAGGGACCTAGGGGATCATCTATCTTATTACCAGCATACTAAGGCACTATATGGGGCTTACGACGCCTTTATGTGCCGAACGTTCGTAACTAACCTCAAAGGCATTACTCTGAAGTGGTTTCATCACCTCCCATCGAGCTCAGTCACCAGCTTCTACGAGCTCGGCAGGCGCTTCCTCGACAAGTTCATGACCAGCAAAAGGTTAAAGAAGGGCCTAGAGTTCTTGCTTAACGTAAAAAAATCCAAAGGAGAGCCTCTCCGGGATTACATTGCATGATTCAGCTCCGAGCTTACAGAAATTACAGATTGTAACCCAAGCTTTCTCGTAATTGCTATGACCTCTGGCCTTGCTCAAAGAGGCTTCAGAGATTCTCTAACAAAGAGCCCTCCTACAGACATGGCGGCCCTCATGGATCAGGCTAGGAAGTACATAAACCTGGAGGAAGCAAAAAACAACTCTCAAAAGGTTAAAGAGCACGCCCAGCAGGACGACCAGAAGAAGGACTCCAGTACAATCAGGAAGAGGGTTAGAAGCCCAGATAAAAGAATTGCCTCCTAAGCTCTAAACAGCACTGCTCCAAGGGGGTTCACCATCTTTACTCCTCTGAATGCCTCCATAACTTACATACTTCAGCAAGTTCGAGCACGTGAAAACCTAAAATGGCTAGAATTGTTAAGAGGCGATCCCGGCCACCGGGACCGGAGTAACTATTATGATTTCCACAAGGACTACGGGCATACCACTGATTCATGCAGGACCCTTAAACAAGAAATCGAGCAGCTCATAAGGAGAGGACGACAGTGGGAGTTTGTCAGACAGGACGGGAAGCAAAACCCCCGTGATGACAGGCCCCATCAAAGGAGGCCGGAACAAAGGGAAGGACGGAATGAGCCTCAGCAGCAGAATAATTAGGTTATCTTCGTCCTTCACGCAGATACCGCGGCAGCAGGAACATCCATAAAGTAAGAAAAAGGTATGCTTGGGAGGCTAAAACTCTTCCTAGCATACTACAGATCTCCAATGTTGAGAAGAAGTTGAGGCCAGTACCTGAGATCCAGTTCTCAGATCAAGATCTTGCAGGGGTGCACTGTCCTCATAGTGATGCCCTCGTCATCTCTCTCAAGATTGCCAACTTTGAGATCCGAAGAGTCCTAGTGAACACACGGAGTTTTGCGAATGTGCTATTCTATGAACCCTTTAAGCAGATGAAGCTCAATCCCATCGACATCAGACCCACTGTTGCAATCATGGCAGGATTTGACGGAAACCCCATTACCCCACTAGCGAAGATTGATTTTCCCACCACAGCAAGAGAGGGAGATAGACAAAAGACCACGATGTCAGAATACATGGTTTTAAACGCCAAGTCCCCTTACAACATTATAATTGGAAGACCTTGGCTACACCAAATGGGAGTAGTCACCTCGACCTTCCACCAATGCCTGAAGTATGTCCACAATCATACTGTCCACGCCATTAGAGGATGTCAACCGACCTCTTGAGAGTGCCACGCTCTCGCTTTCAAGGAAAGGGCCTCCAAATAGCAATTACTGCACGCTCATGAATGCGTGGATCCAGACCTCTCCCACCATCACGAGGCGGAAGATTACCCCTCTAGAATTGATGAGCCTCTGAGCCCTAAAGGAAGGGACAGCAGGGCCAGACCCGTAGGGGACCCTATCAAAATACTGGTCAGCTCGGAAGAATAAGGGCGTTACTTACAGATCTGTCAAAACCTGACGCCTGTCGAACAGGAAGAGATGATAGATTTCCTGAAAGATAACCTTTTTGTGTTCGCTTAGGAAACGAAGGATATGGAGGGCATATATCCGAACCTCATTACTTACAAGTTGATGGTAAATCCTGACCACCCATCAGTGAGACAAAAAAGAAGGACACTCGCTCCAGAGTGACATCGTATTATTAATGAGAAGGTCCAGAGACTGCTTGAGGTCAAGATGATACGAAAAGTGTTTTGCCTAAAATGGCTAGCCAACACCATTTTGGTCAAAAAGAAAAATGGCAAGTGGAGAGTCTGCATTGACTATACAGACTTCAACAAGGCTTGTCCCAAAGATAGCTTTCCTCTCCCACGGATTGATAAGCTAGTTGATGCCACTATAAGGCATGAAATCATGAGCTTCATGGATGCCTACTCTAGATACAACCAGATCCAGATGTACCCGCTAGACCAAGAAAAGACAGCCTTCATTACCGAACGAGGTCTCTATTGCTATAGAGTGATGCCGTTCAGACTAAAAAAATACTAGGGCAACTTATCAACGTCTGGTCAATAAGATGTTCAGTCCTCTGATCGGCAACACCATGGAAGATTACATAGACGATATGCTGGTCAAAAGCTTATAGAAGAGTAGTCATCTCCAACACTTGGCTCAAACTTTTGACATCCTAAAGTAACACAAGATGAAACTGAATCCCTCGAAGTGTACCTTCGGTGTAACTAAGGGAAAGTTCTTAGGGTACATTGTCTCTCAGAGAGGTATTGAAGTAGACCCCACTCAGATCAGGGTGTTGATTGGGCTAGAGTCTCCAAAGACCAAGAAGGACATTCAAGCTCTGAATGGCAGAATAGCAGCTCTGAGTAGATTTATCTCTAAGTCCACTGATTGCTGCCTACCGTTCTTCAAAGCCCTGAAGGGCAACAGAGCCTTACAGTGGTCAGAGGAATGTGAAAAAGCTTTCCAAGAACTGAAGGAATACCTAGCTTCCCCTGAACTCTTATCAAAGCCAGTCCAAGGGGAAAAGCTACTCCTCTATCTTACAGTCTCCGAGAACGCCGTCAGTTCTGTACTGGTCAGACAAGACAAAGGTGTTCAGAAGCTCATATTCTATGTCAGCAGAGCTTTATTAGACACAGAGAAAAGATATCCTAAAATTGAGAAGCTGGCCTTTGCTCTCATAGTTTCTACACGGAAGCTCCGACCTTACTTCCAAGCACATCCCATTAAGATTCCAACGGCCTATCCATTGAAATCAGTCCTAAGAAAGCCTGAGGTCTCAGGACGTCTAGTCAAATGGTCTGTGGAATTAGGAGAATTTGACATATCCTACATTCCACAAACCTCCATCAAAAGGCAAGCCTTGGTCGATTTTGTAGCTGAGTTCACCCCAGCACTGCAAGACATGGCACAACTTTATGAAAGCTCGGGTACATAGTGGATTTACACTGATAGATCATCCACAGACCATGGTTCTAGCATCGGCCTGGTACTCTAATCCCCTGATGGGCTTATGGCAGAAAAGACAGTCAGCTTGGGGTTCAGAGCTTCCAACAATGAAGCTGAATACGAAGCCCTTATCCTTGGGATGAAACTAGCTCTAGAATGCGAGGCTCAGAACCTCGAAGTCTTCTCTGATTCCCAACTGGTGGTAAGCTAAGTTCTGGAAGAATTTTCCATCAAAGACGTCAAGATGCTTCGGTATTCAGAACTGGTCAATTCGCTAAAGCGCTCCTTCCAAACATTCACAATCCAAAAGATAGAAAGAGGCCAGAATTCTCAAGCTGATGCTTTGGCAAACATGGCATCTCATCTCAAGACGGAAGGAGATTTTACTCTAAAGATCTCTCACCAGCTGAGGCCAAGCATAGAAAAGGTTCAGGTCGCCTAAGTTACTAAACAAACCCAGAATTGGATAACTCCCATTCTCTAGTACTTGGAAGGAGGACTCCTCCCAGAAGACAAGAACAAAGCTAGAAGAATCCGAATCAGGGAAGCTCGATACCTGATCTTAAATAGGAAACTCTACCGAAGATCCTATTCTCAACCCTTGCTGCAGTGTCTGCCTCCAAAAGAGTCCAAATATGTCCTGGCTGAAATTTACGAAGGGATTTGTGGCAACCACAATGGCGGCAGAACTCTAGCCTATCGACCTCTAACATAGGGCTATTAATGGCCTAGCATGTTAAAGCAACCAAAAGAGTATGTTCGGAAGTGTGACAAATGCCAATGATTCACTCCATATCAGCACCAGCCCCACCATGAGCTCATTCTAATTGCCAGCCCATAGCCTTTTGCTCAATAGGGAATGGACATCGTTGGGCCATTGCCAAAAGCCGCACCAAACAGGAAATATCTTATAGTCGCCATTGACTATTTCTCTAAATGGGCAGAGGCTGAACCCTTCATGCATATCACAAAGACAGAAGTCAAAAACTTCACTTGGAAGAATATTGTCTGTAGGTTCGATGTACCACGAGTCATCATCATAGACAACGGTACACAATTTGTAGGGAGAGTTTTCAAGAAATTGGACTTACTCGAAGACCTACACATCAGTCACCATGACCTGCACATTAGTCACCATTTTTCCTCACCTAGTCACCCCCAAGCCAATGGTCAAGCAGAAGTCACTAATTGGACCATCCTTGATGCCCTCAAGAAAAGGTTGGAAGAAGCCAAAGAAAGATAGGTTGAAGAACTCCCTGGTATTCTCTAGGCTTACAGAACCACCAGAAGAATACTAACCTCTGAAACTCCATTCTCACTAGCCTATGGATCGGAGGCAATAATTCTTGTGGAGATCGGAATGCCTACCCTAAGGATGGAAGCTTTCAACCAAAGGGCCAATGATCATCAGCTTGTAGAGAACTTGGACTTACTCGAAGAAAGATGAGATCAAGCCAGAATCAAAATGAAAGCATATCAACACAGGATGGCCAACAGTTCCAAATTAGGGTTAAGACCCTTAAGCTTCCAGATTAGGGATCTTGTTCTAAGAAGGGTGTTCCCAAACACCAAAGATCCCACTATGGGAAAACTGTCACCCAATTAGGAAGGGCCCTACAGGGTAACAAAGATCTTCCGACATACCACGTATTGGTTAGAAGACATAACTAGGAATCCTGTACCCAGACCATGGAATGTAGAACACCTACAGAAATATTATTAATAAAAGTTATTCTCTCTTATTCTTCCAAAAGGCAATCTTATCTCAAATGCACAGACCCCCAAGTTTGGTCCATCTTATTGACCCCTAAAACCTTGTATCCATTATAGGTCCTTTAGGTCTGGTCCTCTGAATGCACAGACCCCCAGGTCTAGTCCATCTTATTTACCCCTAAAGCCTTGTATCCATTACAAGTCCTTTAGGTCTGGTCCTCTCAATGCATAGACCCCCAGGTCTGGTCCATCTTATTGACCCCTAAAGCCTTGTATCCATTACAAGTCCTTTAGGTCTGGTCATCTCAATGCACAAACCCCTAGGTCTGGTCCATCTTATTGACCCCTAAACCCTTGTATCCATTACAAGTCCTTTAGGTCTAGTCCTCTGAATGCACAGACCCCCCAGGTCTGGTCCATCTTATTGACCCTTAAAGCTTTGTATCCATTACAAGTCCTCTAGGCCTAGTCCCCTCAATGCACAGACCCCAGCCTTAGTCCATCTTACAAAAATTTTGATCCAATAGCTTGAGTTACACAGCTACAAACGCTTTTGCCCCAAGGATGCCAATTTTGGTTCAGTTATTTAGCCTTATCAGCCATGATAAAAGAAGACAGTTACGTCCTGGTGGACACAAGTCCTCACTATGGACCGTTTGTTATCACAAGTCATCCAACCGATCATAACCCTTGCAAGTCTTCCTGTTCAAGCTACTCAATATAAGTTTTGATTCATCTGCCTCCATCATCAGACTCAGGTTCAATTATTATTAGGTATTTTTAAAGCAAATTCAATTAAATTATTACAAGATGCTCTGCTCGGAAGACAGCTTCTAATCATCGCCAGTTAAAGGACTGGTCTAGAATACAGCAAGTTCATGAACATCTTTGCTTACACTAATTATAAGTTTAAAGGGATGAAGCCCAAGCTCATATTACAAAACAGAAATGACTTGGAACAATACTGATTTACTTGGCATCCACAACGATTTACAGCATTTGCAAGTATTACTACTCGAAAAATAAAATACGCAGGCCAACACTGAAGAAATTCAATTGCATTGATACGTGTGTTCAGTACATCAGTTCAACAAAAAAGAAAAGAAAAAGGAGTACAAAAATTCATCTCCTAAGTTGAAGGGCCGGCCAGATCATCATCATCTTCAATGGCTGATAGGTCGAAATCCAAAAATTTGGCAAGGAGCTTGGACTTAAAAAAATCATAACCATGCGGTAGGAGCTCCTTTCCCATCCCCTTGACCACAGCTTTCATTTCAACTTCGGTCTCAGCTTTGGCTTCCATGACCTTCTGAGCAGTAGAGGCTTGAAGCTCATTATTCTCCTTCTCTCCTCCAACTGTTGAAGAAATGAATTCCTCTCGGACTCCATAATGGAATGAGAGTTGTTCACCTCTGCAAGCCTCTCCTCTGCAGCTGAGGCATTTGACCAAGTTGTGTTGAGCTGAAGCCTGGCCTCGTCCAACTCGTCTTGAAGTTTTTCCATGACTTGTGGATCCAAGGCCGATTCCATCAGGGCGGCAAGGCCGTGCATGGTCTGCATAACAACAGACAGGCAAATCAAAACAGGAAACAAAATAAAGCACAAAGAAAGACAGTACGGTGGTTACCTTCATTTGGATGCTCATCACTTCATTGATGGTCTACTGAGTACTCTGCCCCTTGTGCCTCTGGGGAGCCTCCATCCAGACTCTATCAATGGCCTGCATTGCAGCCTTATAACCGTTAGGTAGCGCAGAAAGGTCGACTGCCATCCTCACCTTCCCCTTCTTCTAGACTTCAAGGGCTGGAGCAAGAGCAGGAGCAGGTGTAGAAGCAGGTTCTCTTATGATAATGCCCTTCCTGGGCGGTGCCGCGGTAGAAGGGTCGGATAGGATCCTCCTCTTCTTACTTTGAGGAGGACTAACAGGGGAAGAAGGCTCCCCCACCTTCTTCTTTATGGAAGCCCATTTGCCCAGCAAGGACTTCCTCAAACTCTCTTCCCGGTCCTTCTTCTGATCAAGAGCCATCAAATTTTTTGAAGTAAGGATGACTCTGAAGTCCCTGTTCCTGGTCTGAAGGAGCCTGCGATACTTGACCTGAAGATTAACTATGAAAATTGACCTCTTCCAATCACTATTGTCTGCGCAGAAGACATAAAAACAATGGTTAGTTAAGCGAGTTCAGAAGTGAAAGCATAAACAGAAGCAAAATTGTCATAAGAAAAAGGGGTCTCACCCTTAAATCCCGTACTTTGGGGAAATGTCGAAGTCTGGCCTTGGAAGTTTTCCATCTCCCATCCTCCTTCTATAAAGAAGTATCATTTCTTCCAAGTTTTGTTAGAAGTTGGCATAAATGAAAGAGGTCTAAACCCCTTATCGAAGGACATATAGAAGAAGCCTTCTGAGCTCATATACTTGAGATCCATTTTACCATAGATCAGTTTTATCGTTACTCCGACATCGTTGAGATGACCTAGAGCTATGAACCCTAACAGGTGCCTCCAACTGTTAAGGCTGAGGTCGGTAGGGTAGAGGTTGACCAAACGAAGAACTGCTTAACTAGATCAAGAAGAGGGAGCCTCAGCCCCGTCTCGAACCAGGCAAGATAAACACAAATCTCGCTCTCACAAATATCGTACGGACGGTCTAGGAAGCTCGGTACCCTATAAGTAACATTGGAGGGGAATTCATAGGTCACCCTCAGTTCATCTAACATACTCTAGGTGATGGCACTTCCTCCATCTTCTCTTTGAGAGGGCTTGCTAGAGGCCTCCCCAACCCTATTTCTAGGTTCTATAAAAGAGTCCATAATCCTAACATCTGAACTAGAAGGGGACTCTTTCAACCTATTTCCGACATTACCGGAAGGACTACCACCTACAGTTTGAGATTGGGGTGACACAGAAGTTTTCAAGGAACTTCCTGCGCCATCTCCGACACCGGAAGATGCAGTAGATGCCAACATTGGCAAAAAATTGTAAAATGAAGAGAAGTAGAGATGGGGAAGAACAGCAAGGGAGAAAATTGAAAACAAGTAAAAATAAAGGAGAATGAACTTGAAAACAACCGGAAATAAAGCTTCGAATGATGAATACTCTTTGAGATTCACCGAACGCTCTGGTTCAACAATGGCAGTACTTCAATCTCTTTCAAAGGAAATAAAAATGGTGCATGAAAATGCGAACTAAGCCTCTTCCCCCTTTTTATATGTTTTCAAAAATATGGCCCATCAAGCCGAACCACCATGGCGGTTGGAGGCAATAATGGCCTCAAAAGCCCAAACGACAGGCTGCGTAATAAATGACCCATCAACGGTCATTTCGGAAAATGGAAAGACAAGATGCGTGACTTTTCGAGAGCTCGTAGCCTTAGTTACGCATTGAGCTCAAAACTAGGGCTCGGGAGGGGAGTAACTAATAGACCACAAACTAACAGACCAGTTTGCATATGACACGCGTGATTACAGACCAGTTAAAACTCAACCATCCAGAGCAGACTCAGACACTCAGCCATCCAGAGCAGGCTTAGGCGCTTAGCCTTCAGAACTCACAGGTCTGAGCACAAGGCCTTTAGAGCATCCCTCAGGGTTCAGAGCTCATCACCGCCTTGAATACCCTACCGAGCTAAGGAAAAAGAAATAGTCTTCACCAAGGAAGCTGCCACCTACGGATATCTATCGGGCGCAGTGTCCAACATGGTAATTGTCATTCTCCGATGATCAAATCCCTACATTCATAGCTCCAAATCCTAATCAACTTAGGAAACTCGCAACCTATAAATAAAATCCTAAGGTACGCTGTTATATTCATGCTCATTCTTTGGTTTACAATTACAGTCTTTCAATTCAGTTTTATTGACTTAAGCATCGGAGCGGCTATCGCCGGAGCCAATTCAATGGTCTTTTGATCATTCTCTTTGAGTGTTTCTCAGGCAATGAAGTTCGGAGCCCCTACCAACTAAAAGGTGCAGCATCAATAAACAAGAGAAATTTACAATTCAAAAACAAATAATGATGATGAACCTTCATTCAACCGCGTCTCTTTGAACCCTGCGGTTCATATATAGTTAGATGAGATGATTTTTCGCACACCTATAAATTAAAAATAATCTGTTACATGTATGATCGATGAACAAATTTTCAGCATTTGAATATGAATATATATATATATATATATATATATAAATATATTACAAATTTAAAATTTTGTGAGAAAGAGTGGGGATGTTGTAAAGCATTAATAACCTGAGTGTGTCCATGTGTTACACGTGGGGCCACAGATTCTCTCTTCTCGTGACACGTTCACAACATAGAGTGCGCAACACCCAGGTGGTGCTATGCAATGTGCATGACCCTTCTGCGCAGTCAAAGGTTGAGGAAGGAAGATAGAATGAGAAACTCAAATGAATGGGTGACTGATTGCTGCGCTTAAGCCATGCACAAGCCACGCATTTCCCAAACTCGCCACCCACTTGCAGCGTGGCCTAAACTCTACCCTCCATCTGGTTACCCCACCTCCTTCTATACATATACAACCTCTACATATACATGATATCCATACATATATATACTCCTCAAATCTCAAATTTTAATCTTATGTACTCCACTCTCTCTCTCTCTCTCTCTCTCCAAAGATGAAAACCCAAGTTGAGGAGAAGTTCTCAGATTTCTTTCAGAAGTGGTTTTGCCAACTTGAAGAAAATCTTCAACATCTTCTCAAAGTCCCAAGAGAGGCTTGTCATGATCAGTCAAACTATGAAGCTTTGGTGTCCAAACTCACAGCCCACCACAAGGCCTACTACACTGCAAAATGGGCTGCCGCTCATGATGATGTCTTAGCCTTCTTTTCACCAGTATGGTTAAGCTCTCTGGAAAATGCTTATCTTTGGGTCACGGGTTGGAAACCATCCATGATGTTTCGACTCGTCGACTCGCTGAGGCAAACTGGGGTGCCCGGAGCAAGTCTCGCTGGTTTGTCCGAGGAGCAACTGAAGAGAATTGAAGAGTTGAGAGTGAAAATCAGGCTGGAGGAAGAGAAGGTGGAGAGAGAAATGGAGAGGCAGCAGGTGGCCATGGCGGACCCCAGGATGGTCGAGTTAGCTCGGCTGGCGACCCGAGTCAAGGACGGCAACTCCGAGGTGAGTCAGGTTGATGAGTTGGTGAAGGTGGCATTGAAAAGTTTATTGGCTGGGCTAGAGAGAGAGATGAAAATGGCCGATTGTGTGAGGCTGAAGACCTTGAAGGGAGTGTTGGACGTGTTGAGTCCCCTACAGTGTGTGGACTTCTTGGCGGCGACTTCGATGCATCAAATTCAGCTCAGCAAATGGGGGAAGAAGAGAGAGAATCGCCGCCGCCATGAGAACGAGAACTGTGCAACACTAGTACAGTCGGCTTAAGGTGTACGGCTTTGTGTAAACCTTGTCATAGCATGGTTTGGTTTTTTCCTTTTTGTTTATAGGATTTTAGAAAGTTGGATGGGAAAAGAAATAGATGTGATGCATTGACACTTAGGTTCGTTTAAAAACACTAGCTAGTTTGTACATACCAACAGAGATTAGAAGGGGTCATAAAAAAAAAAAAAAACACAAAGATTAGAAGGCATAGCCAGTCATAGGTTAGGACACGAGAGTTTTTAACAAGTCTGAATGTGAGAAACAGAAATCTTAGGTTCCACCCTTGTCTTTCCATGTGTGTATATGTATGTGTGTGTGTGTATTTGATTTTGTTTTGGAAAAAATTGAGAGTCAGTATTAATTTTTAAATTTTTTTTAAAGAATAATAGTAAGTATAAATAGATTTCTCAAAGCAATGTTACATGGCCTTAAAAAAATTACCTTAAAATTGTTTCTTAGATAATTAATGTGGTAGTAGTTAACTTATGAGTAATCAATATAGAACTGTCATAATATGGCTAGTTATCAATTATATTCTGTGTAATGACTAATTAATATAAAGTGGTGCGTATAAGGCTATCATTTAAAAACAACATCATATTCGAGTGATGAGTAATTAATATAAGATTGTTATATTATTTATGATGACACACTTTTTTACTATAAATTAATTAATTAAGAGAGTATTATTTTAGTAACATTTAAGATAATTTTACAAATTAAATGAAGTAATTTTTTGAAAATGCATATGTAATCTCAAGTCACAATGGCATTAACTGTTTGATAATAATGAATGTTTCTTTGAGAATTATGACAAATTGGGTAAATTTTTTGAAATAGGCAATGCTATGATACGATTATTATATCATATGAGGCAATTTTTTATTCAATAGATGTTTTAGGAATTAAAATTTTATTTAGCCATTTTTATTTTTTACAACAATCTAATGAATAAAAGAATTTATGATCTTATCATAGAAATACAAATTGTATCACATACAATATCATATTAATTACTAAATATTAGACAAATTTTATCACCCAAGATATGGTCAAACGATAAAAATATTGAGAATAAAATTTAAACATTTCAATTTCCACTCTTTTTTGTATTCAGAATATCCCTAATCAATCTATCAAACAAATCTATTACTTTCTGGGTGGCCAACAGATGTACACACACTTTAACTTTTTCTAGTGAGAGAAGTTCTCCCCTTCTTGTAGATTTTTAGTCTCTAGTTGCTCGACACTTGTCCCAACGAACCCATGCATCCACCACCCATCAGTGTCACCTCTGACCACCCCTTCCTTCCGCCAGTAGCTAACTCTGCCTTAATCCCTTCTGTTCAACCTGACAAGCCTAAGAAAACCATATTCCAACCACCCTCCTCGTCCACCCACCCGTACAACCTATGAGAAGTAGGGATGACAATGGAATGAGTTTGAAAAGGGGACCCCTTCTCTAATTTCACCCTGCAAAAAAAAAATTCCTCCTAAACTCGTTTAAACCTAGTGATTGGCAGGGGCGGGTCCCCATCAAGCTCCTTATTTATTTTTAAATTTTTATTTATTTATTTATTTATTTATTTTATTAAATTAATTTTAATTAAAATATTTCAAACAAAATAATATATCTTTAAAATAAGAAATATACATGTTAATAGAAAATTAAAATGAAATTATTTTTTTTAAACATATCTCTATCAATTTTATATAAACTTTTAATGAATAATTAAAAAATATTATTATAAACATTGATTATATAGCACAAAAATATTTTTATCATTTTATTTTATGTAGTCGGGGAGGGGTGGGGCAGAGTTCCTTCTCCCTAAACCCGCCCCGAACCTTAATGGGTGGAAATACCTTCCCCTAAACCTATCTTATTAGGGGCGGGGTTGGTGGGTTTCCAATAGGGTGGGTTAAATTGACATCCGTATTGAGAAGCTGTAGGAAACCCTCTCTATCCCTTATTAATCAACCCCACAACCCCTCTTCATAATCTACTCAACCAAATAACCCCCACCAATGGATGACCTTGCTCTATTACTCATAAACACAAACCATCCCTCTTAACCAAACCCCTCTAACATGGAAGCACCAAATGAGTTTGATGATTATGGAGATTCAACTAACTTAATAATGGAGGTTCTACGACATTCCCCCCACCTTATGGATCGCGATACAGAAAGAGCCTGAAATATCGCTAATGGAGTTACAACAAGGCATATTGTAGAAATCCATGTTGAAGTTTAGAGGCTAAGAACACCTAAATATGGTGATTAATAATGTGGAAGACGACCTAGCGGAAGGAGAGATGAGCCCGATCAGGGTGGCCCGTGAACCCCCAATAGATAATGAGTTGATTAAGGATAACTGATATAGAACAAGTTACAAAGGCTTTTGAAGAATAATGGGAACATTCCAAGTCCCATTCCAAGAAGAAGTACTAATAGACACAGAGTTGGTCAGTCATATTCCCGGGGCCAAACGACTTCGTTTAGGCTTCCAATTGACTTTTTGCCATTTAAGTAGCTTTTGATTTTGCAATTACTTTGTTTAGAAAAATACAAATTAACTTCTATTTGCGGTTATTATTTCCTAGTTTTATATGGTCTCTAGTTTTCTAAAATGTCCAAATTTGTACTAATTTCAAATTTTTTCTCGTTTTTAGAATTATTCTAGTTTCCTAATTGTAATAAGACTAGTATAAGGAATTAGTGGATTCTTATTCAGATTAGTAGTAGTTTTAGCCTATATATATATATATGATGTAAAGTAGTTTTTATTATTCAGATTATCAATAATATATTCTTGTTTAGAAATTTAAAATTCATTCTCTTTGGGTGAGGAGTCCCCATTGTTCTTGGTTACTATAGAATTTAACGTGTTTGATTCTCCTTCACGTTTCGCATTGCATTAGTTGGTATTAGAGCGAGGATTTACCTAACTCAATAGAAAATGACAGAGTTGAGAACCCAAGTTCCATTGATGTTTGTTGTGGGATGAAGGTTGTATGGGCGACAATTGATGACCATGGGCAAAAGTTAGCACAAATCAATGATGATCTTGGTGTTATACAATAGACCTTCACGTGACTCAATTTTAAAGCCCCTAGAGACTCTCTAGTAGACAAGAATTGAGCCCAAGGATTTTCTCAAGGCCATCTTAAAGATAGAACTATACTAGGTCAGCGTCTTCAAAGGTAGCTTGCCTATGGAGGCGAATCTGATTCAGACGATGAGGAGGACTACGAGGTTCGTAAGGCTGTAAGACAGAATCGAGATTTTAAGGACTATCGAATGAAGGCCGATATCGCTACCTTTAATGAAAATCTTAACGTTAAAGATTTCCTCGACTGGATTTTTTAGGCTGACTGATTTTTGAACATGATGGACATTCTGTAAACTGAAGGGTAGGGCAACTGTTTGGTGGGACCAATTGCAGCGAAATCGACAATGGCAAGGCAAGAAACGAGTTCGAGTTTGGAGGAAGTTGAAACACTACATGATGGAAAGATTTATCCCTTCAGATTATGAGCAGTACCTGTTTCAAGTATACCAAAATTGCACCTAAGGTAGCCAATCAGTTTTCGATTATATTACAGACTTTAACTGATTGTCTATTCACAAAAATTTGTTTGAAAGATAAGGGTAGAAGGTGGCATGATATTTGAAGGAACTTAAGCCTTCAATTTAATCCGTGAAAAAATTGGATTACAAATTTTATGGATGGTCGATGAGGCTTATAACATGGCGCTAAAGGTAGAATTATTGGAAAGGGAAAAAAGGGCTGGATGTTTAAGTGCAGTACTATTTTGTAGGAATTTTTTTGAATCCTTGTAACATAGCGAGTGATAAAGGAAAGTACACTCAAACAGCAGCAATTCAGTCTGCTATTTATGTAGATGGCAATAGCAGTAGAGGCCCTCCGAAAAAGCCAATACCCACTGCAAATACAAATCACTATGCCAAGCCTATACCTGCCAAGTGCTATCATTATGGTAAACCTAGGCATCATTCTAATAGTTGTCCAAATCAATGACCTGTTAACTATGTCGATAATGAGGATGTTGTTGAGGATGTAGACGAATAGGAACTTGCTAAAGAAGATGATTTCTATAATGGGGCATAATTAACAAAAGAAGATGGAGAACGATTCAATTGTGTGGTGTAACGGTTGTTGTATGCACCAAACCAAAATGACATGATCCAATGCCAAAACATCTTTCGATCATGTTGTACCATTATTCAAAAGGTCTGTAGTCTAATTATTAATAGTAGAAGCTGCAAGAACTTTGCGGCCAAGAAGTTGGTGGATCACATGAAGCTGCCTACATAAAAGCATCATTTTCTTTACACAATTGGCTGGATTAAAAAGAGACCAACGGTAAAGGTAACAGAAATCTGCTGTGTTCCTATTTCTATTGGTAAACATTATCTTGATAAAATAATTTGTGATGTAGTTAATATGGATGCTAGTCATGTGTTGTTGGGTAGGCCATGGTAGTATGATGTTGATATTACTTATAAAGGCAAGGATGATGTTTATATGTTTACATGGGGAGCACACAAAATTTTCATGACCTCTTCAAAATTTTATTTTAAGACTAACAGTTCTAAAGATGGGGGGCAATTTATATTAGTTTTATCCAGGTCTGAAGTAGAGTTTGAGGCTAAAGCTAAGGAGGCGTAAAAGGTTTATGCTTTAATGGTTAAAGCTTTGGTGATAGAGGATCCAAAGGCAGATTCAACAGCAGTTGTGCCAAAAAAAAATTACAGCTATTGTTGGTTTATGAAAATCTGCCCAATTGGTTGCCTCCTATGAGAGATATTTAGCACCACATTGATCTAGTACCTGATACAAGCCTTCCAAATCTAGCCCATTACAGAATGAGTCCAAAGGAAAATGAGATTCTCAGAGAGAAGGTAGAAGACTTTCTGGAAAAGGGGTTCATTCAAGAGAGTATGAGTTATTGTGCAGTCCTAGCCCAATTGGTGCCAAAGAAGGATGGTAGTTAGCCTATGTGCATAGATTGTAGGGTCATTAACAAGATCACCATAAAATAAAGATTTCTTATTCCATGCTCAGATGAAATGCTTGATATGTTTGAGTGTTCAAAGTTATTTTCCAATATTGATCTTTGTTGTAGCTACCATCAGATTTGGATTAGGCCTGGTGATGAATGGAAAACTGCATTCAAGACTAAGAATGGCTTGTATGAGTGGTTGGTGATGCCTTACAGCTAAACCAATGCACCTAACACTTTCATGCAAGTTATGAACCAGACTTTGAGGCCTTTGGTTGGAAAGTTTGCTATTGTTTATTTTGATAATATTTTTATTTACAGCAAAACTGAAAAGGAGCATCTTGATCATTTGCAACAGATCCTGACAGTACTGTTAGAAAGAAAGTTGTACATCAACCTTAAAAAGTGTAGTTTTTTTACTAACAGTTTATTGCTTTTGGGCTACGTAGTTAGCATATATGGCATTCACGTAAAAGTATGGGCAATTCATGAATGTCTAACACCCAAAGTAGTTGACGATATGCGGAGTTTTCATGGTCTAGCAACATTTTACTGCAGATTTATCCACAATTTTAATGCAATTACAGCTCCAATTACTAAATGCTTGAAAAAATGGAAGTTTAATTAGGGCGAAGATGTAGAAAAAAGCTTCGCCTTAATTAAAGAGAAGTTGTACACTGCTCCAGTTTTGGCATTGCCTAAGTTTGAGAAGGTTTTTGAAGTAATGTGATGCAAGTAGAGTTGGCATTGGGGCAGTATTGTCTCCAGAGAAACGACCAGTGGCATTTTTTAGTAAGAAGCTGAGTGAGACCCGTCAAAAGTGGAGCACCTATGATCAGGAATTCTATGTGGTTGTTAGAGCTTTGAAGCATTGGGAGTATTATCTTATGCAATAAAAGTTTATGCTCTATACAAATCACCAAGTTTTAAAGTACATCAACAACCAAAAACACTTGAATAAAATGCATATAAGATGGTCCACATTCCTTCAAAAGTTCTCATTTGTCATTAAACACAAATCTGGCAACTTAAATGGAGTTGCATATGCGTTAAGCAGAAGGGCTAATCTTCTTGTTACATTGGCATAAGAGGTTATGGGATTTGAGTTCCTAAAGGACTTATATGAAGAAGACGCCGATTTCAATGAAATTTGGGCCAAATCGAAAGAGTCTCAAACTATTGTAGATTTTTATATGCAGGAAAGGTACTTATTCAAAGGCAATTCTTTGTGCATCCCTTAAACATCTTTACGAAAGAAGCTGAGTCATGACCTACATGGTAATGGATTGATTGGACATATGGGCAGAGATAAGACAATAAAAAGTGTGGAGGAGTGGTATCCTTGGCTGTAAGTCAAGAGGGACGTTGGTAATTATGTTTGAAAACACTATACTTGTCAAGTCTTTGAAGGTCACTTACAAAACACTGGTCTTTATACTCTTTTACCTGTTCCTAATTCTATTTGGGATGACTTGTTCATGGATTTTGTGTTAGGACTACCTCGAACACAGTAAGGGTTAAATTCTATTTTTGTAGTTGTTGACAAGTACACTTCATTGCACACCGAAAGACATCAGATGTTTCACACATTGCACGACTATTCTTTTGAAAGATTATGAGACTCTATAGAGTTCCACAGTCCATTACTTTAGATCGTGACACAAAATTCCTTAGTCACTTTTAGGTTAATTTATGGAGAATGTTTCACACTCATCCCTAAATAGATGGCCAAACAGAGGTGAAAAATAGAACATTGGGCAACCTAGTTCACAATATTTGTGGAGATAGGCCTAAGTAGTAAGATCATGCCTTGCCACAAGCTGAGTTTACATAAAACAATATTGTTCATAGTGCCATAGGAAGAACTTTTGCAGTTTTTTATATCACTTAGCCAAAGCATACTATAGACTTGGTTCGATTTCTTAAGGGTCATGGTGTGAGTGTTGCAGTAGAGAATATGGTAGAATAAGCCTAAGTAGTACGTGCTGATGTGAAACAGAATTTAGAACATACTAATACTAAATACTAGAGAGCTACAGATAAGCATAAACATGCCAAGGTGTTCAAAAAAGGAGATTCTGTTATGATCTTCTTGGGTAGAGAGAGATTTCTAGTTGGCAACTACAACAAATTGAAGTCAAAGAAATATGGTCCATACAAAATTGTGCACAAGGTCAATGACAATGCTTATGTTGTTAATTTGCCAGAAACTATGGAAATTTTGTGAACTTTCAATGTTGCTAACATCTACAAGTACCATGCAAGAAACCCTCACAATCTCGATTGTAACTCAAGGTTGAGTTCTTTTTAAGAGAAGGGGATTAATGTAGAACAAGTTGCGGAGGCTGTTGAAGAATAATGGGAACATTCCAAGAAGAAGTACTAGTAAATGCAGAGTTGATCAGTCACGTTTTTGGGTACGAAGACGTTATCTTTACCAAAAATAGCAAGATGAACAATACTTATCGCTGTGCCATGACCGAAGCTGCCTCGGGGCCAAACGACTTCGTTTAGGCCTCTAATATGAATTTTTGCTATTAATAGTAACTTTTGATTTTGCATATACTTTGTTTAGGAAAGTTCGAATTAACTTTTGCTTGCGGCTATAATTTCCTAGTTTGATATGGTTTCCAGTTTTCAAAAAAGCCCCAATGTTTATTAATTTTGAATTTTTCCTCTTTTTTAGAATTATTCTAGTTTCCTAATTATAATAGGACTAGAATAAGAAATTTGTAGTAGTCTTAGCCTACATATATGATGTAAAACAGTCTTTATTATTCAGATTATCATTAATATATTTTTGTATAGAAGTTTGAGATTTGTTCTCTTTGGGTGAGGAGTCCCACTTATTCTTGGTTACTAAGAAATTCAACGTATTTGATTCTTCTTTACATTTCACACTGCATTAATAACACTACTAAAACCTCACCAAATTTGCTCCTGCCACTTGTCTCTTTTCAAGTAAACTTAAATACTCCTTATTCCATTAATAAGTCATGTGATCTTAATAAACCGAACCAAGCTTCTAATCGGTTTGACAAAGGTAAGTTCTTGAGCTTTCAATTACACCTAATAAAAAATAAGTCTCTCCCGTTGCTAGAAATCCTAACCCCTTTTGAGGCCGAAAGCGCAGAATAAGTTATTTGAAGCTAACTGAAATAAAAAGAATAATTTGGAGCTATCCTTCATTGACTGCATAGAAGAAATGGACCCTTCTAAAGTGGTGGTGGAACCGATGGAAGTTAAGGACGAGATTGCTATATAGAAAACAACCATTGTTTGTTATGTCTTCGGAATTAAGCCTACTTTCAAATAGATGTTGGGGTTCATTAGAAGATTTGAGAGTAAGTTGGGCCACATCCAACTTCACCTTGTGAAGACTAGTATTTTCCCATTTGTGTTTGATCAGTTGAGGATAAAGAAAAAGTTATGGAGTAGGGACCTTGATCTTTTAAAACAAACCTCTTATATTGAAGCCATGGTATTTTGAGTTGGATTTGGAAAGAGAATGAGTTAGCTCTATTTTTATATGGATCTGCTTGTGCAATCTCAAGTATCACCCGTGGTCAACAAAATTCCAAGCAGGGTAGGAAAAGCTCTATTTTCTGACAAACTAAATGCAACCAATGTTCGCCCATCCTTTGTTAGATTATATATGGAGTTTTCCATTGGTAAGGAGCTTCCTTCTGATCTCTATATCCAAGATATAGATAGGAACATGTATGACCAAATATTGATTATGAGTGGTTTCCTTTCAACAACAACATCTGCAAGGGTCTTTGGGCATCTTACCCAAAACTGACAAAAAACCCCAAATCCAAGCATTATAAATAAGCCCAAATTCCCCTAGTAGAACAAGCTCCACCCCTACCAATAAAGAGGGGGCTAATTTTGAAGATGCCCCTCAGCCCTCTATAGTGGCCATAAAAAACAACATCGACCCTAGAACTAATGATCAACCACCTCCCTACCTAGTGCTATAACCCTAAAGCTAATAACTAACCCTTACATCAGAGTACTAAATATCCCCCTCCTACCCAGAACCATAACCAAAATAAAACCAAAGGAAAACCTAATACCCTAGAAAATATGTTATGGAAGACCTGGTGATCCATACTTCCTTTGACCTTCTTTAATCAAACGAGCTAGAAAACCCTCTTACTTCACCCCCCAAAGATCTTACAAATAGCAAAAATAGTGTAAATCAATAGTTGTGTAAAATCCATTTCAATTTCAAACCTAAATGCTAAAGGTAATTGGTTGACATAGAGCAATCTTAGAGAAAATAGACGGCTCATCCAAAGTAAGCTTAACAGGCTTCTTGTCAATGATAAATGCTAGTAAACATTTCCTAACTCTGAGGGTTTTTTTGGTAATCTTTGGTTTTCGATCACTGTCTAACCATATGCACCATTGATCTCAGGAGAAGTAAAGAAAAAGGTAAGCCATTTAGATTTAACAATTATTAGATGAGGCACTCAAACTTTTCTGCTATCTTGTATGAAGTCTGAGGATAGGAGACTAGGGGGACCCTATGAAGAGAATCTACTTTAAGCTTAAGAGCCTAAAACTAGTAGGATATGTAGAATTGTTGAGGCTAAAGAGCACTTGAAAAAACTTCAAATCCAGCTCCTTCAACACTCTCCCACAAATCATATCTTTTTTTTATCAGAAAAGAAAAGAAACTTTATTGATGTATAAAAGTGCAAAAGCGGTACAAGTTGAAAACATCAAGAAAGTAGAAGAAAATGAAGGGAATTCTGCTCATCGTAGCCGAGCTGAGGAGAGCTAATACAATTAAAGATCCAAGATCAAATGGCTTCAATTGGGTGATCATAATACCTCTTATTTCTATAAGAAGGCAAATGACCATAGGGCCAGAAACAAAATCTTAAGTATTTCCTTCAAGTAAGGGCATATATTGGAGGATCCTAAGTTAACCAAGGATAAAGTAGTGAGTTTTTTTTAGGATCTCCTTAAACAGTCTTCTTCTCCTTAAAGCAACCCTCAAAAGCTTAATTAATGCATTCATAATTAATTAGGTGACTCCATAAGGCTTAATTGGCTTATCCTATCACTCATGAAGAGATTAAGATAGCTATATTCCAAATTGGAAAGGATAAATCCTTTGGTCTTGATGGCTTCAATGCAAAATTCTTCCACTCTAATTCAAAGGTTGTTGGTTTAGATGTTGTGGAGGTTGTGATCTATTTTTTCAACACTACACTATGCCAATTCAATGGAACTTTAATACCTTTACTCTTACCCCAAAAGTTCCCAATCCATCTTCGATGAGAGATTACAGGCCCATCTCTTGTTGTAATACACTCATAACTATATTACAATAATAATCTAAAATAGAATTAAACCTATTTTTCCTAACTAATAAATTCTACTCAATCAGCCTTTTTGTTTAGGATAAGAATTACCTATAACACTCTTTTGATGCAAGAGCTCCTTCGAAAATACCATAAGGAAAATTCCCCTATATTACTAGAATAGGGTTTTTTTGTGGTACAAAAAATGTTACAAATAAGCCAACTATTGTTGCAAAAAGTTATAGTAGAATTTTGTTTTTGTGGCAATAGTTGGCTTATTTGTGACATTTTTACGCCCTAGAAAACCATATTTCTTGTAGTGCTAGTAGATGCGCAATAAAAGTGGACTTGATGAAGGCCTATAACACTGCAGAATGGGATTTTATCCTTATTACCATGAACTTCCCAAACATAATGATTGACTAGATTTTCTGTTGTATCTCTATTCCCTACTATTCCATTATATTGAATAGTAGTTTGGAGGATTTCTTCAAAGGTTTTAAGGGGCTTAGGCAAGGGAACCCTATGTCCCCTATTTGTTCCTTATAGTTATAGAGGCATTTTCTTACTTTGTTCCCCAAAGAAAAAACCAATGGCCTTTCAATTTCCACCCTAGATGCAAAAAACTCCAAATTACCCACCTAATATTTGCTGATAACTTGTTTTTACTCTATGTTATGGACCTCAACTCAGTGAATTATTTTGTTAAGGTTCTAAGGGAACTTCAAAGTCTCTTAGGCTTCAAACCCAACCAACAAAATAGCTTTGTTTATGTAGTAGAAGAAACTAGCTCAGAAAGGCAAGCCATTTTCTCCTCTCTTGGTGTTAATTATATGTATCATATATGTATTATACATGTGTATTACAGTCTATAAATAGGGTTAGAGGTTTCCTTTTTTCATTGCCTTCCTTGTATATAGCTTTTTACCTTGTATGTTTTTTCAGCTCTCATATCTAAAAGAGTCTCCCCTTGTAATATATTTTACTTAAGACATATACACAGATATACCTCATCTCTATCAACATGGTGTCAGAGTCATCTTGATCAGTGGCCTCCACCATCCACTCAAGCTTATTGTCGCTGTTCATCATAGTCAGAGATCACCATAACAACACATCGTCAAGCCTGTCATTGATAGAAATCTAGCAGCATCCGCAACACTTCATTGTCACTGCATCTTCATCATTGTCAGCGTCATCAGCCCTAACCAACGATCAAATCCCAACATCACTGTCGACCACTGCTGCCCCGACCTCTCATCAATTTTTTATCATAGCCATAGCATCGCAACCGCAGCTCCCCAATCGGTCATCGTAGAGTTTCTCATCATCATCAATCTCCACAATCGCACATCGCAACGCCATCTTACAGGGTTGCGTAGTCACTTTTCTCTACGTCATCACTTAGCACCGTTGCGTGAAAGGTTTGAAAAGCCTAGGAAATTTGACAATTCCGAGCCATACCACGTCCACCATCACCATTGCTGTTGTATGACCTTATGTTTGTTTCTTTATCACTTTATGTTTGCTGCTGCATTGTCCAGCCAATTTCATTTATGCTAAACCCATTTGGCCAGTTTCACCATCACCATTGCCTTTGATTTGTTTTTTGTTTTTTTTAATTTAACCCAACTCGACCCAAAACCTAGGCCCATTTAACCAATTAAGACCCAACCCAATATCTATAACTCACATAGACCAGGCCAGACCCAAAGACGAAAAAAAAAAACATTTTTTTTTTAGGTTCTACACTATAGACCGTATTGATGTTTCCCATCCAATCAACATCACTCTCGATGGCTCCAACTACATTCCTTAGTCTCAAGCAATGTCTAGTTTTCTACGATGGTGCAAGTTATGGCACTATCTCACTGGCCATATCACTGAGCCTCAACAAGGCAAGGACGAATCTGAAGAAAAATTTTAGGAAAAACTTAAAGATTGGGATAGCAAGAATCACCAGATAATCACATGGTTTTGTACTACCACCGTCGCCTCCATCAGTCTTCAATTTGGACGTTTCACCACCGCCAAATCAGTTTGGGATCTTTTAGTCTCCCGCTACACCACTACTGACCTCTCTCACCAATATCAGCTTATAACTACACTTCATTCTATGTGCCAAGAATCTAGATATTGCATTAATGATTTTCTTTCTCAAATGTACAAGCTTTGGGATCAACTGACACCTTCTGAACCTCTATGGCATTGTTATCATAATGCTGAGCAATTTGCCCTTTATCGTGATCACCAGTGACTGATCCATTTTTTTATGGCTCTCAATGATCACTTTGAACCTGTTCTGACATCTTTACTTCACCGACATCCTTTTCCCATGCTTGAGCAAGCAATTTTTTAACTTCTCTCGGAAGAAACTCGTCTTGGCCTTCTCAAGAGCTCTTCTATCGACATAGTTCTTGCCACCTTTCAGCCTCCCCCACCCAAAGGCAGTCAATCTACCCAGAAGATCTATTAGTACTATCACACTTTCGGACACTTCTTATTGGACTATCCTTCCCAACTATGTAAGTTCTGTCACTAGTTAGAACCTAGACATTATTAAGACGACTGTTTCAAAAATCCTTATCGATAAGCATGCAACCACTGGCAAAAGGGAAAATCTAGCAACCAATCTCACTTTGGGTCTACTACTACTGCCACTACGGCTACTGCTAACAACCCTCCCACACCTGCTTCTCCCTCATTCTCTATTACTGGAAGCAATCCTTAAATAGGTTCTTAGTTCTTCGCCCTCCACCGCTATGTCTGCCACCTTTTGTAAGTCCTCTTGGTACTTTGATTTTGCTTGTTGTACTCATATGACTTTAGACTCTAGTATCTTTTCTCCCCACTCCTCCGGTTCCCATATTCCTTCCATTCGCACTACAAATGGCTCGCATATCTCTATTAGTCACATTGGAGAGGTCTCTACCCCTCATGTCTTTCTCTCTCATTCCTATCTCATCCCTAAACTTGCATTAAATCTCATCTCTATAGGTCAATTTTGTGATCTTGGACTTACTATTACTTTTTCCCCTTCTGGTTGTTGTGTGCAGGATCCGTAGACAGGGAAGACCATTGGGATAGGCCGTAAGGTTGGGCGTTTGTTCGAGCTCATTCATCTCCGCCTCCCTACTCAGCTCACCACTCCTCCTTTGTCCGTTGCTTTTGCCTCCACTGTGTCTCTTACCCAACTGTGGCACTCTCGTTTATGTCATCTCTCTTTCGAGTGTTTGCAAACTTTAGCATCTAGTGGGTTGTTAGGTTCTATTACACTTGATCATATTGACTATATGTCTTGTCAACTTGCAGAACAACCTGCTTTGTCTTTCAATAAATGTGTTACTGTTTCCATTGCTCCATTTGATTTAGTTCACTCTGATGTTTGGGGACCTGCTCCTCATCCCACAATGGGAGGATCTAGGTATTTTGTTATTTTTATTGACGATTACTCTCGCTTTACATGGCTATAGCTCATGAAAAAATGCTTAGAGTTACCCCAAATCTACTTGGATTTTGCTCGTATGATCCAAACTTAGTTTTCTCGCTCTATCAAAATCTTTCGCACTGATAATGCAATGGAATATAAAGATAATAGTTTTCTAAACACCCTTTGTCAACATGGTACCCTTCCTCATCGTTCTTGTCCTAGCACATCTCAACAAAATGGTCGTGCCGAATGCAAACATAGACATATTCTGGACACTGTTCGGGCCCTTCTTATTTCCTCTTTTTGTCCTAAACGTTTTTGGGTTGAGGCTGCCCTCACTGCCATTTGTACCATTAATCACCTTCCTTCTCTAGTTACCAATAATCAGTCATTATATGAACGCATTTATGGCGTGTCTCCTGATTATAGCCTTCATCGGTTGTTTGGTTACACCTATTTTGTCTTAGTTCAACCCCATGAACGTACCAAATTGGAACATCAGGCTCGTCTTTGTTATTTCTTACGTTATGGAATTAAACACAAAGGCTATCAGTGTTGGGATCTATACGCCAAGAGACTCCGTATTTCTCGTCGTGTCATTTTCTAGGAACACAAAATGTTCTCTCTTTCTTCATCTCACTTATCTTCTCCATCTACTCCTTCATTCTTTACTGATTCCTTTATTGAGTTGTTTCCCGATGAGTCACTTGACCCTTCCCTTGTGGTTCCTCTTGAGTCCTCCACTTTGTTTGTTGATCCTACCGCATTATTGATCCATCACCATCGCTTGCATCATCTGATGTTGCTACTCTTGATCTATCTCTTCGTCGTTCTTCACAGGTAAGAGAAACACCTATCCATCTTCGTGAGTTTCTATTCTCTCTCATCATGAGCCTCACTCTTATCGTGAGGCAAGCTCTAACCCTCTTTGGCAGCAAGCTATGACTGAAGAGTTACAAGCCCTTGAGAAAACACGTACTTAGGACTTAGTTGATCTTCCTCTAGGGAAAAATGCAATGGGTAACAAATAAGTTTACAAAATCAAAACCCGCTCTGATGGTTCTATTGAACGATACAAGGCTCATCTCGTCACCAAGGGATTTCAATAGGAATATGGAATTGATTACGAGAAAACCTTTTTTCTTGTTGCCCGTCTCACGTCTGTTCGTAGCTTGCTTGTCGTCGCTGCTATTCGCAAAAGGAAGTTGTTTCAGATGGATGTTAAAAATGCATTTCTGAATGGCGACCTTCAAGAAAAAGTTTTTATACAACCCCCTCCTAGCTATGCCCATCCTCCTCACAAGGTTTGTAAACTTCGTCGAGCTTTGTATAGCCTTAAGTAGGCTCCTCGCGCTTGGTTTGCCAAGTTCAGCTCAGTTATTAGTGGCTTTGGATTCACTTCTAGTCTACGTGATTCTTCCCTCTTCATTTGTAGGACTGACCATGGCTTTATTCTTTTGCTTCTTTATGTTGACGACATGATCATCATTGGAAATGACCTTACTAGTATTACTGATCTCAAACGGTTTCTCAGTCAGCATTTAAGATGAAGGCTCTTGGCTCTCTCAATTATTTTCTTAATATCTTGAGATCACTTCTGACTCGAATGGTTATTATCTCTCTCAAGCCAAGTAGCCTCTGAAATTCTTACTCGAGCAGGGCTCAATGATATTAAGACGGCTCCTATACCACTTAAGCTCAATATTCGACTCACTCCATTGGATGGCACCCCGCTACCCGATAAAATTTTGTATTGCCAATTGGTTGGGAGTCTTGTCTACCTTACAATTACTCGGCCTGACATTGCTCATGATATTCATCTTGTGAGCCAATTCCTGTCTACTCCTCGCTCTACTCATTATACTGCAGTTTTTTGCATTCTTTGCTACGTCAAGGGCACTTTCTTCCATAGTTTTCATTTTTTAGCCCATTTCTTTCTTGACTCACGTGCCTATTCTGATGCTGATTGGGTAGGTGATCCTACTGATCGTCGTTCTACCATAGGTTTTTGCTTTTTTCTTGGTGATTCTCTAATTTCTTGGCGAAGTAAGAAACAGACTACCACTGCCTGCTCTAGCACTGAAGTAGAATATCATGCCCTTGTCGATGCCACCTAAGAGCTCATCTGGCTTCATTGGCTTCTTGAAGACATGGGTTTGACCCATGCTTCTGCTACCCCTCTTCACTGTGACAATCAGAGTGCTATCCAAATTACCTATAATGACGTCTTTCATGAACGTACCAAACATATTGAAATCGATTGTCATTTTGTTCACCAACACCTTCGTCATGGTACTGTTTATCTCCTTCCGGTTTTCTCAGCTGACTAGGTTGCCGATACCTTCACTAAATCTCACCCTACTAGACGTCTTCACGATTTAGTTTCCAAACTCAAGTTGGTTTCGATTTTCCCATCTTAAGTTTGAGGGGGGATGTTAACTATATGTATTATACATGTGTTTCCTTTTTTCATTGCCTTCCTTATATATTGTTTCTTACCTTGTATAAAGGAGTCTCCCCTTGTAATATATTGTACTCAAGATAGATATACCTCATTCGTTTCTCTCATCTCTGTCAACACTTGGTATTGATAAAGGGAACCTTCCATCAACTATCGGGGTATAGCTTTAATTTTTACTAGGTTGAATGTTGGGGATTGCTAGAAGTTAGTGGATAGAGTTACTACTAAAGTTCAAAATTGGACTTCAAGACTGTCTCCTATGTTGACAGGGTCTAATTGATTTAATCTATTATGTATAGTTTTTACGTTTATTGGGTTGGTGCTCTTGTTTTGCACACGTCTGTTTTGAAAGCCATTGAAGATATTATTGTGGAAATGGCCTAATTTGAAGCACACGGGTTCCACAGTTGATTGGCAAACCATTTGCACTCCTAAAAAGGAAGGGGGCCTTGGTTTCAAAAGATTAGTCAATTGGAATAGAGCCCTACTAGCTAAGCATACTTGGGATATCAAATGAGTGTTTTTGGGTCAAATGGTGCCTTGAATACTATATTATGGATAAAAGTTTTTGGAGCCTACACTTCCCTTCAGACTGTAGTTAGGGGTGGAAGAAGATTTTGAAGATCAGGCCTTATTGGGAATGGCCAAGACACTTTCTCAGGGTTCGATAATGGGCATCCTGTGGGTATTCTTAGTTTGGTTTTTGGTAATAGGATTAGTGCCAACTGTAATAGGCCACCCCAAAGCAAAAGTGTCTGATATACCACAAACAGACACACCAATCACCTTGAGACACGTGTGCTTACAGAGTTAATAATCTCGGTCATACAGAGTTGATAATCTCGATCATACAGAGCTGATAATCTCAATCATACAGAGCAGCCACAAGCCTTCAAGGCATTCTCATATATACATCACGCAGAGCCAATAAACTCGGTCATACAGAGCATTCACAGCCTTCAGGGCATTCTCATATATATATATATATATATATATATATATATATATATCCTACAGAGCCGACAAACTCGATCATGCAGTGCAGGCAGAGCCTCCAAGGTGTTCTCATACACATATCTTCCAGACCTTATGCTCTGGATAATATTCATTCAGCATTTCATATGGTTCGACCTTATGGCTTCCTTAACAACTACCAAGCAGGGAATAAGAAAACAGTCTTCAACAAGGAAACTACTATCTGTGGTTATCTCCATCTACGACTCAATACTCCACAAGGTAACTGCAATCTCCGATAATCAAATCCCTATATTCATGGCATCGAATCCTAATCAACTTAGGCAAGGCCACGACCTATAAATTAAACCCTAAAGGTACGCTTTATTTTTATGCTCAATCTTTGGCTTTCAATACAGTCTTTCAATTCCGTTTACTTACTTAAACATCGGAGCGGCTACCGCCGAAGCCAATCCGATGGTCCTCTGATCATCTTTCTGAGTGTTCTACAGGTCACGGAGCCCACACTTATTGCGAGTCGAAAAGTGCAGCATCAGTTTAGCGCCGTCTGTGGAAACGACTAATCTCCAAGTGCTCTATTCACAAACTCATCTCTTTCCTCACCGGAAAACTATGGCCCCAAATCTCCGACCGCGACAGAATACTCAAATTCCGCAAAGCTCTCAACGCCAGTTGCCTACTCCACGAACAAGGGGGCCAACGGTTGATCCCATGTGACAAGAGATCGAATCGATCAAACGACACAATGAACTGATGCAGGAACAGTTGCTTGCCATCACTAGAACGCTGGCAACGCTCACACAGAATCAAGGGACGAACCCTCCTAACCCACCGGTCAACATTGCTGCGGGAACTCAACCCCCTATTACCACGGAGAATGAAGAGCCCCATGAGTAGGCTCCAAATAACCAGCCCGGGCACCCCCACGGTGTTACCCGCGTTGGCAGAGATCCACAGCCGTCAGCAGCTCCAGGTTGGGGAACATCAGCCTTCGTCCCTGACGTCCATTACCGGAGCACTACTCGAGCCCCAACTCCAAGGGCTTCGGGAGCACATCCGGAACCACAAGAGCCTTATCCCCATGCAGCACCAATCCCTTCGGTTTGTAACCCTCCTCCGTCCGAGGGACGTACTCAACCCTACTACCCTGAAGCCGAGGCTGTCAGGCAGGGTTCGCAAGATGTCAAACTTAAAGACCCGCGGAGGGTAGAGGAAATTGCCGAGTCTATGGACCGAACAATTGCCTTGAGAGGACCTCAGAACCCTCTAGAGCAAGACGAGTTGGCCAAGTTGCTCAGAAGACTGGCCACCCCATTCACTCACGCCATCATGTCAGAAGAAAGGCCCAGAAAGTTCATAGTGCCAAAGTTCATCCTGTACGATGGGTCTGGAGACCTAGGAGATCATCTCTCGCACTACCAGCATACAATGGCCCTCCACGGGGCCTCTGATGCTTTTATGTGCCGAACTTTCATCACCAGCTTGAAGGGAACTGCTTTGAAATGGTTCCACAACCTCCCTCTGAACTCAATTACCAGCTTTTATGAGCTCGGTAGACAATTCTTGGACAGGTTTATGACCAGCAGAAGGCTCAGAAGGGGACCAGAGTTCCTGTTAAATGTCAAGCAGACTAAAGAGGAGTCCCTTAGAGCCTACATTGCGCGCTTCAATGCCGAACTCACGGATATCACTGACTGCAGCCCAAAATTCCTTGTAGCTGCCTTAACTGCTTGGCTTGCCCACGGTGGCTTTAGAGACTCCTTGACAAAGAGCCCTCCAGCCGACATGGCGGCACTAATGGATCGGGCCAGGAAATACATCAACTTGGAAGAAGCCAACCGCACATCCCAGAAGGGCAAAGACCAGATCCAGAGGGATAATCTAAAGAGGGAGGATCACAAAAAAGAGGACCACAGAAGAGACTCCAGTAAAAAGAGGGCCAAGAGTCCAGAGAAGAGAGCAGTACCCAGAGCTGTGTACAATTTCGGACCAAGGGAGTTCACTAACTTTACTCCTTTGAACGCTGCACCAAACCAGGTACTCCGGCAGATTCGTGATCGGGAAAACTTAAGGTGGCTGGAACCAATCAAAGGAGATCCCAGCCTTCGGGACCAAAGTAAGTATTGTAATTTCCATAAAGATCATGGACATACGACTAACACATGTAGGACCCTCCAATATGAGATAGAGTAGCTCATAAAGAAAGGGCGTCTTTAGGAGTTCGTCAAGCAAGACGGAAGGCAGAACCCCCAAGAAGACAAGCCTCAACAACGGCTAGACCAGAGGCCCGAGCAGAGGCAGGAGCAGAGGGAAGGACGAATCAAGCCTCAAAGGCAGAACAACCATGTCATCTACGTCCTCCATGCTGACTCCCTTATCATAGGAATGTCCAACAGGGCAAGAAAGAGATATGCTCGCGAGGCCAAAGCTGCCCCGAACGTATTACAGATCCCCAACGTGGAAAAAAGGCTCAAGCCAGCATCGGAGATCCATTTCACTGAACAAGATCTAGCAGGGGTACACTGCCCTCACAGTAATGCCCTCGTCATCACTCTCAAAATTGCTAACTTCGAGATTAGGAGAGTCCTGGTCGATACTGGCAGCTCCGTCAACATACTGTTCCATGAGCCACTTAAACAAATGGGAATGGACCACGACAACGTCAAGCCCACTACTACCGTGATGGCAGCTTTTGATGGCAATCTCAGCACCCCATTGGGGAGAATCGACCTTCCTACTATTGTAGGAGAGAGTGAAGGGCAGAAGACCACCATCTCGGAGTACATGGTGTTGAATATGAAATCTCCCTACAACGTCATAATTGGGAGACCTTGGTTGCACCAGATAGGGGGGGTCACCTCGACCCTCCATCAGTGTCTGAAGTATGTCCACAACTAGAACGTACATTCCGTCAGAGGATGTCAGCCAACCTCTCGGGAGTGCCATGCTATTGCCCTCAAGGAGAATGCCCCCAAATAGCAATTACAGTACACTCGGGTTGTGCAGATCCAGTTCTCACCCACACTCCCGAGGTGGAAGGTTGCCCATCCAGCATTGAAGAACCCCTGAGCCCAAGGGGACGAGACAGCCGAGCCAAACCTGTTGGCGAGCCCATCAAAGTGTTGGTTAGTTCAGGATCAGAGGGGCGTTATTTGTACATCGGCCCAGATCTGACGCATACCAAGCAGGAGAACATAGTCAGGTTTCTAAAAGGCAACCTCTCTATATTTGCTTAGGAGACCAGAGACATGGAGGGTATAGACCCTAGCCTCATAACTCACAAGCTGATGGTAGATCCAGATCATCCACCAGTTAGGCAGAAGAGAAGACTGATTGCTCCTGAACGGCATCGGATTATAAATGAAGAAGTCCAGAGGCTGCTTGAAGCCAAAATGATACGAGAAGTGTTCTATCCCGAGTGGCTAGCCAACACCGTGCTGGTCAAGAAGAAAAATGGCAAGTGGAGAGTCTGCGTTGATTATACAGACCTTAATAAGGCGTGCCTCAAAGACAGCTTTCCATTGCCAAGGATAGATCAACTGGTTGATGCCACTGCGGGGCACGAGCTCATGAGCTTTATGGATGCCTATTCTGGGTACAACCAAATTCAGATGTACCCTCCAGATCAAGAGAAGACAGCCTTCATAACCGAACGAGGTCTCTACTGTTACAGAGTAATGCCTTTCGGTTTAAAGAACGCTGGAGCCACTTATCAGCGGTTGGTGAACAAGATGTTCAGCCCACTACTCGGCAGTACCATAGAGGTATACATCGACGACATGCTGGTTAAAAGTCTGCAAAAAGGTAGTCACCTCCAACACTTAGCTCAGACCTTCGATATCCTCAGACAACACAGGATGAAGCTCAACCCCTCGAAATGTACCTTCGGGGTTACGAAGGAAAAATTTTTGGGATACATTATCTCTCAGAGGGGTATCGAAGCGGACCCCACTCAGATCCAAGCTCTGATTGGACTGAAGTCACCAAAAACCAGAAAGGATATTCAGGCACTGAATGGCAGAATCGCGGCACTAAGCAGATTTATCTCCAAATCCACTGACCGCTGCCTACCTTTCTTCAAAGCTCTGAAGGGCAACAAGGCTTTGCAGTGGACAGAAGAATGCGAGAGAGCTTTTCAAGAACTAAAGGAGTATCTAGCCTCCCCAGAGCTTCTGTTGAAACTAGTACAAGGAGAAAAGCTACTCTTGTACCTTGCAGTCTCTGAAAACGCGGTCAGCTCCGCATTAGTCAGACAGGACAGAGGAATACAGAGGCCCATATTTTACGTCAGTAGGGCACTACTTGACACGGAAAAAAGATATCCAGAGGTGGAGAAGCTAGCCTTCGCTTTGGTCATATCAGCTCGAAAGCTCCGACCTTATTTCCAAGCCCATCCAATTGAAATCCTAACTGCCTATCCTCTGAAGTCAATATTGAGGAAACCTGAGGTATCAGGAAGGTTAGTAAAGTGGTCTGTGGAGCTAGGGGAATTCGACATATCGTATGTGCCTCGAAACTCCATCAAAGGGCAGGCCTTGGCTCAGAACCTCAAAGTCTTCTCAGACTCCCAACTGGTGGTAAGCCAAGTCCTGGGAGAATTCGCCATTAAAGATAATAGGATGCTCCGGTACTCTGAACTGGTGAACCACTTGAAGCATTCCTTCCAGACATTCACTATCCAGAAAATTGAAAGAAGCTAGAACTACAGAGCAGATGCTTTGGCTAACATAGCGTCCCGCCTAAAGTTTGAAGCAAACTCTATAGTAAAAATCTCCTATCAGCCAGGACCTAGCATAGAGGAAGCCCAAGTTGCTCAAATTGCTGAACAGCCCCAGAACTGGATGACTCCAATCCTTCAGTACCTACAATCCGGGCTCCTCCCAGAAGACAAAAACAAAGCCAGGAGAATCCGAATCAGAGCGGCTCGGTACCTGATCCTGAACAACAAGCTATACAGAAGGTCGTATTCTCAACCTCTGTTAAAATGCTTAACTCTAGAAGAATTACAATACGTCTTGGCTGAAATACACGAGGGAATTTGCGGGAATCATAATGGGGGCAGAACTATAGCTCACCGAGCTCTGTCTCAGGGCTATTACTGGCCTAGCATGCTAAAGCAGGCTAAGGAGTATGTTCAGAAATGCGACAAATGCCAAAGATTTGCCCCATATCAACATCAGCCTTATCACGAGCTCATCCCGATTCCTAGTCCTTAGCCCTTTGCTCAGTGGGGAATGGACATCGTGGGTCCATTACCAAGGGCCCCACCAAACAGGAAGTATCTCTTGGTAGCCATTGACTACTTCTCTAAATGGACCGAAGCTGAACCTCTAACACATATCATAGAAAATGAAGTTGAGAGCTTCACTTGGAAGAACATTGTGTGCAGGTTCGGCATACCACGTATGATTATCTCCGACAATGGGACACAATTCACTGGTAAAGGCTTCAAGAAATTCTGTGAAAATCTCAACATTAGGCAACACTTTGCCTCTCTAGGCCATCCACAAGCAAATGGGCAAGCAGAGGTCACCAACCGAACAATCCTTGACGGATTAAAGAAAAGTTTGGAGCAGGCCAAAGGAAAGTGGGCAGAGGAACTCCCTGGAGTTCTTTAGGCCTTCAGAACAACCAGAAGAACTTCCACCTCTGAAACTCCCTTCTTACTGGCTTATGGTACAGAAGCAGTAATTCCGGTTGAAATCAGTATGCCAACCCTGAGGACTGAAGCCTTTGAGCAAGAATCGAATGATCAACAGCTGATGGAAAACTTGGATTTGCTTGAAGAAATAAGGGATCAAGCCAGCATTAGGATGGAAGCCTATCAGCAGAGAATGGTTGACAAATCCAAGGTAGGACTCAAGACGGTCAGCTTTCAAGTCGGAGACTTAGTCTTTAGAAGAGTCTTTCAAAACACCAAGGATCCCACTATTGGAAAACTGTCACCAAACTGGGAAAGCCCCTACAAAGTAACGAAGGTTGTAAGGCCTACCACCTACTGGCTAGAAAACATGACTAGGAAGCCTATTCCTAGGCTATGGAACGTGGAACATTTACGGAAGTATTATCAATAGAGATGTTTCTTTCTTTTACTTCCATGGAATGTTCATCTATAAATGCACAGGCCTCCAAAGCCTGGTCCATAATGTACAAGTCTTAGTACTTGGTCCATCTATAAATGCACAGGCCTCTAGAGCCTAGTCTATAATGTACAAGTCTTAGTACTTGGTCCATCTATAAATGCACAGGTCTCTAGAGCCTGGTCCATAATGTACAAGTCTTAGTACTTGGTCCATCTATAAATGCACAGGCCTCTAGAGCCTGGTCCATAATGTACAAGTCTTCGTACTTGGTCCATCTATAATGCACAAGTCTTAGTACTTGGTCCATCTATAATGCACAGGCCTCTAGAGCCTGGTCCATAATGCACAAGTCTTAGTACTTGGTCTATCTATAATGCACAGGCCTCTAGAGCCTGGACCATAATGTACAAGTCTTCGTACTTGGTCCATCTATAATGCACAAGTCTTAGTACTTGATCCATCTATAATGCACAGGCTTCCAGAGCCTGGTCCATAATGTACAAGTCTTCGTACTTGGCCCATCTATAATGCACAAGTCTTAGGATTTGGTCCATCTATAATGCACAGGTCCTCCGAGCCTGGTCCATCTTTAACACACAGATTCTATGATCCAATCCATCCAAAGACAGAAGTTCCGAACATCTACAAACTAAAGTTTCCTAGATTGGAACACCTCAGATCTGATACTTAGATTATTTGGCTTATCTATCAGCAAGCAACAAGTACTATAGGACCGGGCAAGTTTGAAGTACTTTGATTCAAGACTTCTACAAAGTTTCTTTGATCTATTCTTAAAACAATCATATATTAGAAGTGCATGAATAGGTGTTTTAACTCCAGAAGAGCACATTCAAATACAAATAACATCATATCTGAGAAGAAGGAACCCAATTTTATTGATGATTCAAAAAATTTACATCAGTACAAGAAGACTGAAAACAGGACAAGTACACAAAAAGCTACAATAAAGGCAAACACTATACGACATCATGGCTTTCTTCTTCGAATGAGAAAGGGATCCAGGATCCAAACTTCCATTACCGCCGCCGCCGGCTCCATTTGAAAGGAAGGAATCCTGAACCCCAATCTGCATCAAGAAGCACCCAGGCCATTTCATCATCATTGTCATTGATCTCAAGACCAACGGATGATAAGGGCTCTGGGTCTCAAGGGACCTCCATTCGTCTCTCTCAGAGCAGTTGTCACACCCCAGCCGACTTGAGCAAGGGTCTCTGCCAAGACCAAAGGGAAGGAGGCATCCTACCTTCGTCTTCATCACCTGCTCCAAGCCTCGGTTGAATCAAGGAGGGTCCACCTCCCATCGGAGAAATCTTGACCGGATGCTAAGATGGACAAGAAGATCTTAGCCTCCTCTAATCCTTCCTTGGAGACTGAATCAAATGGAAGGTTAACTCTCGGCTACAGTTTAATCATTCCCAACTCGGACTGAAAATCGTCAATCATCTCTGGGCAAACGGTAAGCCTCTAAAAGGCATTCAAATTCTCTCCAATAGGGGAACAATATGGGAATACAAGTAAAAGAGATAGGGGGCAACCTTATGCTTCTCCTCCCTATATATAGACCCTCGAAGCCCAAAAGTCACCCAGATGAACCGTCGCAACGGTTAAATTAAGGGTTGGTCTCGAAAACCCAAAAAACAGCTGTATAAATGGATGACGTATAGGATCGTCCTTTCGGATACTTAGGCGACAAGATACAAGGCTTCCTCGAGCATACTGAAATGATCAAAGCAAACAAAGTCCGATCCACATTTATACAAATACCTTCCGTCTAACATACAGACCTCACGGTCTTTACCATTCCGTTGATCCTTGACGGACCAAGTGTATGACAAAAAGCCTTCAGTTCGGATATATATCAGTCCAGGTCTGAATGATTTAGGAGGTAGAAGTCTCTATCATCAGAGCGACAGACACAAGACATCGTTCTTAATACAGGACTTGGGTTCAGAACAAGCTGCCTCAAAATTCTTCAGAAATTTACTCTCAGTATATATGTGGCACAAGATCATCGTCAGATCCTTATATGTCAGATTGAAATTGCTTTCCTACCCCATCCACAGAGGAAGAAGCAATCAGAACTAGTCTACAATCATTATCTTATCGCAACTGCAGTTCAGAAGATAACTGCCAATTCTTGGAAGCTGATCTGGAGGGGTCCAGAACATCCTTACTTGCATCAATTTCTCACATCAACAACAAATTCAAAGGAAATACTACATGGGTCAAACAAGCACAAGAGAAGACATTTGATGAAGAAAAGCTATTTCATTGAAGAAGTCTGTTACACTGAAGTTCAATAAAAAAAAAACCTAAGCTAAGCATGTTTCAAGCCTGATTGGCAAAGGCAGGCTCAATGGTTGGGAGGGGATCGGCAGGAGCAGCATCAATCGTCTCACTTGAGACGACAACTTCGGTAGGAGCGGCAGGAAGAACGTCGACCACCTCGTTCGGAACTGCAACCTCAGGAGGGGTAACCCTTGGAGGCACAATCGAGGATATGTCGAAGTCAGGAAATTTGGCAAGGAACCGATCTCGGAAGTTGTTAAAGCCAAACATGATCAGGGTGTTGCCCATTCCTTCTAGTTCCATCCTCATCTCCATCTCATTATCCACCTTGGCCTGCTCCACCGCATCGTCAAGCTTCTAGTTGAATTCATACCGCACACCGTCCAACTCCCTCTTCAGCCTCTTTTCCCACTGAACAACAAGGTCCCTCTCTGACTCCATCACGATCAGAGAATTCTGAAACTCCTTCAGCTTCTCTGCAGAATCGTGGGCCTCTGACTGGGCAGTGCCAAGCTGAAGCCTAAGATCGTCCAGCTCGGTCTTGAGTTGATCAACCTCCTCTGAAGGAGGAGTGACCTCCGTCAAGGCAGAAAGGGTGTGCAGAGCCTATAGTGTACAAAGCACACAGTTCAGAACCAACCAAAACACTTGGAAAAAGTAAAAGAAGATAAAGACCCGAAGAACTTACCTTGACTTGAAGAGAAGCCAGGTCAGCAAGAAGCTTCTCCGGTTTCTAGGGCCTAATTTTGCTTGAGCCTTTGGCCCAAAAGTCCTCTAGAATCTTTTTGGCCCCCACAGCATCAAGGGCCACCGAAGATGACGCACCCTTGCCCGCTTGCTTTGACGGGGCTAGGGAGACCATAGAAATGGGGGCAGGCGTCTCTCTCTCCACCTCAATGGGATCAGGAGAGATCGAAAGTATCCTCCTCCTCTTCGCTTGGATGGGAGGGTCCACTGGGGAAGAAGCCTCTTGCACTGCCACAGATGAAGATGGCTCAGTCCCCCACCGTGCCATCATATTCTTCGCAAGCTCCTCAACACTTCCTCTGGCAGCCATCAATTTATCAGGATTGACGATGGAGGAATGATTTCGGTTGCTGGGCTTTAAGAGCTTCTTATATTGCTTCTGAATCGCAGGAGAGAATTTCGGTCTTCTCCACACACTCTTAATTGCACAAAAAACACAGAAATTGATCAGTTCAGTAATTGGTGTACACAAAGAAGTCAACACAGCCACGGGAAAATTGGGTCTCACCCTTTCGCCCAGTGGTTCGAGGGAATGTTGAAGGTTGGCCTTCGAAGTCCTTGAATTCCCATCCTCCTTTTATGAAGAAATAGCACTTCTTCCAGGTCTTATTGGAAGAGGGCACGGAAGTAAGGGGTCTGAACCCACTATCAAAAGACATGTAATAAAGGCCTTCTGCCTTCTGAAGTTTTAGATCCATATTACTGCGGATCAAGTCAAGAGACACATTGACATTATTCATATGCCCCAACACAATGAAGCTCAACAGATGTCTCCAACTGTTAAGGTTCAGGTCTGCGGGGCAAAGGTTGAACCAACAAAAGAGTTTTTTTATAATATCAGGAAGGGGGAGTGTCAATCCCATTTCAAACCAGGCCAGGTAGGCGCAGATTTCCCCCTCTCTAACATCGCTTAGGCGATCCCGAGAGTCAGGGACCCTGAAAGTAACGTTGGAGGGAAGATTGAATTTCTCCCACAACTCCGTCAACAGTTTCTCGGTGATGGCACTCTCACCCTCCTCTCTGTAACCGGATCGACCAGAGGTCTCACCAGCCCTATTCGGGGGCTCATCAAATGCATCAACAATCCTAACCCCTGGACTAGAGGGGGCTCTATCATTCTATTCTCATCATCATCTATAGAAGGAAGATTCACTAACTGAAGGTGAGGGACGGTCCCAAAAAGACTGCCCGAACCAGAGGGAGACTCAAGGCCAGACATGGCGAACAAAAGAAAGAAATGAAGTAGATGAGAAGGAATGTAGAAAGAGACTAAAATCAAACCTGAAATCAAGAAAGGACTATGAACACCGGATATCCTTCAAACTTTAAAATATGTCAAATGGCGGTGGCAGCCTCTGGTACTGTAGAAGCAAGTGTAGAAGAAAGGTATGAAAGACCTTTCCCTCTCTTTATATACACATTCGAAATATGAGCCTCCCAATACGAGTCGACACAACGGTTGAAAATAATGATGGCTTCTCAAGTATCAGCTGCGCAATAAATGACTCATTAAACCGACGTCTCGAGAAATGGAGAAACGAAACGTATGACTCTTCACAAAGCCCATAACCCTAGTTAAGCCCTAGCTTCTAACTAGGGCTCAGGGGGGGGAGTAGCTGATATACCACAAACAGACACACCAATCACCTTGAGACACGTGTGCTTACAAAGTTAATAATCTCGGTCATACAGAGCTGGTAATCTCGATCATACAGAGCAGCCACAAGCCTTCAGGGCATTCTCATATATACATCACGCAGAGCCGATAAACTCGGTCATACAGAGCATTCACAGCCTTCAGGGCATTCTCATATATATATATATATATATATATATATATATATATCCTACAGAGCCGACAAACTCGGTCATGCAGTGCAGGCAGAGCCTCCAAGGCGTTCTCATGCACATATCTTCCAGACCTTATGCTCTGGATAATATTCATTCAGCATTTCATATGGTTCCAACCTTATGGCTTCCTTGACAACTGCCAAGCAGGGAATAAGGAAACAGTCTTCAACAAGGAAACTACTATCTATGGTTATCTCCATCTACGACTCAATACTCCACAAGGTAACTGCAATCTCCAATGATCAAATCCCTATATTCATGGCATCGAATCCTAATTAACTTAGGCAAGGCCACGACCTATAAATTAAACCCTAAAGGTACACTATATTTTTATGCTCATTCTTTGGCTTTCAATGCAGTCTTTCAATTCCGTTTACTTACTTAAGCATCGGAGCGGTTACCGCCAGAGCCAATCCGGTGGTCCTCTGATCATCTTTCTGAGTGTTCTACAGGTCACGGAGCCCACACTTATTGCGAGTCGAAAAGTGCAGCATCAGTGTCCAACGTTATTAGATGTGCTAACTGGAAATGGCCCCCCTGCTCTTCTATTGACATCCAAAAAATTAAAAATTCCACTCCCCTTCCTTTCTTCCATTTCCTTCCATTCCTGATTGAATGAGATGGATTCCTTGCCTTAATGGTGAGTTCAGTTCCAATTCTACTTGGAACTTGATAAGGGAGCCCACCATGCTATCAACTGGTATCGTTTTGGCACAAAAAGCAAGAGCCCAAATATAGGTTCATTTTATGGCTCATTTGTAGAAGAAGTCTTGTTACCAGAGATAAGCTCAAGGCCTGACATTTAACTGATGATGATACATGCCCATTGTGTGACTCTGGAGTGGAATCTGTGAACCACTTATTCTTCCATTATAGTTTCTCTGCTACAATATGGAAGGAGCTTCTCAATATGTACAACTTTTAGAGAGATGTGGGAGAACCAGATCAAGAGCTTATGGATGATCAATGTCTCAAATGGCATTCCTTCCAAGCTAATATTTTGAAAATCTTCTTCTCCTCTACTACCTACTAGCTTCAGCATAAGCGTAACCAGAGAGTGTTTAGGAAGAGAACGCTCAACTCTACAGTGGTTCTCTAAAGAATTATCAATGCGGTTAGAAATGTAGTGGAGTCGTGTAAGTCCATTTCTAGATCATTTGGCAAGTAGGACATCAGTAGAAATTTCAGTTTCTTTGATTCCTTTTTCTGTAATTTTTTTTTTTTTTTTTTTTTTGCTTTGGTGGCTTCTTCTTGTTGGGCGTTTCCCTGTTTATTCTTTTTGGTTAATAAAACTTTTTTTCAAAAAAAACTTTCTGGGTGGCCTATTGTTAAATATCACTAGCTACATCATTGATGGTAGCTTAAGTTAAAAGATCACAATAAGAAAGGGAAGGGGAGGAAATAATAGCAGTAATGTTCATGACTTGATCCACAATGCAATTTTGCCATTCTCAGCGATAATTATACATAAACATTATATTATATTACCTGATATAGCAATTTAAGCCTTGGCTTTAATAAGTGTGAATAATGGCACGTTTTATGTTTTTTTTTTTTATGTGCATTTTGTTGCGGAAAAAAAGTGAAAGAAGTGGATGTTTTGGTATAATCACACTACTTACACGTGCCATTTTACTTCTTATCAAAAGAAAGAATTCACAAAACATTAATAACTTAAGAACATGAAGAGATAGACCTTCACCTTTATACTTCACAACAATCAAACTAAAAACGTTGTTTATTAATTATTTATTTTTTGATTTTTTCTAAAATCACAATTTTTAGTATATATAATAGGAAAGATTTGTTTGTTCTTCTAACATTTTCTCTCTCCCCTTAATTTATCTAGATGGATTCATTACAGTTCCATGCATGGCATACTTAGACCATAGATTTAGGGGGACAAAATATAAAAATTAAAATTTAAAATAATTTTTTTTATAAAAGTAAGGAAAATAAATTAAGAACAACTACTAATTTAGGAAAATTTACTAAAAAGATGGTGATAAAAAATAAAATTTTTAAATATTTAGACTCACGTGATAAGTTTTTCATTAATATTAATTCAATTACGAATTTTGGAGATTTATTTTTCTTGTTGGGTGAGTCCCTATGTTACTTTGTTACTAAAGAATATTTTCAAAGAACCAGGCGATGTTCTACTTCTTCACAAGCTTCTGCTACGTCAATTGCTCCTGTTTCTTTGAAAATATTCTTTAGTAACAAAGTAAAATAGGGACTCCTCACCCAACAAGAGAAAACAAAACTCCAAAATTTATAATTGAATTAATATTAATCATGAAACTTCCCATAAAGACTAGGAAACCAAAACTCTTATTTTTATAGTAATCTTACTACAATAAAGACTAGTAAGTCAAATAGAAAACTACTAATTCCTATATTTTCTCTACTAATCCAAATAAAACTAAGAAACTAGAAAAATTATAAATAAATTAAAATAAAAAACTAAACAATCCTAAAACAACTCTAAAATAACTTTTCATATTTTTAAGATACCAAATATGTCCTACATCACTTAATTAAATAAATCTCTTTCTCTCTCTCTCCCTCTCTTCATTTATCAATATCTCCCTTTATTTAATCTTCTCTTTTAAAAAAAAATTTTCTCTCTCCACCGACTCTCTCTTAAATAAATTAATTTATCTCTCTCTCTCTCTTTATTCATCATGCACTCTCATCTCTCTTTGTATGGACGGATCTGCCTTTCTTTATTTAATCTCTCTCTCTCTCTCTCTCTCTCTCTCTCTCTCTATTTAATTTTCTCCCTCTCCACCGAACCAACTACCTCTCTTAATGCAATGTAATATATATATATATATATATATATATATATTCAAATCACTCTATTTTTATACAGTCGGATCTCTCTCTATTTAATTTTCTCTCTCCACTAACTACCTCTCTTAATGCAGAGTAATATATATTTTCAAATCTCTCTAGATGACTCTCACTCTCCAGTATCTTATATCTCTCATAAAATATTATACAATGGTTTTTAAGATATTCAAAACAACCAAGAGAGAGTAGATTAATTTTATTCTTACAAAACTACAAATGACTATTTTCTATGCTTAATTTTAGTAATTTATGATCTGACTATGATATGCCATATAAGGCAAGAAATGTTTATCACTAACTTAGAATTTTATCCCTTTGTTGAACATGTATAGATACCAATGCTTTGGATAATTTTTGAACTAGCAAGAATGATTGTATCAACTTAAAAATTGGAATGCTTGAAAATAGTGAAGATGAAGCATTTGACATGTACAACAACTATGCACATTACAAAAGTTTTAGTGTGCAAAAAGATTAAAAGGTTTTCAAAAGAGGTACGAGTGAACTTACTCAGTGAAGTTTTGTGTGTTCAAGAGAAGGTTTCTAAGAATTTATGAATCTTAACAAAGAATAGAAGTATGACAAGTTAGATCTAGATGTGGTTGTCTTGCTCGAGTTGTTTTTAAAGTGAAAAATGGTGTTTATAAAATTAGTCAATTAATCACTTAACACAATCATTTGTTGATTGAATTAGGTTAAAGACATTTAATAATGTATGTCCGTAAAATACATAACACTAGTAAGGATATTATTAAATCCTGGTTGATGCTGGTATAAGAGAGAACAAAACATTTGCATACATGAAGTAGGAGGTTATCAAAATGTTGGATTCACTGAAAGTGATTGCCACCACTTTGTACAAATTGAACAATCAAAAAGGATTGCAGCTGGTGGTGATACTAAAAGTATTATAAATTATTTTAAGCATAAGAAATAGATAATCCAATATTTTTTTTACACGCTACAAGTTTATGAGGACAATAGAATGACCAATTTTTGTTTTTTGTTTTTTTTTTTTTTTGGAGAGATGGAATATCAAAATCAGACTATGAATGTTTTGGAAATGTTGTAGTCATTTGTGTTCCATTTGTTGGGGTAAATCATCATTGGAAGAATGGTCTATTTGGTTGTGCATTTTTGTGTGATGAAACAACAACTTTATTTATTTGGTTATTTGAGTCTTTTCTTGAGTCTGTGGATTGCAAGTCAGATCAAGATCATGCAATGAAAAAAAAATGTTACAATGAATATTTATGGTCTTTATCATAAACCCACTTTTAGAGATATGTTTAACTTTCTGCTATATAAATGTGATAGTGAAAGTGAATTTGAGGACTAGTGGAAAGATATGATTGATATATCAGATTGTTCTAATCATTCTTGGATTAAAAAACTATATAACTTATGGAAAATGGGCTCCTACCTTTAGTAGTGATACATTTTCAAGCAATATAATGTCTAGTCAGAAAAGTGAAAGCACAAATAATGTTTTTCAACATATATATGACATGTAAAAAAATGACCCTTACTAAATTTGTGCATCACTATGAACAAATGTATAGAATATGCATGAGGTTGGGGTGGTAGACGATTTTAAATTAGCTAATGGAAATAATTCGAATTCTGATAACTATAAAAAGAACTTTCTAGTTCACTCAGAAAAGAATGATCATTGTCAATCTCAATAATATGATTTTCGGGTCACGTGATAGTGAAATTTTGAAACATATATGTAATGTATACACGCACAAAATATTTGCAATGTTTCAAGATGAGTTTTTGCAAACAAAATATTTATTGGTTGTTGAATCCATTTATAATGAGACTTTCACATATATAAGATGATAATGTAGGATGATACTCGACAGTACATTGTATAGGTTTACTCGTCTGATTGTTTAATCTCTTGTATTTGTAAAAGATTTGAGACATTGAGATTGTTGTGCCGCCATGCATTAAAAGTTTTAAATGATGTTAAAAAAATTTCTAAATAATTTATATTGAAGAGATGGCCAAACGCTGCAAAGCATGGGTTCATGATGGAGAGGCTTGGAAGATTAGCATAGGATAATAATGAAAAATTAGCTAAAACATTGTGCCTTAATAGTTTAATACGACAATAATTTTCTCTCATGAATCTAAGTGCCAATTCTGATACCACAATTGAGATAGCAGATGGTAACATGCAATGTATTTTTGAGGAAATTACAAAATACAATGCAACTCCAAGTATGAGAGATATAGTTGAAAATGATAATTGCACATTTATATCAATTTCTAATACCCTAGTGAAGGATCCCTCGTATTTATGACAAAAAGGACAAATGTATGGTAGCATGAAGGCAATTTTAGAGAAGAAAGGAAGGAAAGGCAGGTGCGAGTAATTCTCAAGCACCACGGGCTTTGATGACAAGTAAAAACAATCTTTTACTTATGCAAAATTTAATTTGAAAATGTGGTATAAACAAGTTGTTTGTTTGTTGGTGGTATTTTTATAATAGACATGGGGATGGAGATGACTGCTCTAGGATTTTCAAGGTTTCATACGGCAACAATAAATATTCCAACTGACAACTAGGTATTTTTATCATATGATGAAAAAATTTACTTTTTTATTCCATATTATTGAAGTGTTCTTACATCCGTAATGAAAATGTAGATGTGTGGATACTTCAATATTCCTTAAATTTGCTGCAATCTAATCTTATCATGCACATTTAAGCTAAGAATCATTTTAACATTTCGATCATTAATGTTCTTGCAGGAGTCACCAAATGTTGGAAGTCAAAGCTCTCCTTATTGGTAAAATATAAGTAAAGATGTTGAGAAAGATATTGAGTGAAATTCTGTTTTCGTTATAACTGTAAATTTTTTTTCTTTTAATAACTCAATGTTAATTTAGTATATATTTTTTATTTTAGTGAAATTTTGTTTTATGTACAAAATGTATTTTTTATTATTTATTTATATATATTATTTGTTATTTGTTATTTTTTATTTTTTATTCTAATTAGTAATGTGTCTGTATATATAATTATCTCTATCTGGCTATATAAAGTGAATTGAGAGTGAAGAATGAAGAGAGAGAAATTAATTTAGTTATGAGAGACTTGGTAGAGAGAGAAAATTAAATAAAGAAAGATAACAAATTGTATACAGAGAGAAGAGAGTGAGGAATGAAGAGAGAGACAGATAATTTAATTAAGAAAGAGAAAATTAAGTAGAGAGGGTGTTAGGATCACGTCAGTTTTCTAAGTTACGAATTTAAGAGAGAGTGAGATTAAAATGAAGAGACAGAAACATCCAGTTTGATAGGACATGTGGCAGCAAGAAAATGGCATGAGGCACCACATTTGCCTTACGGCATGGTGCCCTAAGCGTACCTAAAAATTTCTCCACTCAATGACCTCCATACATAGGACACCCTGCAAGACTTGCTCTCATTTTACGCTTAATTAAGTGTTATGCAAAAGTGATCAAATAAATAATAAATTAGTATTAAATAAGTAAAAATAAATAAAATAAAATAAATAAAGAAGACTCAAGACTTACGTGATACGACAAGAATCTTACGTCCATGGACAACGATGATCAGTTTATTATGTATCAAAGAGATTACAAAAGTAAAAAACTCTCAAAATTCGAAACTCCTTTTTCTCCAATGATGACTCTCCTTTCCTTTATTAAAACCCTAAAAGATAATACATTTATATAAGTGGATTACAACATAAGAGAAAAATGGGCCCAAAAACAAAAGCGGATCAAAAACTTTCGAGTCTTCTCGAGTCGCAAACAGGTCATCAAGCATTCAGGTAAGTTCATGACAACCACCCAATAAATTTCCACCTTGGCTTGAATTCTCCAAACGATGCAAAACAAAGTAAATGGATCATAGTTGCCTCCAAATGCACCCTTAGGCGCTATGCACCCTTAGATGCTCAAACATAAGAGATATTGATCAAGTCTAAACAGTGCTTGAACTTGATCCTAATCACCACCTTAGTAAGCATATATGTAGGATTATCTACATTTTCAATCTTCTGAAAAAAAATACCTCCCTCATTTACAATTTCTCAAACAAAATGGAAATGAACATCCATATACTTCGTTCGAGCATGATGAACCTGATTCTTTACTAAATAAATTGCACTTTGATTGTCACAGCAGACCTCAACATGCTTTTGAACTATCCCCAAATCTTCAATCAATCCATGTAACCAAATAGTCACCTTAATCACCTTTAACACCGCCATGTACTCTGCCTCAGTAGTAGACAAAGCAACTGTTGACTGTAACATTGATCTCCATCTCACCAGTCCCATAGCAAGGGTAAAGACATATCCTGTAGTTGACCGAAATTTATCTAAATCTCTATCATTGTCTGAATCCACATATCCAACCACATGTTGACCAAGTCGATCATCCATTTCAAATATCAAACCAACATAAGATTACGTGGTATGACAAGATCCTTACGTCTATGGACAACGATGATCAGTTCATTATGTATTAAAGAGATTACAAAAGTAAAAAAACTCTCAAAATTCGAAACTTTTTTTTCTCAAATGAAGACTCTCCTCTCTTCTATTAAAACCTTAAAAGATAATACCTTTATATAAGTGGGTTACAACATAAGAGAAAAATGAGCTTAAAAACAAAAGTGAGTCAAATTTTTTTTGAGTCTTCTCTAGTCACAAACGGGTCATCAAGCATTCAGGTATATTCATAACAACCACCCAATAAATTTCCACCTTAGCTTGAATTCTTCAAACGATGCAGAACAAAGTAAATGGATCATAGTTGCCTCCAAATGCACCCTTCGATGCTCAAACATAAGAGATATTAATCAAGTCCAAGCAGTGCTTGAACTTGATCCCAAACACTACCTTAGTAAGCATATCTACAGGATTATCTACATTCCCAATCTTTTAAAAAAGAATACCTCCCTCATTTACAACTTCTCGAACAAAATGGAAATGAATATCCATATACTTCGTTCAAGCATGATGAACCTGATTCTTTACTCAATAAATTGCACTTTGATTGTCACAGTAGACCTCAACATGCTTTTAAACAATCCCCAAATCCTCAATCAATCCATGTAACCAAATAACTTCCTTAATCACCTTTAACACCACCATGTACTCTGCCTCACTAGTAGACAAAGCAACTGTTGACTGTAACGTTGATCTCCATTTCTCTAGTCCCATAGCAAGAATAAAGACATGCATATCCTGTAGTTGACCGACATTTATCTAAATCTCTAGCATATTTTGAATCCACATATCCAACCACATGTTGACCAAGTCGATCATCCATCTCAAATATCAAACCAACACAAGATTTACGTGGTACGACAAGATTCTTACATCCATGGATAACGATGATCAGTTCATTATGTATCAAAGAGATTACAAAAGCAAAAAACTCTCAAAACTCAAAACCCTTTTTTCTCCAATGACGACTCTCCTCTCCTCTATTAAAATCCTAAAAGATAATAGTTTTATATAAGTGGATTACAACATAAGAGAAAAGTGGGCCCAAAAATAAAAGCGGGTCAAAAACTTTTCGAGTCTTCTCGGGTCACAAACGGGTCATCAAGCATTCAGATAAATTCATGACAACCACCCAATAAATTTCCACCTTGGCTTGAATTCTCCAAACGATGCAAAAAAAAAGTAAATGGATCATAGTTGCCTCCAAATGCACCCTTAAATGCTCAAACATAAGAGATATTGATCAAGTCCAAACAGTGCTTGAACTTGATCCTAGTCACCACCTTAGTAAGCATATCTGCAGGATTATCTACATTCCCAATCTTCTGAAAAAGAATACCTCCCTCATTTACAACTTCTCGAACAAAATGGAAATGAACATCTATATACTTTGTTCGAGCATGATGAACCTGATTCTTTGCTAAATAAATTACACTTTGATTGTCACAGTAGACCTCAACATGCTTTTGAACAATCCACAAATCCTCAATCAATCCATGTAACCAAATAGTTTCCTTAATTACCTTTAACATCGCCATGTACTTTACCTCAGAAGTAAACAAAGCAACTGTTGACTGTAACGTTGATCTCCATCTCACTAGTCCCATATCAAGAGTAAAGACATATCCTGTAGTTGACCGACATTTATCTAAATCTCCAGCATAGTTTGAATCCACATATCCAACCACATGTTGACAAAGTCGATCGTCCATCTTAAATATCAAACCAACACCTATTGTACCCTGAATGTATCGTAGAGTCCATTTTACTCCATTTTACTTCCTATTAGTGCCATTTACCCAGATCATGCATATATTTGCTCACTATACTGACAAAGTGTGAAATATTAGGTCTCGTACACACCGTAGTATACATCAAAGCACCAATTACGTTTGCATAAGGAACATGAGTCATATACTTATGCTCCTCATATGTGTACAAAGACATCAAAGCATTAAACTTGAAGTGAGACGCCGAAGGTGTACTAACGGATTTTGCATTGCCATCAAAACCAAAACATTATAGCACTTTCTTCAGATATTGTTTCTGTGATAGAAAAATTGTTTCCTTCACTCTATTTCTTTCAATTTCCATGCCAAGTATCTTCTTAGCTTCAACTAGATCCTTGTTTCGAACTCATTTCTCAATTACATCTTTTATTTGTCTATCTCCACTTTGCTTTTAGATGCAATGAGCGTACCATCCACATATAAAATCAAATATATAAATGAACAGTCACGAAACTTAAGAAAATACACACAATGATCAAAATGGCTTCTTGTATACTTCTACGCTATCATAAATTGATCAAATCACTTGTACCATTATCTTGGAGACTGTTTCAAACCATGTAACAATTTTTTGAATTTGCAAACCCAATCATCTTTTCCAGTAACTTTAAATCCATTCTAGTTGAGTCATGTAAATTTTCTCCTCCAAATCACCATGCAAGAATGCAGTTTTGACATCAAATTATGCCAACTCGAGATCAAACTATGTAACCAAAACTAACAAAATTCGAATAGAAGAATGATTAACAGCTCGAGAAATACCTCATTATAGTCTATCCATGTTTTCTGTGCATAACCTTTAGCTACCAATTTAGCCTTAGATCTCACACTGTTTTTTCCCTAGAGAACCTTCCTTTTTGGTGTATATCCACTTGCAACCAATTACCTTTTTTTCCTTTGACAGTTGTACCAACTCCCAAGTCTGATTCTTATGAAGTGATTGCATCTCATCACCCATTGCATCATTTCATTTAACATTTTCTGAATGTTTCATAGATTCTTTATAAGTTGGAGGAAAATCATTATCAATAATTGAAAGAGCATATGTCACAATGTCAGCAAACCTAGCAGGTTTGTGAATCTTTTCTTTCGATCTATTAGCTGTAATAGACTCTGGTTATTATGGGATCTCTTGAGCTTCCTCCATATCTGAGCTTGAGCCCTCGTCATCTGGATTAACAACAGAACTATTGACCATAGTTATCAGAACCGGACCAAACCGGCCAGCTGAACCAAGAACCGGGCATTATATCGGTTTGGTTTGATTAGAATACCAGTTTTGCTAAAGAACTAAAAAAAATCGAGTGAACCGGCCAATTTTTAAAAAAAATCGGTTGAACCACCTTTTATCTTTTTATCACTTATAACTTTTTTTTCTTACAAAATTTCTTATATTTGATGATTAAATGATGAAATTTAGTGCAAAATAAGATATTGTTGCATGTATTTGTGTTATATAAACAAAATATTAAACTTATACATTAAGATAATTTCAATGATTATGCTTATGTTTTGTTATTTATCACTAAATAATAAAAATATATATATTTTTCTTGTTGTTTTCTTAATTTTTAATAATTTTATTGATATTTTGAATACATTAATTATAAAACTAGTTAAACAAGTTGAACCACTGGTTGAACCATGAATCATGAACCGGCCATTTCACTGGTTAATCGTCCGGTTCGATTTTAATAATTATGCTATCGACTATCTGAATAGTTTTCGCTAAAACCATTAAAGCCTCTAACTCCACCTGGTGTGAAATACTCTCCTGCTAAGCATTTTTTTGCTGAATCTAATTTAACATCACAAACTCATCAAAAGTAACATCCTTACTCAGAATAACTTTTTTTTATTCAGAACACCACAGTCTGTATCCATTGACATCTGTACTAAAGCCCAAGAATATTTCTTTCTTCGTTCTAGGGTCCAATTTAGTTTCCTTCACATGAAAATATACAGAACAACCAAATACATGCAAAATATCGTAATCTGTAACAAGGTTTCCAGACTTTACCTGTATGGGTGTTTTTCCATCTTTTGTAGTTGTAGGCAACTTATTGATGAAATGGCATGCATATGTCATTGCCTCAACCCAAAACCCCTTGCCTAATCCAGCAATCAGCAACATACATTGCACATTTTCAAGCAAAATATGATTCATACGTTCTGCCACCCCATTTTGTTGCAGCATGTCTCTAACTATGAAGTGTCTAACTATCTCGTCATCTTGGCATGCTTGTTTGAATGGATCTAACTTGTAGTCACCACCATTATCTAATCTAAGCCTTTCGATCTTTTTACCTGTTCAAGTTTCAATCATTTTCTTCCAATTAAGAAACACATCCAGGACTTCATCTTTATGTCGCATGGTGCACACCCAAACTTTCCTTGAGAAATCATTAAAAAAAGTCACAAACCAATGCTTACCTCTCCAAGATGTAATTCTACTAGATCCCCACACATCAGTGTGAATATAATCAAGAGTCCCCTAAATACGATGAACTGTACTACCAAACTTAATTCTTGTCTGCTTGAACAAGATACAATGCTTACAAAATCTCAATTTCCCAGTCTTGGCACCCTTTAACTGACCCTGATTTATCAACCCCTACAATGCCTTCTCCCCAACATATCCTAAGCACATGTGTCATAACCTTGAAGTATCAGAAACACTATTCTCTCAACTGTCAAAATCAGCTACTCTTCCTGTGACTATTTGCCCATCCAAAAAATACAAATTACCCTTTCGAGTTCCCTTCATCATAACAAGTGCACCAAGTACCACTTTTAGAACTCCACCTTCCATAGTAACTTTGTAGCCCTTTGAGTCTAACATTCCTAGTGAGATGAAGTTTTTCTTTAAGTCTGATACATAACGAACATCTGTTAGGACTCTAACTGCTCCATCATGCATCTTCAATCGGATGTTTCCTATCCCTCTTATTTTACAGATATTATCATTACCCATTAAAGCAACTCTTCCATCTAACTCTAAAAGCTAGAAAACAATTCCTACAAGGGCACATATGATAAGAACATCCCAAATCCAAAATCCACTCAGTAGAATGACCAACCAATGATGAAACAATCAGAATAAAATCTGTATCATCATCTTTAACCTCTGCTACGTTAACATTTGGTCCCTTATTGATCTTGTTCTTCAACTTCGGACAATCCTTTTTCCAATGCCCTTTCTCATGATAGAAAGCACACTCATCCTTCTCAGGAATCTTCTATCAGACGATACTCCTCGACACTTGCCCCGTCCACTATAATTTATGTCCTCTGTCCTATCTCTTACTATCAAAGCCTTTGATGTTGAGTCCCTATAAACTTGTAGATCCATTTTCTAATACTCATTATTCATCAAAGCATTAGATACATTATCAAATTTAATTGTATCTTTCCCATACACCAAGGTAGTGGTTAAATGATCATAAGTATCAGGTATAAAGTTTAATAACAACAATGCCTTATCTTTATTTAGAATTTCAACATCAAGATTTTTTAAATCAGCAAGAATTTTATTAAAACTATTCAAATGCTTAGACATCGACATACCTTGCTTTTACTGGAAACAAAATAGTATTTTCTTCAGATAGAGTCGATTTTCAGCGCTCTTGGTCATAAACTTATTTTCCAGTTTCTCTCACAACTGCTTAGCCAAAGTCTCCCTCATAACATAGTACTTCTGATCCATAGCGAGGTGAAGCCTAATGGTGCCACAAGCCTAACGATTGATGTTCGCCCAATCTTTCTCTTCCATATCATCAAGCTTATCCGCCAAAGTGATAACTAGTTCTTGTTGGACTACAACATCCAAAACTTCGCATTGCCACGTGCCGAAATTATTAGTTCCATCAAAATTTTCAACTTCGAATTTTGCATTCGAAACCATAGTTCTTACCACCAATGAATTTTTTGAAGACGAAGTTTTTGAAGAAAAAGTTGTCAAAGATGGAGTGCCAGAAACTAATTCCTCCATTAGTCAAATCCACATTCATACACCAACAATAAAAGAATCCAATACCAAGATCAGAAATCTTGGCTCTGATATCGATTATTGTGCGAAAGCGATTAAACAAATAATAAATTGGTCTCAAACGAGAAAAAATAACAGCAAAGATACAAAATTTACGTGGTTCGATAAGATGCCTACATTCACGGGCAGCGATGATCAGTTCACTATGTATCAAAGAGATTACATTAGCAAAAAACTCTCAAAACCTAAAACCCATTTTTTCATATTGACGGCTCTCCTCTCCTGTATCAAAACGCTAAAAGATAATACCCTTATATAAGTGGGTTACAAATTTATGACGATTTGTAGTGACTTTACAACCACAAATTTATGATAGCGAAATATGGCAGTAGAACGACAATTCTAGAAAGTGGGGCATTAATTAAGATGGGGATGGCATTGAGATGGAAGGATCTAGAGAGATGGAGAAGTTGTTGGAAAGAGTCAACACTCCCTCTCAACATTAACTCTTTCATTTTGAATCGTACTGGCCTTTTTTTTTTGTTCGATGAATTTTCTTTCCATACATAGTTACTATTGTGTTCCCATTTGAATTAAAAACTTTGATATCTTCTTGTACTATACATGTACCTATAAATTTTCTTGCGTCACCATCTTCCACTTTGTGCTTTTCGGTGCTTCTTCAAATGTAACATATATTTTTTTTTATCATGATAATATCAACGTTATTAAGATTTAACTTTCCTTGATTACTCGACCTTTTAAGTTGTGGCTATGATTTGACTTCTTATGTTGCAATATCTTCAGCAACACATGTTTTTGCTGGTGTTTTTTGATAGACACAGACTTGCTGCGAGCTTTCAATTTTTTTTTTTGGAATCTCTATCAAGACTCTCTAAGCCATCCTTCTAGTCTCCATCATAATAGTCTATTGCAAGACTCGTCACTACTAATATTGATTCTTCTATTTTATCTATAGTAGCCATTATAACAACTTCAAAAATATTTGAATGTTTTTCCAAAACTCGTTCACCATAGAGTACCTCTTCTCTGGAGCTAGTTTCTTTTACTTTAACTACAATAGCAGTTACTACTATTTCATCCATGTCTAATTGTTCTCTGATTATTCTCTCATTGAAGTTAGCTTTTTCTTCTAAGTTACCTTCTTCGAAAATTGATACTTAAAAGATCCCATTCATCTTCACTACCATTAATTGAACGAGCTCTTTCTTCAAGCTTTGTACCTGACAATGTTGCTTAAAGATCTCATTCATCTTCATTATCATATTGGTGATCACTCAATGTTAGCAAGTTACATGCTTCAAAATCCCCCTATTCTTCGTTGTCATTTACATAATGGTGATTATTAGATTCCACCAAGTTACCTTTGATTTCATTTTTCTTATACCAACAATCTCGAGCAAAGTGGCCTTTTTCCCACAATTATAACACATAGATTTTTTTATCGTTGGTCACATCTCCTTTGGCTTTGTTGAGCTCCCCCTAATTAAGAGCTCTCTTTTGTTAATTCTTCACATTATCTTCCTCTTCCTCTTCCTCTTCCTTTGGTCTTTCAATGTCTTGGCCTTTTGATTTCTATTTTCTTCTATTATAGATGAGTGATTCCTCTTTATTCTTCGAGGAACTCCCAACTCCTTGTTTACTTAGCATATCTTGACCAGCTAACATACTTGCCAACTCAAATAAGGATGGTTGAGTAGGCTAACCATGAATTGTTGTAATTAACCCGTTGTATTTCGGTCTCAAGCCGTGAATAATTATTCTTCTCATCCTTTGTTCACCAATTTTAGATTCATGATCTAATATTGAGATTTTATGACAGAAGGACCTTAACTTTGTGAAGTATTGACTGATCATCACATCGCATGGTGAGACTTTCATCAATTTGTTCTCTAATAGTTGAAGACGAGTGTCATTGGTTCTGGAGAATGGAGTTGCATAGGTGTCTCAAATTACCTTTGGTGTGTTTGCATCCTGGATCAAGTAGCTCTCCATCCACTATTCTCTTAAGCACGTACATAGCTTTCCCAACTTTCATGTTCAATTCCTTAAGTGCTTTGGCATCTTCTCCATTGGGTGGTGTAGTCTCGCTGCCTGCAACAACTACTCGTAGTCCTTGACCTCACGAGTAGGATTGCATACATGTGTGTCAGTATTTGTACTTGCTACTATTGAGCTTCTTTATCCCACTAGCCGCACTTAGTGGATCAGCCATGGCGACTTGGTATAGTCTCTCTTAAGACTTGCTCTCACTTTACACACCACTAACTGCTGATTTGTTCTCTCACTTCTCTCTTACACAAACGAAATACAAACACATAGATTCATATTTATAGCATTTCAATGTCGGTTTGAAGTGACTTTGTAGCCACAAATTTATGACGAGAAAAGATGGCAGTAGCAAGGTGGGCTAAGAAAATTTGAGGCGTAAAGCGATAATTCTAAATGAAGTTTTTTTTCTAAAAAAGAAAATCTTCTTTATTTTTAAGATGCAATAATAATAAATTTTAAATAAAATGCATATTGATTTAAAATAGTTTATACTATAAGAATTTTTATTAATATAATTATAAATAAATAATAAATAAGATTCTAATAAATATATGAAGACGTTTCAATGCCTTTATTTTCGATATATATTTTGTAATATAAAAAAGTAGTAGTATTTCAATAAGAAAGATAAAGATATTAAATATCAAGAGAGTTCTTAAATTATTGAAAAAAAATATTGAGCAATAGAAAATTCGAAACAAAAACTCAAGTAACGGAATTTACAAAATTTTAAACTACACAATACAATTTTTTTAATGTTTTTATGTAAACATATACTAGTAGAAAATTAAAATAATTGAAATACGACTCTATTAATATAATTGAAATTTATTTTGTAGTGTTTATGGGACTTTCTTTGTAGAATAGACTTTTTTGGGCTTTAAATTTTATTTGGATTAAAACTACTAATTTTAATATTTCTTATTCTAATTCTAATAAAACAAGGAAACTAAATAAATTATGAATAAATTAAAATTAAAAACTAAGCAATCCTAATACAACTCTAAAACAATTTTTCTCAATTTTAGGGTCACATATTTGTCCTACATCAGTCTCTCCCAGTTGAAAACAACTCGTCATCGAGTTAACTGGATATATGCGACCACAAACTCGTCTATAATCTAACAATAATGATTGAATCTTTTCAAAGACAATTGAAGACTCAAAATTTTCTACTACCACATCTTTCATGAAGTCTACAACTCTAAGCCATTTTTTTTATGACAATAATGATTCCATGATGAAATAAGAAAAATCTTCTTCTTAGTCCACTATAATTTCAATCTTCTCATAATCATCAAAATAATCTTTGGTGAATTCAAGTTTAGTTGCATCCGTAACATTGACAAGTACCATAGAAATTTTTACTTTATCTTCCATAAAAAAATTTGTAGAATCAATTAGTTTCACTAAATTCATATTTTGATCAATTGATTCTGACCTATTTTATTCTTCTTTATTTTCTTTCAACTCCTTGTGATGGTCAACAAGGCATGGAATAATTAGATCTTCACTTTTTATGACAAGAGAGTTTTCTATAAAGATGGTCATGTCCTTTGTAAGGATGGGCACATCTTCTAATGGTGTAATATCTACAACATTATCACTCAAAGTGGGCTCAACAATTTTAGATCTTATTCGTACTTCTTTCTTGGTACTTTTCCAAGTTGACCTGTATTTATCTTCTAAAATTTACAAATAATCTCATGGCAAAAATCTAATCATCAACAAGTTCATCATTCTTGGCCATCAAAAAATGCACTTTTTACATTATAATTGTCTATGCCTCTGTAAATCAAGCCACCATCTTTTTGCAAATCCAATGAGTTAATTTTTTGCCCAAAAATATTCTTTTTCTTCTGAAAGTCTCAAATCATTAAGACAATCATCCAAATCATAAACCCAATCATGAAAGTCTTTAAAACAAAAATTACCATCAAATCAGGAAGTCTTTCGTAATTACAAATAACTCTGTCTTTAGGTTGACCTCGGGCAAATCCTCCATTGTTGTTCCTGTCGACTAAAAGATCTTTAGGAACATTAAAATTGAGTCGCATAAGCGTTTGTTGTATAGCACCGAGCTGATCGTTGATCTATGCTAACTATTGCCTGTGGTCGTCAATTATGGCCCATACAGCCTCCATCCCACGACGAATGTCAATGGGATTTGGGTTCTCGACTCCGTCATTTATTATTGAGCTAAGCAAATTCTTGCTCTAATACCAAATGATGCGGAACGAAAACGTGAAAAGGAAAATCGAACACGTCGAATTCTTTAGTAATAAAGTAACATGGAGACTCCTCAACCAGCAAGAGAAATAATTGTCCAAAATTCATAATTAATATTTATTGATAAAAAACATAAACATCATATTTATAGTGTTAGAATATTCTTATTTTGACTTGAAAACCAAAACTCTTATTTTTATACTAATCCTACTATAATAAAGACTAGTAATTCGAATAGGAAACTATTAATTTCTATATTTCTTATTCAAATTCTAATAAATCAAGGAAACTAAATAAATTAGGAATAAATTAAAATTGAAAACTAAATAATCCTAATACAACTCTAAACAACTTTCTTTATTTTTAAGGTCTTATATTTGTCCTACACCACCGAGGATATCATGCATTACCCATAAAAATAACCTCCAAGTTTCTTACCCAAAAATGGAAAAAAGTCGATTTAGAATAGTTTCAGGAAATTGAGGAAGGGGCTTTAATGCTATTCAATTGGACAAAGTTTTATTTAGTTATTTATTTATTAAAATAAAATTATAAGTGTCATAAAATCCAGAAGTGATTATTCCATAAGTCTATCACTATCACGACCCACACTCCACGTAAGATGGAGTTATGGTCTCTGACCAGCCACCGAGGTCTCATACAGAATCAAATGGGCTGTATAATGGATAGTTTATTAATATAGCAGAAGCATAAAATTTTTAACCTGGCAGGTTCACATCAAACTCATACCAACCACATTCGATCAGAGCAAATTTAAGTTTAATATTAAACTCGCACTTGCAAAACTTATTACAAGTTATTTACATCGAAAACTGGCCAACACACAAAATGGCCATTGTATATATACAGAAACCTACATAGGCTCACAAAAGATATTTGCAAGTCTCGCTATACAATTTTACAAACTTTTCGTCCTTAAGTTCCCTACCCATCTTAAGCTTCATTACCTGAAAAATTGGTTGGGAAATAGGATGAGCTAACAAAGCTCAATGAATAATACCAATGCCCTGTCATGGGTTTTTATAGCAAAATAAAATTTAAATAAAACCATGAATATCAAGCGTTACTGAAACATTTCAAATGCATATTCTGAAACAGAATTGTTATTTAAACATTTAAATAGCAATTAGCAACCTAATAAAGCTCTTAACAGATATCAAATATCATTTAACATGCCCATTACAATGGTTGGAACGAAAGAATCTGCATTGACTCGGATTTTGAATAGAATGTCATATATAATGACATAGTCACTTAGAATGACACCGAAGAGATCTCTAGCATACTTACAGGCCTATCAGCTCTTGGTCCCCCGATAAGGACATAATAAAAGGGGCTCGTGTAATGGCATCTACAAAAACACATTCTAAATCATGTGATTATTCATGGATTTGCAAATCTATTTATCAACATACTTGTAAAATGTAATTCGATTTGATTATTTGAAAATATAGCATAATGCTTTGCTTGTTAAAACACGGAATAATATGTTTCACCATATTGTATTCAATTCACCATTTCAGGAAAACGGATTACTCACCTTATGCTCTTAAAACACTCATTGATTCTCTTTCTCTCCTAAGGAACCCTGTATACATATATTTTATATTAGAACCATATTTGAGTGCAATGTAATATTATTTAGTTACGCTTGTCCCATTATAATTCAAACAATACAATCTGGGATTCTGATAAAATCTCTTATATTCTAATTCCAATGGAACCTCATTTGACTCTTGCTAGAATTTATTTACATCAAATATATGATTTTTAAACAATTGGGACAACAGCTGCACCATCCCTATTTATTCTACTTATAAACTTCATTTTTAACTTCCAAGTGTTGGTTGTTTCAACACTTATATCTAGCATCTTGAATCATCATTTAGACTAATCATTTAACTTTAATTAAGGCATTTTCCTTTAATTTTCAGTAGCATTCTTCCTTACCATTTCTCACATTTAGAGTTCCTTTAATAATCTAATCATGCCAATTATAACCTAGATATTGTTAGGGTTGTTTTAACACCATTAATCATTAACTAATTAGTTTAATCAACACTTATTAATCATGATGCATCCTTCTACATCATATATGTTGCTTTCGTATTCATGTAATTACTATTCCATGCGAAACTTGTTAGGATTTCAAGACTAGTTTAGAATTTGATTCAATTCTTATTGAATTTGAGTTCTTAGTCATTTTTAAGTATTTATTTTCCTATTAAATGAAAGAATAAGATATTAGGAACAAAATCCATACTTTGATTGTTCAAGAATTCAACATTTAAGTTAGTCCTCCTTAAGTTTCTTTCTTTCTCCTTTTTGTTCTCTTGTTTTCTCTACTTTCTTCTTTGCTCTGTTATTCTGTCCAGCACATTTTAGAGAGCTTCTTGCTTGTCTCTAAAATTTATTTTGTAAGGAATAATAGATACAAACATATACCTATATGTGGGCTAGGTGTCACCTTATGAATTCTCACATATTTGAAGTGTTTTGCTCTAATTAACTCTATATTTCCTCTCTCTTACTAATCTGATTTTTATCCCTGTTATGTATATATATAACAATAGTATAGTAATAAGATCTAGGATATTACATGCTCCCCTACTTTTTAAAAGTTTGGTCGTCCAAACTTGGCATACCTTATGTCTCGAAGAAATGAGGATATTTTGCTTGAATTTCTTCCTCTCATTCCCAAGTGGCTTCCTCCACCGAATGATTCTACCACAAAAATTTTACTAATGGGATAATCTTGTTCCTCAAAACTCATTCTCAATGATTTAAGATGAAAATTGGGTTTCAAGTATAGCTAAAGTCTTCTTGCACCTCTAATAGTTGACACTCTATCACATACTAAGGTCAGAAGGTACTTTCTTATCATAGAGATATGAAAAACATTATGTATGCTTGCCAATTCCGATGGAAGAGCAAGGCAAAATGCCACTGGGATAACTTTTTCCTAGATTTCAAAAGGTTCTATAAATCAAGGGTTCAACTTCCATTTCTTTCCAAACCGTAGTACTCCTTTAAAGGGAGACACTTTTAGGAACACACAATCTCCAACATCAAATTCTAAATCTCTTCTTCTAACATCAACATAGCTATTTTGGTGACTCTTAGTAGTCTGTAGTCTCTATTGTATCAATTTCCTTATCAGTGGTTAATTGCACAATCTCAAGGCCTAACAATTTTCTTTCCCCTATCGTTGTCCAACAAACAGAAGATCTACACTTTTTCCATATAATGCTTCATAAGGAGGCATTCCAATGCTTGAATGGAACTTGTTGTTGTAAGAGAATTCAACTAAAGGTAAATGATCTTTCCAGTTATGTTTGAAGTATAACACACAAGCTCAAAGCATATCTTCCAAAATCAGAATTACTCTTTCAAATTGACCATTGGTTCCAGGATGAAATGTTATACTAAATTTAGTTTTGTCCCCATCACCTTCTGTAAACTTTTCCAAAATTTAGACACAAATCTAGAATCTCTATCAGAAATAATAGAAATTGAAGTACCATGAAACCTGATAATCTCTTTGATATATAACATAGCAAGTTTATCCAATGATTGAGAGATTTTGACAATAAGAAAATGTGCGAATTTCGTTAATGTATCAACAATAACCCAAATAGCATCATTACCTCTTAAGGATTTTGGCAATCTTACAATGAAATCCATCGTGATATGCTCCCACTTCAAATCAGGAATAGGGAGAGGCTAACACAATCCTGCTAGCCTTTAATGTTCAATCTTCACTTGTTGACAACTTAAGCAGTGAGAGAAAAATTTAGCAATGTTTCTTTTCATACCTGGCCACCAATAAAGTACCCTTAAATCATGCTACATCTTTGTCATACTCGGATGAACTAAAAACTTAGAATTGTGAACCTTTTCTAGAATTCTCTTCTTTAAATCAGAAGAATCGGGAACACAAAATCGATCTCTAAGTTTTAAAACATGATTTCAAAGAGTAAATTCTGGTTTTTGACCTTTGCTTACTTCTTCACAAATTTTCTTCAATAATTCATGTTTTTGTAGAGTTATCTTTATTTCTTCCACTATAGTAGGCTGAATTGTAAGGCTTGTGAGCATACCTCCCGAATTGTATGGTATTACTTCTATCTCCATCTTGTCCAATTTTTTCAATAATCTCTTTTGTGTGGTGATCAGATAAGTAAGATTGTCTAATGATTTTCTACTCAATGCATCGGCTACAACATTAGTTTTTCCTGGATGATATTGAATGCTTAAATCATGGTCATTCATAAGTTCCAGCCATCTTCTTTGCCTCATATTCAATTTTTTTTTGTGAATAAGTATTTCAAACTCTTGTGACCGGTGAAGATTTCACATATTTCTCGATAGAGATAATGTTGCCAAATCATTAAGGCAAAGATCACTACTGCTTACTCCAAGTCATGCGAAGGATAATTCCTTTCATGTGGCCTTGGTTGTCGAGAAGCATAAGCAATTACCTTATCATTTTGCATTAAAACACATCCAAGGCCTTTATGGGAAACATCATTGTAGATCACAAAACCACTTATGGTTAAAATTGGAGTTGTCACCAATATATCTTTTAATTCTTGGAAACTACTTTCTCTTTCCACCATCCACTCAAAAGGCACATTTTTTTAAGTTAATTGAGTCAATGGTATAGCAAGTTTGGATAAATCTTTGACAAACCTCCCGTAGTAACTAGCTAATCCCATGAAACTACACACCTCTAGAACATTTGTTGGTCTTGGCCAATTCACTACAACCTCAATCTTTTGTGGATTAACTAAAATCCCTTCTTTTCTCTCAATATATGCAACACCATCTTCCAATGTTGTTCATGTTCAGTTGAACTCTTAGAATATACTAGAATATCAACAATGAACACAATGACAAAGTTGTCTAAGTATGACATGAATACTCTATTCATTAGATCCATAAAATCTGTAGGTGCATTAGTCACCCCAAATGGCATTACTAGAAACTCATAATGACCATACCTTGTTCGAAATGTAGTTTTTTTTATATCTTCAGTATTAACTTTTAACTAATGATACCCATATCTCAAATCAATCTTAAAAAATATTTGAGCACCTTGTAACTGATCAAAAAGATCATCTATCTGTGGTAGCGGATATCTGTTCTTGATATAACTTTATTCAATTCTTGGTAGTCAATACACAACCTCAAAGATCCATCTTTCTTCTTTACAAATAACACTAGAACACCCCAAGGAGAGATACTAGGTCGAATAAACCCCTTTGTCTAACAATTCTTATAATTGGAGTTTCAATTCCTTTAACTCAGTTAGAGCCATTCTATATGGAGTTTTGGAAATGGGTTTAGTTCCAAGAATTAAGTCAATAGAGAACTCAATATCTCGCTCAACTAAAGAATTAGGTAACTCATTAGGAAAGACATCAAGGAAATCTTTTACTATAGGAATTTCATCTAAAGTAAGATCTTTAGACTGAATTTCAATGACACTACAAAGATAACCTTGACACCCTTTTCTAAGCAAGCGATGAAACTGCATAGAAGAAATAATGTATAGAGGAGAAACTACCCTAGCCCCTTCAAAAGAAAACTCAGTTTGACTTGGGATTTGGAATGAAACTCTCTTTGCCAAACAATTAATAGTAGCGTAATTAGAAGATAACCAATCCATCCCCAAGATGAAATCGAAATTATGAATGTCTAGAGGTATCAAATCAACAGACAATGTAATATTACCCACTAAGACATCACAAGCCTTATAGACTACAATACCAATAATGAAATTTGTTGAAATAGTAGATACAGATAATATGTAATCTAAAGGCTCTAGGGATTTATACAACTTTTAGCAAAGTCATATGATAAGAAAGAATGAGTGGATCTAGAATCAATAAGAATATGGGAAGGATAAGTATAAATAGAGAGAGTACCTGACGCTATAATATCAGTGGCATGTGTATCTACGGGGACTAAGGCAAAGACTTTACCCTATCTTCTTTGATCCTTCCTTTCCCCCTTAAAATTTAGTGGTATAGGTAATACAGGTTTCTGAATGGATGTAGAAGTACTCGGTGCAGAACTACCAATAATTCTGTCTGGCATAGTACAATCCTTAATAAAATAACCCGGTTGTCCACATTTATAACAACCACCACTAGCTCGACGACAAGGACCATGATGAAATTTTTGGCAAATAGGACAAACTGGATAGTTTCCACTCCCATGATTTCCTCTACTTTTCTGAGAAGTATAACCTACACTCAATGCTTTTGTTTTTTCCTTTTAAAGGTATTAAAACTCTGCCCCTTCTTCTGAAATCCATCTTGTCTCTTCCTTTGTTTATCATGGGTGGTCTTTTGAAACTCTTCACCACTCTTTTCTATTACGAGTGCCTTGTTCATCACCTATGTATAAGTTTGTTACTCAAATGGACTCAACCTATTCATAATACCCCACTACAAGCCATCCTCAAATCTCTTAGCTTTCCTGAATTTTGTACGTACCATGAACAATGCAAATCTAGACAATTCTTTAAATTTAGCCGCATATTGTACCACAGTCATACCTCCTTGTGCCAGATTCATGAAGTTTTAACCTTATACTCCTTGATTAACCTAGGAAAATGTGCATTATAGGAATATCTCTAAAAATCTTCTCCAGCCCATGTGTTGTTCCTCTTCTTTAATTGTAAGCCACCATTTATAAGCTTCACCTTTGAGCAAGAACATAGCAAAGTTCACTTTTTCTTCTTCAGTACAAGGAAATTATTTAAAAATCCTTTCCATTTCTAACACCCATGACTCAGCATCCATTAGGTCAGCAGTATTCTCAAATACAAGTGGTTTGAACTTCTTAAACCACTGAAAGGTAACATTTCCTGGTTGCACCACTAGGGGTTCAGGTTGAGGATTATGATTATTCTGCTGGGGGTTATTTTGTTGCACTAGTTGAGCTAAACCCTCAATGGTTCTTTCAAGTTTCTCTACCTTTTCCTTTAAAGTAGCACGTGGAAGGCCCAACTTTACTCTTTTTTGGTAAGTTCCCAACTTTACTCTTTCTCTTCACCATCTTTAGCTAAGCATACAATAAACAAGTTTAAGCATATAAAAGTTCAAACATTCACATCAAATTAGACATCATTTCTTATACGCATATTCTAATACATAATTTTATATATTTTTTTAAGTTAATTTCTATAATTCTAAACCATGCTATCCAGGGTAACCCCAATCCTAAGGTTTCATAACCTATTGCACTGATACCATTCTATCATAACCCACACCCCACGTAGGATGGAGTTATGGTCTATGACCGGCCACCGAGGCCTCATACAACATCAAATGGGCTGTATAATGGATAATTTATTAATATAGTGAAAGCATAAGATTTTTAACCTGTTAGGTTCACATCAAACTCATACCAACCACATTTGATCAAAGCAAATCTAAGTTTAATATCAAACTCACACTTGCAAAACTTATTACAAGTTATTTACATCTATAACTAACCATCACACAAAATGGTCATTGTATATATACAGAAGCCTATTAGGCTCAAAAGAGATATTTGCAAGCCTCGCTATACAATTTTACAAACTCTTTTTCCTTAAGTTCCTTCCCCATCTTAAGCTTCATTACCTAAAAATTAGTTAGGAAATGGGTTGAGCTAATAAAGCTCAATGAATAATACCAATGCACTGTCATGGGTTTTTATAACAAAATAAACTTTAAATACAACTATGGATATCAAGCATTACTAAAACATTTCAAATATATTTTTAGAAATAGAATTGTTATTTAAACATTTGAATAGCAATTAGTATGTCAAGACCAGAAATCCACCCTGTGTGGACCTCGTATCGCGACCGCCACCCTTTGGCCCGAAGGCTTTTGGGCAGGGCTCACATAAACAACGGTATCCGACGGCGGTGCGGCCTGTGTTTGCGGAAGCGTGAAAAGCTTTTTTTTTTTCTTTTTTTTCTTTTCTCATTTTAAATCTTTCGCACAACCGCCCGGTACTGCCGCTCTTCATAATGGTATACATGATTATACATTCAAAGCATAATTAAATCTTAAAGACTTTATAATTAATACATGTTTAACTGCCCCATGGGCTTAATACAAAACAGTTCACTACTTCCAAATACAAAAGCTACTACTAAAAGTCCATAGCGTTCCACAAAAGAAACTTCTTAACAATCCCTCCAAAAGAAAGCAGCTAGGTTCATCATCATCGTCATTAATATTAAGACAGTCGTCGATCACCTGAAATGGGGGGCGGATAAAAATCTGGGTAAGCTAAACTAAGCTTATGAGTAATTCCAGCATTCTTCATGGAGTTTCAATTGGTAGTGGTTTAGCACATGAGAGTTTATAAAATACTCACCACCAATTGCTCATATTCTTGAACACAGAATTTATGCATTCTTTAAAACAGATAGCTTTGAAACATTTAGAGTATTCAAGCTAAACATATACTTCTTCAAATAAAGTATATGAACTTTAAAACACGTAGATATGCATAGAAAAATGAGAGTAAAACTTGCTTTCATTTTCACACGTATCATCTTATCACTTTCGTTAATAGAATCCGTTTCGAGCCGAACTCCAGTCTTACTACAATGGAGATATCTCATGCCTAGGGGATTAGATCCTGCTACCTAGCATTTTACGTGTCATAGTTGAATTTCAAAGAAACTCAACGTTACATGTAGTCCTTATGCACGGGTTATCTTGCATTATCAGTGGCAACAAGAGGTGTAAAACACTTACAAATAGATGCTATTTAAAAGCATTAAAACATGGCCTCCCTGTAGTTGCATTTCAAAACATATAACATATAACATATAACTTCTTCAATAGAACTTCAAATATTTGGAATAAGCAAATTCAGCACATTTAAAGAAATTGGCATTTTACTTAGACATGCAAAAATATTTTTAAGGGAAGCTATAGTAGAAACCATTCAATGAGCATGTCACAAGAGAGTTTATAAGAACAGAATAATTTAAAACAGGAATCATGTAATACTGAATTTGATATTCAAAGCTTTAGATATTTTGAACTTAAAACTTCTTCAAATCCATAGAGTTAAATCTCAACTTTAAATGCAGGGTTACTCACCTTATACTTTTAAGTCGGCTCTACTGTGCTGCTTTTCCTTTCCCTTTCCCTTTTCTCAACCTAAAATAGTTTAGGGGAATCTCATAAACTTCATATACATTCAAATCAACTTGTGGTTTAAATCTATCCTTGGACTGTGTAAGCCCAACAAAAAAAATCAGCCTAATTATAATTGCACTACATACTTTAATGATGAATAAATATTACCTCCGAAGCCATTCACTTAAGGTTTCAGTGTTTTATTGTTCCTTAATTTTCGCTTTAGCAAGTTGTGTCTTCGTTGGGGTTCTATACATGAACAGCCTAATTGAAACGATTTTACATGTCTTAGCAATTTGGATTTTCCTGGCAATCACCTTTTGTTTCCATAAGAAATCTTCCATAAAAGCTTATTGTGTTTTACCCATACTAATTACTTGAGCCTTAACCTATAACACAATTTAACGTGTTAGAAATTAACTTCATTTTTAACTATGCTCTTCTGGTAGCTCCATTAACTCCAAGTTTGATTTATTTACTTCACATGTTTACATATCGTGTCTTTCCGTATTTTACTTCGAAATACGAGCCTTAGCTTAGTACCTCGACAATGTTTTAGTTTATAGCCACCTGATTGATGCTATTCATCAAATTTTACGTCTTTTTATTTTAGACACTTCTTTTAGTCGAATAGACTCTACCAATGAGTTCGGAACATCGAAGAAAGTCAATTTAGGTTTTTGCGGAACTCCGTTTAGGTTTGGTAGCAGTAGGGGTATTTTGGTCATTTTTGCATTTTTACGGGTCTTTAATTTTTTGGGATCTCGTCTCGTGACATGGACCTTACCATTGAATTCAGAAGGTCCGAGATAGTAAGAATACACTAATAACTTGTTAATTTTGGACAACAGGCATTTTTGACATTATTTAATTTAATTAATTAATTTAATTTAATTTAATATGTATTATATATAATATATACATTTTGGTGCACCATTTTTGGCACGGGATTGTCCTGTCCAAAATGGTTCGCACGCGTGGCTTTACTCTCTTGGTTCCCTGTTCGAGTCCCACCAGGTGCAACGCACCTTTTTCTTTTCTGATTTTTATATATATTAATTACATAATATATACACATTCCTGCCATTATACACCACACGCGTGCGCATGGCCGAGTGGAAGAGATGGGGGTTTTGGCGCGTGGGGTCAGGGGTTCGAACCCCAGGAACTGCGGTTCCTTATTTTTTTCTATTTTTCTTTGAAACAAACGACGGATAAGCCTTTAAAACACGGATAGGAAATCCTACTCGCGTACAGGTTATTCAATTGGCTCATATACGTGTAACCAAATGGTCCGAATCAGGGTTTTTAAAAACCTTAAGCAAAACGACGCAGTTTCATTTATTCGATGGCAACTTTAAATGCTGCCACATGTCCGAATCGCCCCTGCCCATTTCAAACGAGTCGCGAGTCGACTCATTTTCGTCTTCCCCACCGACCCAACACTGTTGCCCTAGTTACAGGTTTTCTTCTTCTTCAATTTCATGAAGTTTGGCTCAACCAAATCTTTCTGTTTTTAATCTAAAATGTTTCTGGGACATCATAGAGGGTTTTGGCATTCGTTTTAGGGCTTGAACCAAGCTCAACTGTTCGGTTGAAGATTTGATAATCAAACCTGCAACATAGTCATTCATGGCTGTTTTAGGGTCAAATCTCTTAGAATCACTTCTGTTTTGGTCCATACATTTTGGGGTTTCATTCCTCATTCCTTAAAACTAGTTTAAACGTATAGTTGAGAGGTTGGGTTTAAAACTCGAAACCTGCAACACATATTTTCATGGTCATTTCTAAAGCTTTTCGATCACGGTCACATGTTTTTGAGATGCTTGTAGGGTTTAGTTAAGGTCTCCATACACCAAACATAGTTTGGTTGCTACTGGTTCAGACCTGCTTATGCAAGGTCATTTAATGGCCGTCACTTCTGGGTTTGATGTTTTGAAACTGTTTTCGTAGTAAATTTTCATGCTTGTTCTTGTTTAAACATGTTCTAAATATCATATATACGAAATCAAGGGTTAAAACAGTTCAGACGTAGGAAAAATTCTAGAGAGAGAAAATAGTGAGTTGAAGTTTTTCTCACCTTTTCCTTCAGTTTCTCTCCTCTTTTCCCCTTGCTTTCCACTTCTGAATATCCCAGAACTCTTTCGATCTCTCACTCTCTCTCAGTATGACTAAATGGTCGTGTGTATACAATATGTTTATAAGTATATAAGTATACACCTGGTCATTGCAAACTCTGATTGCCCCAACCACTAGGTTACCTTATTGCAGCATCTCAAATGAGTGCTTCTTCCTATTTAGGCCTGTTGTTTGATCAGGCCATCATTTAGCCGTGTGTGTGTGTGTGTTTTGTATATATATATACATATAATATAGTTCACACACACTAACACACTTAGAGACACACACACACTTCTCAACCAACACACACACACTAGATATTTGTATTATTTATATATTATATATACATATATATATATATAATTATTCTTATACACATCCATGTATATACCATATACATATAAACTTACACATACACATACTTGGCTATGCACTCACACACAATACACCTTTAATGTGTGTATGTGTGTGTCATTATATTTTTCTATTAATTATAACTAATAGTTAATCAATTAATTACATTAAATTGATTAATTATTTTCTTAAGCGTATATTTTTTACACTAATTTTTCATAACCTCATAATGTGTAAAGATTTGGATTTTTGAAAGGAAAAAAAAAAATTTAAATTTATATGTATGTGTTTAAATACATTTAAATATGTATATATATATATATATATGCAGCTGTAGTGCATACAGCTGTGTGCAGACCGTGTGTGTTTGTTGTGTCTATAATATATGTATGTATATATATATATATATATGAAAAAGCAATGTCAACCTTGCATTAAATGCAAGGCTGACCTAGACATGAAAGGAGGCAGGAAAAAGGCATGGGAAGAGAGGGAGATAGGGGAGGCCATAGCTGGCCTGGACAGTGGGGTTTGGCGTGTGAATATGTGTATAGGAAAGAAACAAAGGAGAATTTGAAAGAGAGAGAGAGGCTGAGAAGCCGAGAGGGAGATTGTAGAGTTTGGGACTTGGGCCAAGGCTTGGAACAGAAGAGGAAGGGAGAAGTCTGTACTGGAAAGAAAAAAATTCAAAAAATAAGGTATGCTTAGTTCAGTTCGGTTTTAAGATTTTTAAAGCATGTTGGTTTATTTGAGTTATAGGATCTCACAAGGTATGGAAAATGCGAACTAATGCAAGAAAAATCAAATGAAATGGTTAAGGAGGGAGAGAGAAAAAGTCAGTTACAGGCTTTAGGAGAAAAACTAGGTTTCCTATAATTTATGTGTGAAAAACTGTTTAAATAGTGGGAACATGTACATGTTGAGTTCAGGAAGAAAAATGAAATTAAAAGGGGTTAAAACAGCGATAAAAACTTGAAGAGATGAGGTCGCCGGAAATCTGAGATTTCTCACCGGAGACGGCTGCCAACCCATGTTCGTAGGTGTTAGTTAAATGAAATGAGAAATGAATGGTGGGTTGAGATCTGGGAAAAGAGGGGAAGAAAACTGGGAGGGTTTTGCGTTGAAAAACCGTCGGAAGGGGGGTTGCCATCGCCGGAGGGGGCGACGGAACCCTACTGTCCCTCATCGGAAGATCGGCGACAAAGGGGAGTGATGATGGGCCTGTTTTAGGTTTAGGTCTTTGGGCTTGTTTGGGGTCAATAAGGGTTCGGGCCTGCTTGTTTTTAAAACAAGGATTGGGCCTCAAGCCTCGGCCCAGCAAATCAAAAAGAAATGAAAAGAAAAGGAAGAAAAGAAAAGGGGTTTGTGGGGGATCGAACTCGGATGGCGCACGTGGAAAGGGGGGCGCGTGACCGGCTGGGCCAAGCTTCGCTCGTGCCTTATATTGCATTTAATATAAATATATATTACACATTACCTAATTTAAGTAATTAAATTAAATGCACCTAAATGGCTCGGAGTCCAAATGGGACAAGCCATGTGTGTTTTCTTACTATCTTGGACCTCCTAAGACCAACGGTGAGGTTCATGACTCGAGACGAGGTCCCGAAAAAAAAAGAGACCCATGAAACTCTTAAAAATTACCAAAATGCCCCTAAGTCAAAGCGCGGTCAAACGAACCCCAAATTGAGTAAACGAATAGTGAAATCTTATTATCTCGGATATTTCGGACTCAACTATGGAGTCCAATTTATGAGAAGAGGTCTCCAGAATTGGGAAACCGTGAAAGTGCAAAATGACTGTTTTGCCCTTTTTAACCCGAACGTCCAAATTAATTTCTGCGAAGGCCTAGACCTATTTTCTTCGAAGTTTCAGATCCAATTGTAGAATTTAATTTATCAAATTAAAAATTAATAAAATAAAGGCATAAAATTTGATTAATAGCATCATTCAAGCGGCAGACCGACTGAGTGACATTTTGTGGTTTTAGGGACACTGAAAGGCAAGGAGAAGGTCGTCTGACTTCTACATTTCCATTACTAGCCACCACCTTGCGAGCACAGTTTACTAGGGTTGAGACCAACCCGACAGGTATGGTGTTTTGCTAATGTTAGAAATGAAGTTAAGTTAGGAATATTCTGTGAATGACTGGAATGACTTATGTGTTTATTTGGAATGTGTTTACTTGATGATTTGGAGTTAGTTGTTCACATGCTTACGTGTTACTTGCATTCTATGAGAATTTAGTGAAATGATGAACGTGAATCATGACATGTGTTTAAGTTAATTATATGAAATATGCTTGCATGTGGAACTGGTTGGTGATATACATATTATTGTCTCGAGCATGCTATATTAATGAAACCTTGTTGCATTGAGATTGCATGAGCATATTGGCATACGGTGAATTCCTTGGGCATATGGCGTGAGTTGAGCACGTGGTGCTTTGTATTATGAGGGTGCAGATCCTGTGGTGAAAAACCCAAAATTGGCCATTGCATTGGTACTTCGAGCCATCGGGGAGTACCCGTAAATGAGACATGGGTGTGGCATTGAGTGCATGGGTGCGTCATGCATGCTTTCATTGCATCATATTAATGGAACTGGAATGCATTTAGAGATAAATATACACTGTGCACATGCCACGCCTTAGCTTTATCTCTTGCATTAGCACTTCATCATACCAGCAGTTGAGCTGACCCATTCGTGGGCAACATTTTTCAGATGACGATGCTCCAGCTACTTGAGACTCAATGATCCCTTGATAGGATGAAGCACTTGGTGTATTTTTGGTCCATGGGACTTATGTTTTGTAATGTAAGGGCTTAAGCCCGAATGACATATGAACAATACATTTGTGAAATGTATTTTATGTTTCTGTATGTATTGATGGGAATCGAAGCATGTTTAGTTAAATTTGTTTAAGTTGTCATTTATTTTATTTTATTTCCTGTCTCGTCAGTCGCGCCTCGGGTTCGCGAGAATTCGGGGCGTGACATAATGCATGCCTAAATCTTATACTTGTATGAAGGATCGGCAGTTGACGTGAAAACATATAATCACTACGGAACCAACAAGTTGGGGATTGCAATGAAAGTGATGTACAGTCGTCCTGGGTTTTCAAGACTTTTACTAAAAGTCCACGTGTTGGGGTTCGAAACCGACCTCGTTACTTAAGGTCTCGATCACTAATTCATAATCCACGACTTAATGATCCCTAATTTCGATCAGGGTGTTACATAGTAGACCAATAAAGCTCAGATAAGATATCAAATATCAATTATCATGCCCATTGCAAAGGTTAAAACGGAAGAATCCGCGTCGACTCGGATTCTGAACAGAATGTCATAGATAATGACATAGTCACTTATAGCAACACTGAAGAGATCTCTAGCCAACTTATACACCTATCAGCTCTTGGTCCCCCGGTAAGGACATAACAAAAGATACTTGTGTAATGACATATACAAAAACACATTCTAAATCATGTGATTATCCATGGATTTGAAAATCTATTTATCACATACCTGTAAAATGAACTTCAATTTCATTATTTCAAAATATAGTATAATACTTTGCTTGTTAAAACACAGAATAATATCTTACAATTTATTTTGTAAGGCATAATAGATACAAACATGTATATATATATATGTGTGTGTGTGTGTGGGTTAGGTGTCACCTTGTAAATTCCCACATATTTGAAGTGTCTTGCTCTTATTAGCTTTATATTTCCTCTCTCTTACTAATATATTTTTTTGTCCCTTTTATTTGTGTATATATATATATATATCATATGTATAATACATACATATATATAGACACATATATATAGATAAATTTCTACACAAGCTCCTCAAGAATAGTCAACAATGGTGAGCTAGATATTCCAAATTGTAGGTCCTTTGCCCATGTGAACAATTGTCTTTCTTACCTTTCTTTAATCAAAATTAATTTGGATAATTTTAAGTTTTAGGTTATAACTTAGGACTAGTACAAATCTACCTCACTTAAACACCCTAATTAACCTAATTTGGATTAACTTAATTCACTAATCATGTATTAAGGTTACTAATTAAACATAATTAGTTTAGATATAACAATTTTAAGAACCTTCCAATAACCTATCACAAATTAGGTTAAGTTAGTTAAATATGCTCTAATTATGCTTAACCTTATAATAAGAATTAACCTAATTACTTATGTTTAGCTTAAGAATCATTTTAAAAGCCTACTAAAAGTATTGTTTTGTTCCTAATTTCTCCTACTAGGATTTTAATTATTGCCACACTATCCATACTAGTAAACTCATCATTTTGAATCACACAATCATACTTAAGGCAAACTTTAATCCACAACTTATCATTCCACGAAGTGGATTCACATATAGCAATAGTGTATAATAAAAGTAAAAAGATCTAAGATATTACAATCACATGCATGTAACGATTTCTATAATTTTAAAAATACAGTGAGTCTTATATTTACCCCATAAAATACCAAAATTATAGATATCATCATACCATATAATGGACTCAAGTAATAATTTTTTCATAAAACCCAAGCTTTTAAGCAAAAATGCAATAGATATTTTTGTACCTCACTTTGTTGCATATTAATCAGAACATTCTGATGGAGAATGGCTTACAAAATTGCAACAGTGACGTAATGAGCCAAAAAATATTGCTAGTTCCAGGGTCTTTGATCTTTATTCCTTCAAATGACTCTCTAATCTAATCAAAATCATAGTATTAAGATTCTACTTTCATTTTTCAAAGCATTCTTAGAGATAGCCTAGAATTTAATTTCTTAAAAGAGTAAAGGAAGGTGTTAATAAAAAGATCAATACTATTGACCCTAACTAGTTAGGCTTTTGAAAAAATAAATTTGACCTCCCCTGTAGATCAAACCCTAAGGGGGTATGTTGTGCAACGAAAGCGGAAAACAAAATAACAAAGAAAAAAGAAACATACACAACAAGAACAAGACAACACCAAATATACGTGGTTCGACAAACAGCCTACGTCCAAGGGCAAAGCACAGCAAACGGGGTGTTAAAACCCATTTACAAATGTCTAAGAAGACTTCCTGTCACTCTCTCTCTATCATTCTCTTGCAATAATACATTATATAATGTTCTCAAATCCTAAAATATGAAAAAAAAAAAAAAAGGCAAAAATCACGAAATTGGACCCCAAGTGCTGATCGGTACATAGCAAAGGGGGTTGCTGCCACCCCGAGTGCTGATTGCACCCTCTGAGTGTCGATCAGCACATTCGTGTGCCGATAGACCATTTTTTGACTTTCTCCAAATGCTCTTAAATTTCTTATACCAATTGGTCAACAGAGAAGTGGGTTTTCTAGGTCCAACTACTGATCGATAAACCACCAAAAGTGCCCAAAACAGTTTAGGTCTGAGTCAGCTTAAGAATACAAGACACAAATAACAAATTTTCACCTTGGCTTGCATTCCCTCAAGCCACGAGCAAACAACATTCTTATGTTGTCTTCTTTACAAAATCCCTAAAGATCAAATCAAATGGTGCGAACAGCAATCAAGTCCAAAGAGTGTTTGAACTTGAGTAGCGGAATAGGCTTAGTCATCATATCTGCAGGATTCTCTGTTGTGGCAATCTTCTTGATTGTAATTTCACCTTGGCACATAACATCTCGAAAAAAATGATATCTGATGTCTATGTGTTTGGTCCTCTCATAATACATTTGATTTTTGGTCAAACGTATTGCATTTTGGCTATTACAAAATACAACAATAACATTCTGTTATAAGCCCAATTCACTAACCAAACTTCTCAACCAAATTACCTCCTTCACTACTTTTGCTGCCACCATGTATTTTGTTTCTGTTGCTGACAAAGAAATTGTAGACTGTAGAGTAGCTTTCCAACTAATTGCATAACCAGCAAATGTGAAGACATAACCTATCAAAGATCTTTTCTTATCTGAATCAACATAACCTAAAACGGTAAAACCAAAGCCACAAGCTTTATCAAACACTAAGCTACTATTTGAAGTCCCTCTTAAATACTGAAGTATCCATTTCACTGCCTGCCAATGAGCCTTGCTAGGATTAGCCATATATCAACTGACAACACTAACTACCTGTGAAATGTCTGGACGTGTGCAAACCATAGCATACATAATGCTACCAACTGCACTAGAATAAAGAACACTCAACATATACCATTCCTCTTCCTCGCTCGATGGAGACAGTGCTGCAGAAAGCCTATAATGAGAGGCAAATGGAGTATTCATTGATTTGAAACTTTGCATAGCAAAACATTCAAGCACCTTCTCTATGTACTTCTGCTATGAAAATTACAACTTTCCAGATTTCCTGTCCCTGTGAATTTTCATACCTAAAATCTTCTTTGCAGCACCTAAATCTTTTATCTCAAACTCATTACTCAGTTGGGACTTCAAATTCTCAATCTTCGATATGTTTTTGGCACTAATAAGCATGTCATTTACATAGAGTAACCAGTAAACAAAAGAACCATCTAACAAATTTTTGTGATACACGCAACTATCAAAATTACTCCTCGAGTAACCACTGCCCACCATAAAGGTGTTAAACCGTTAGTACCATTGCCTTGGAGACTACTTTAAACCATACAATGACTTTTTAAACTTGCAAACATGATCTTCTTTATCTTGCATAACAAAACCCTCTGGTTGTTTCATGTAGATAATCTCCTCAAGCTCGCTATGTAAAAATGTTATCTTGACATCAAGCTGCTCATGCTTTAAGTCAAACAAAGCAAGCAACACGCAAATAGAGCTATGTTTCACAACGGGGTGAGAAAACTTCATTGAAGTCCACACCTTCTCTCTGACTATAGCCCTTTGTAACCAAGCGTGCCTTGTATTTAGCATCTTCAACCCCTGGATGCCTTCCTTCTTCTTAAAAACCATTTTCACTGCATTGTGCAAACTCACTACTCGTGATAGCTTTTGAATAGTTGGAAGGCTTCTGCACTACAATATCCTCTGCCATGATAAGTGCATAAATAACCAAATCTGTATACCCAAATATCTGAGGTAGCCTAATCTGTCTCCTTTCTCTACTAGTCATAATACTATATTCTGGTTCTTCTTCTACACTAGAGTCAGACGGAAAACTCTATGTAGAAACAATGGGCTGAAGCTGAGTGCCCTCTTGTACTCTCTCTGAAGCTCTAACCTGTAGCTCCACCTCCTTGCTATAACTCCACTTATTCCCAGAAATATCAATAAACTCCTTTCTTAGGTGGAACATAGTAGATTCATCAAAAGTGACATCTCTACTGATAACTAACTTGGGTGACTTAGAATCAGTACACCACAATTTATAACCTTTGACCCCTTGTGCATATCTAATGAATATACACTTCTTAGCTCTAGGCTCAAGCTTACAATCATTCACATGATAATAAGTAGAACAACCAAATACTTTTAAATTTGAATAATCAGAAGGAATGTCAGACCATACCTCATTAAGAGTTTTAGTTTCAATAGTAGTTTTAGGAGAACAATTCATTAAATAGCAAGTTGTATTAACGGCCTAAGCCCAAAATGCCTTAGACAACCCGGCATTCGAGAGCATATAACGAGCTCTCTCTATAAAAGTTCTATTCATCCGTTTTGTGACTCCATTTTACTAGGGAGTGCCACCCACTGTGTGGTGCTTTGCAATTCCCTCATTCTAACAAAACTTATTAAACTCTCCATCACAAAATTCTATGTCATTGTCTGTTCTAAGCTGCTTAACATGTTTACCTATTTGCTTCTCAATCAAGACTTTCCACTGCTTGAATGTAGTAAATGTCTTATTCTTGTGCTTCAGAAAATACACCCAATTGTTTTTAATAATCATCAATGAAAGTCAAAAAATACCGAGCACCACCTTGGGATGGGATGGTTGCAGAACCCTAAAGTTTTGAATGGATGTAGTCAACTATACCCTTAGTTCTATGGATCACAGTACTGAACTTCACCCTTTTCTGTTTTCTGAAAACACAATGCTTATAAAAGTCAAGCTTTCCTATCGATTGTCCACAAAGTAAACCCTATTTGCTTAGAATTTTCATGCCCTTTTTCACTCATGTGACCCAATTGTATATACCACAAATGGGAGGTATCTGAATCTAGATCAACTAAAGATGAAGATGAAACATCTGTAGAACCAACAACTGTACTGCCCTAAAGAACGTAAAGGCCATTTACTTCATTACCTTTCATCACAACTAAAGATCCCTTACAAACCTTCATAACTCCACCTTCAGCTGAGAACTTGCAACCATTGGAATCCAAACTGTCCAAACAAATTAGATTTTTCTTCAAGTCCGGTATATGCCTTACATTTATCAAAGTCCTCACAATTTTGTCATGCAAACGAATTCGAACTGTACCTATCCCAATTGTCTTACATGCTATTTTGTTGCCCATTAAGATTGAACCACCACTAATTGCATCATAAGTGACAAACCAATTCGATTAGGGGTCATATGATAGGAGTAACCCGAATCAAGAATCCACTCCTCATTAAAGTGATTATCAGAAACAGTAACTGAAAGGACATTATTTGTAACCTTAACGGTTTCTTGTGCAACACCAGCAACATTAGCAGAATTAACATTCTTCTTTCCCCCTTATTCTTTGAGCCTAGGATACTCAGTTTTGCAGTGCCCAAACTTGTGACAATAGTAACATTCAATCTCACTCTTGGGTGTTCTAAATTGTGATCGACCTCTAGGTCTACCGTGACCTCTTCCCCTGCCTCTGCCTCGACCTCTACTATTACCACTAGTAGAGCCCATTTCATTAGGTCGACCTCTATTATTAGAGGAATCTGAAAGACCTTTCACAAACAAACCCTGTACATAATCACTACCTTTTCCATTCATCTTAGTTCTCAACTCTTTCAAGTTTAAAGATGCCTAAATATCTACTAAAGAGATGGTATCTCTTCCATATAACATGGAATTAATAAAAGTTTCAAAAGAATTAGGCAATGAACACAAAACAATTAGGGCTTAGTCTTCTTCTTCAACCTTAACATCAATATTCTTTAGGTCCATGATAATTTTATTAAATTCACCAAAGTGCTTATTAATAGACATACCTTCCTTCATCTTGAAGGTGTACAACCGTTGCTTCAAATACAAACGATTGGTAAGCGACTTCTTCATGTACAAATTCCCTAGCTTTTTCCAAAGCCTAAAGGTGGATTATTCATCTTCTACCTCACGCAAGACTCCATCAAAAAGAGATAACTGGATGGCTCTATGCACCTTTTTCTTGCATATCAATCATTTGGTCCACGGTCAATGTTGTTGAAAACATGCCATCCAAGACCTTTGCCAAATCTTGCTGTTGTAACAAAGGGCGCATCTTGATGCGCCAAAGACCAAAACTATTTTGATCGTCAAACTTTTCTACTTCATATTTTGCAGTAACCATCACCAAAAGCTCTGATACTAATTTGTTATGTAACAGAAGCGAGAAACAAAATACCGAAGAGAAAAGAAACAAACACAGTAAGAACAAGAGAACACCAAATCTATGTAGTTCGGCAAACAACCTACATCCACGGGCGAAGCACAACGAAAGATCCACTATCAAAAGGTGAAGAACACAAAACGGGGTGTTAAAACCCGCTTACAAATGTCTAAAAAGATTTCCTGCTGCTCTCTCTCTCTATCATTCTCTCGCAACAATACTTTATATAATGTTTCCAAACCCTAAAATACGAAAAAGAGGCAAAAATTGCAAAACTAGACCCCGAGTGTCAATTGGCACATAGAGAAGGGGGTTGCTGGCACCCGAGTGCCGATCAACACTCTCTGTCTGAATGACGATCCGCACACACGTGTGCCAATGGACCATTTTCTGACTTTCTCAAAATGCTTTGAAATTTCTTATACCGATTGGTCAACAGAGAATGGGGTTTTCTAGGTTTAAGTGCCAATTATTAGACCACCAAAAATGTCCGAAACAGTTTGGGTGTGAGTCGGCTCAAGAATGCAAGACACAAATCATAGAGTGGCTGAATGGGCAGTACATAGCAGGTGAAGGACTTGTCCCCCAAGGTCGTTAGATTGAAATCCAATAGATGCCACTTTCTCTTAAGACCAATTCATATGGGATATTACCCCGTCTTTAATCGGGCTCTTTGCTAGTAGACGATAGGATTGGTCCCCCAAATTAGTCAACCCGAAACATCCAATACAAAGTTATCCAAAAAAAAAAAAAAAAACCTCCCATATAGCTTGTATAAAATATTTTTTTTATTCGAATTTCTCTTTAGGCATGTTATTTTTAACTTATTTCTTAAACTCAAGTCAAGGGGGGGTTTTTTAAATTAGCCTTGCTTGTTGAAGGTTAAGACTCTTCTATAATATCTGTCTTTTTCCTTTCTTTTTGTTGGATATTGAGACAGGTTTGACCCAAATTCATAGCCATTTGGGCATCCACAAGATTTGAATGAGAGTTGTGATAAAATTAAAATTCTTATCATTATTTGGTTGGTTTTGAATTTCAACCAACACAAATTACGCGATGGAAACGTGATGGGTGTGGGAGGATATTTGGTTATCCATTAACTCTCTTGACTACTCTCTCTATTTTTTTCTCTGAGATTCTTTCAAGGTTACCATCGCCAGACCTTTGGACTTGGGTTGTAGAAATACATTGACGATTCGATAATGTAGCTATCCTATTGACGAGAAAGGTTTCTATATCGACGTACATGAATGGAGAAGCTCGTAACACAAGATAATTCCTTCCGCTTCCGCGAACCCGGACTGCAAGAGATAACCGGGTTCACACCCGATTGTTATTTCATATATTTCCTTTATTGATATCAGAACCATATATGCTTGTGATTCACTTCTATGTCGAAATGCATGTTTAAATTTGTGATTAATTTATATCATGCAAATTAGGTTGAAAATTATATAAAAAGTTTAACCATATGGGTGTTTTTCAAAACAGAATAATTTTAGAAACATTTTTAACGATCCACCACGATAGATGTGTTCATAATATCCCAATTAGTAAGCCCTAATAATTTCATGAAGATCTACCATTAGATCTGTTAGTGATCTGAGTTTAAAGTTCTAATTTTTTAAGAAAAATAAATTTAATACGAATCTTTGAATTTTAAAATGATAAAAAAACCTCAATTATTATACATAAAATTTATATTGACGTGTTCCTTATTTTAATAGCTTTTCAAAGATATATGACATATAATTTTTTATTTTTATATAAAAATTAAATAAAATATGAAGTCCCAAAATTAGACTACCGTACGTGAAACCCAAAATGTATCAAGGGAGGAGGTGAGTTACACACCGTGTTCATGCCCAGTGGCACAATCTGCGCGTGACAAACGTTTCCCATTTTACTCACTGTACGGATACCACAAATAAGGAGGCCATCAAAAGTTGAGCACAATTGTGTGATCCTTGTTGGCAAACAATGGTTGAACAATGAAGAGTATGGCAAACGCGCATAGGAAAGCGCACGTTGAGGCTGATAACTTCGAACAGCATTGGGTTTCATGGTGCGTGTGTGAATGCGCCAGAATAGCGCGTGGGAGTGGCCTATTGTGCTATCAATTGATTCTAAATCAATTTTTCAATCCCCATTCTCGCATACTACATGAGTAGGTTCATGCGTTTCTTTTTTCGTCACCTCGGGAGAGTATAGCTCACTCATTAAATTTGGACCGTTATGTATTGTTAGTAATGTATCAAGCTCTTGAATATCTTAAAAATTTAATTAAATAATTTTATAAAAATTTTAGAATGTTATATTTAAATTTAAAATTATATTTAAGTGTTTAGTACACTTTTTGGAGTCCAAGTTTTTTTTTCTGAATTTTTGACATGTTTTTTTATATTTTTGGAACTTTAAAAATTAGTTTTTTATCTCAAAAATTAGTTAAAAATTTCAAAAAATTATTTTTAATGTGAAAAATTCTTGAAAATACTCTGAAAATTAGGAACAAATACAGTTAGTATGGATCATTTTTTTTTTGGTCATGTGTGACTCATTTTTAATTTAATTATCATGTGAATAATTGTTTAGTACATAATTGTTGCATATTATTGGTCCCTTTAATTATGAAACCCAAAAACCCACTCCATTATAATTAGATGTGGTAAAGCCATCTATCAAGGCTCATTATAATGTTACGCATGTGAAAGTATGTTATGATTGGATGAACTTATTTAATTGATGTTCTAGTACACTTGTTTGTTATGATATATGGAATTATAAGGTTAATTTTGTGATATATGAGATATTAGGGCAGCATCCCCATTTATTTATTGTTTTTAGTAGATTAATGTAGTAGGTTCATTTTGCAATTTAATAAATTTTTGAAAAGGGTTATATTTATTTATGAAGCCTTGTAAGGGAATGTGGTTTCACTACAAACCCATATATCCAAAAATTATCCTTGACATGTTGTAGTACAATGCCAATTAAACTCAAGTGAAGTCTACTTTTTATTGGCTATTATTATTATGTGGATGAAGTAAATTTATTTTAATTTAGAGTTATATTGTGTGGATGAATTAAATTTGTTTTGATTCAAAAATTATTTTACTCGCAATTATTTAAAAACACATCTCTGTTTACATAAATGGAAGATGATTACAAGCTTAACAAAATTTTCGATCTCATAGTATAAAATAGAATAATATTTTTAATTAAATTTTTGGTAACAAAAGTATCTGATAAATGTATGCTTAAATGTCACCCTATGCACTACAATAGTAATGAAATGGCCTCAATGAATGTGAATGTCAACCTAACCAATATAAATGCTTAGAATGACTACATCACACATATAACATATGTGTAGACATTGACCAATAGGAAACATAGTCCAAAACCTTGAGATGTGGAAGCCTGTCAATTAAATTAGTGTTGCGCTTTATTATGTAAAGCAACATATACATAAATCTCATTAAGAATTTGTTTAGATTTGTTTCATGACAAATATAGACTTGTTTTTGATGAGCAGCAAATTCTCACTAAATAGTATCCTGGCTCGTATTTAAAAAGTTTATTTTTAAAAAATCCAACATGATGCTACTTATTTAAATAAAAATATTTTTCAAAATAGTATGTCATCTTGAGACAAAAGGTAAAGCACCAAGGGCTAAACTCCTAAGCTAACCTTGTTGCCTAGGATGGGCCAAATAAGGCTTTTAGGCCTATGTTTAAAGACAAGAAAAAGTTACTAAGTAGGGGGTGAGAAACTTGCATCAAAAGTAGGCAAGAAAATCAAGTGTCATAGGGCATGCATGACAGATGAAGAGATACGTTATAAAATGAGTTACTATTTGAAAATAAAAATGATCATTTTGCTCGTAGTTGCATTGAGTGAAAGTTAACCATTTTATTCAAAATAGAGAAAAGATTGAGTAAAAGGCATAAAATGACAAGGAAAAAGTGTGAATTTACATTACTCATAATGTTTTGTACATTATGCACAAGTGGTAGTCTAAGAATTAATTGCCACAAGAGTGAGCTGATTAATTCTTTTGAACAACATATGACATTATAATAAAATAATTAGATATTGGTGTTTGACTAACCATTTGGTCCGCCTCCAATCCAATTCTTTTTTGTCTTTTTCTCATCTTTAAATTTTAGTCTTTGGGACTGAAAGAAACTATTTATTCTTTTTGAAATAATAGTTCAATGTAGATTGATTAGTTTGATCTATCCCATGTTAAAAGCAACTTCATTATATGAGTATGATAGTGGCTCTGTCTCATTAGATTATTTGATAATTTTGGACTTATCTCTTTATGGGTTTTCACAATGTTGTTTTTTTATCAATAACATGGACACATTGAACTAGATTGGATGTCTAGATTAACTTGAGAAGACCTGTTGGGTTACTCGCAAAAATTGGCCTATCAGTGTATAAACTCTATTTAATTAGAAAGACCTGTAAGAAACCTTATTTGTAAGGTAGACCGACTCTTTATCCACTAGAGTCAGTCCTAATAGCATATGCAAACTCATGATGTTTTTAAAATTGGGCACATGGGAGAACCTCTTGTTTTCTTTCTTTGTTACTCGCGCTATGATTGCTCACATAACTCAAACATTAGTTAGTTTGAGGATTGCTATAAGCATTAGTTGCTTTAAGAATTTTTCAAGAGGTTGAGCATTTCAAAATGAAGAATTCAAAAATTCTTCACATTAATTGTAAGCGATAGTACTTGTCTGATTAGTTCAAGACAATTAAGTGAGAAAAATGAGAAAATTAAATTTTGTTAAATGCAGTTAGGTTGATGATGGCACAAATATATTTTGTATGGTGTATATCCTTAACCAAGTGCCCTAATAGTCAGTTCCTTTAAGCCTTAGAATGGTGAAAAATCTAATTTGAAGGACTTATCACATTTTAGGGTTTATGTGATTTGTTCACATTATTTAATATTTTTTTAAAAAACTTGGCCTTAAGTTTTAAAAATGTTACTTTTTTTAAATATTCTTTTTGAAAGTTTAAAGGGCCATTAGATTCATAATTAAACACCCCAAATTAAGGAATGATCAAATTGAGTTGCGCAATGAGAAAATTTTAAAGGATCTTTAACTTTGTGGGTCCTTAATAGAATTTATGGAAGTCACACCATCTCTTGGTGAGGGTGGGAAATTGATATCTCATTCTGGAATCGCCGATGATGTTTTGAATAGTGGGAGTGACTTGCTGCCTAGTGGGAGTGTACTGTTAGTTGGGATTGTACCACGGGAGAAAGATTCTTAAGATCCTTGGTTGTATAGAAGCAAATATAAAATATTTTCTCATCATCTTTGTGAGATTGAAGGGATAAATTTTAACTATTACTCCACATGTTAAGTGAATATTTCTTCTTAGGTAGAGGCAAAAGTCTTCTATGCTAATAGATGTATGGATGACTGCTATAAGTGAAAAGTTGAGCTAAATTAGCAAAGAATCAAACTTTGAGAATAGTTAATTTCCTTTTGTGTAGGATTAATTAACTAGTGTTTTTGTCCTAATTTTTTAAAAAATGTCTTATCCCAACGGGAGTATTGATTATGTGAAGAGATTCTTCCTAGTGGTGAGAATTGTCTCCATCCACCTTATTTCAATGAATCAAGTTTTGAGCTTCAAGGTCAATGAACAAAGAGAGCAAAGTGTGTTTGATCAAGTGTTTATTTATGACCTAAAATAATCGTCTATGCAATTTTAAGTTTCAAGGTTAATGAACAAAGAGTGTAAAGTCTGCTTGCTCAATTATTCAATTGTGACCTAAAGCAATTGTCAAGTCAGTGGAACCTTAGATTTCATCAAACAATTAGCTTCACGATGATCAAGGAAGCCATGAATAGTCCAACAAAAGCATTTTAATCTTTTGTGTGGTTGCTGATATATATTAAATTAATTGTCACCACTTGGAAGTGATTGTCCTGTATTGAGGAGGACATAAGTGAAGTAGACTATGCTTGGATTTGAGTTCCATGGAGATTGCTTTGAGGAATTTCTCATTTTGTCTTAAGAAATCTATAAGCGGTCTTGTTAGCACGGTCCTAACATATTGACAGATTGATATGGGCTTACTTTAGTTTTGATCATTGCAATTTGACTAGCAATGGAAGAGATATTTTGTGAAATTTCTTATTATGAGCGTAGTTAAGATTTTGAAGTGCACTGGGATGTGTACTCGATTATTTTTGCAACTCTTATTTATGGTCAAAAATTAAAGCAACTTAGTACTTTGCTTGTATAGATGATCAAACTATAAGAGCGACTTAGTGTTTTCTCATCGAACTATAGTTAATTGGTTTCTTTGATTTCTAAGTGATGTCAAGAATACATAGTTGGTTGTCGCAATTGAGGTAATAGTTTGGTTGTGGAGATCCTAGTAGTGCTTCAACATAGTGTCGTGTAGACAGGATGATATATTCATAAACTATGATTGTATAGCAGTTCTAGCATATACAAGTATTGCGTTTGGTGCAAATTTATTCTACATTGTTTGTAAGCTTTAAAAGCTTGAGGGATATAAATACAGGTGATGCCTTTCTTTTTTTATGGTGTCTTTTGGACATAGGATCCATAAGGATAGAACCAAGCGGACTCGCCACTAGGTTGGAAGCTTATGCTTGCTAGTGGGTTGGTAAATCAATAACGGTGATGGGAGAACTAAACATACTGGCATTATTTTTCACTATACATGTTTGAGATAGAGGTGTGCAAAGGGAGGTGGTCCTAAGCCCATACTTAGCGATGTTTTACATCATGCATTTAATGGTTGGGTTTATTTTAGATTTGATATATTAGACACTGTGTGACATTATTTCATTATTATATGATTCTGTATTCATATTGAAATAAATTTTTAATGTTGTTAACATACTTGAAAGATGTCAACAGGTTTTGGTTGGCTCTCTCACACGAGCAATCGCCTTGGCATTGAAGTTCTTGGCTGGAGGAAAAATTCATCTTTATTATATATGTCACCTTGAGAAGGAAGGTCAAGATAAGATTCTTTTAAAAAATTAAGCATGAAGGTTGACCACACACCTCATGTAACCTAAAGAAATTCGAATGCGAATTTTTAGATAGGTGCTAGGAGAGCGACTGGGTTGGAGTGTTTGAGTTAGGCACTAAGATAGTGACGAGGGGCGCCGAGATAGCGACGGGTTCTAGATAGTGACTAGACTAAGATTCGTACAACGTATATTCTTATTTTTATAAGATTGAGATTGACATGCCCAATTGAGTGAGAGCTCTATCGTAACATACATTACATACTGTAAGTGTTATTGATGTGACCTTTAACAAAGATAGTGACTAAATGTATCCCTACTTCGACATTGTGTGAGCTTTGAGAACCAGTTTGAGTTCCACTGTGCCCTTTGTGACCTAGGACTACGTTGTAAAGAGAGGAAGCTTGATGTTGCTACTTTAGCATGTTGTTGAAGGACCGTGATTGATGTGGTCCGACGGGGCATGTCTAGGAAATCAATTGAGTTTAATTGGATTAACATGAGTAGCTAGGGAAGATGGTTCTGTAATACACTATTATGTTGTGACTCATTGCCTAGGCGATCTGTCGGTTTATGTGTTTATTGATCTGTCGGTTTATGTGTTTATCGATACGATCGTGAGTACAATACAGATTGGAGGGTTCAAGCATCGCACTAAGATTACTTCTCGTGAGGGATAAAGGATGTTGAATTTGATGTAACAGAATAGTCTAGGACATAGATGAGATCATTTGTTTGTTTGTAGTGAGGTACTATGTTAGTGTGATAATAACTTGATATAATACTCATACCCTGATAGTCGTACGATCCATTTCCTGTATGTGGAAGGGGATATAGAAAACTTAGTACACACCCTATGTGGATGAGTGAGAGATGTTGGATATTGGGACGGGTTTGACCCGAACCCAAAGCCATTTGGGCATCCACAAGATTTGAATGAGAGTTGTGATAAGATTAAAATTCTTATCATTATCTGGTTGGTTTCGAATTTCAACCAACGTAAATATATATCACATTTTTGTTACACGATGGGTGTGGGAGGATATTTGGTTATCCGTCAATACTCTTGACTCATCTCTCCGTTTTTTCTTTGAGATTCTTTTGAGGTTACCATTGCCAGACCTCTAGACTTTGTAGAAATACATTAGTGACTCGTTATTTTATTCGTCTTATTGACGAGAAAGATTTTACATCGACGTACATGAATGGAGAAGCTCATAATACAAGCTGATTCTTTTTGTTTCTGCGAACTCATGCTGCAAGAAATAACCGGGTTCACACTTGATTGTTATTTCATATATTTCCTTCACTTTTATACAGTAATAAGGGAAGAAAATCGAACTCACTTTAACTACATAGAAAGTAAATATTTACACCACTTGAATAGGACCTTGATCATTCCTAAAAAAAAAATTGAGTCGTTCAATTGTAAGGACAGAAATAAGATGAAATTATTTTTTTAGTCCAAGACCAACACTAATAACCCACTAAATTTACTAAAATTATTAGAGACAAAAATACCTTTTACAACACGACCCCAAAAAAAGAAAAATAACATTAAATTTAAAAAGCTCTTGCCATGATTCACGCTAAAATCACGGAAACTTACCCCAAATGAAAACACAATCTACGCTAAAGTCGATAGTGTGAAAATCAAAATTCAAGGATTTTGAGAGTGAAAAAAAAATTAGGAAAATATTTACAACCAAGGTAAATATTTACCTTACTTATATTGGATAATACAAACAACAAAAAGTTAAAGTAAATATTTACTTTACATGACGATAGAGGGAATAACTAAAAAGAAATAAAAGGTATCAAAAGTTTAAAAAAACACACAAGAGAGACCAAGAGGAAAAAAATATTTACTTCACGTGAATCACACAAAAAATAGACAAGATAAATATTTACTTTGATGACGTCAGCTTACCTATTCTCGATGATGTCACTCATGGATTTCAATCCAACGCTTGAAAAAAATACATAGAGAGGGTGAAAGGAGAGTCGCATAGAGCAACAAAGTAAGAGAGAATACATACCAAAGCTTTTAAAGAGGAGAGAGAGAGAGAGAGAGAGAGAGAGAGAGAGAGAGAGAGAGAGCAACTTGAGGATTGACGATTTCTGTTCTGTTTTGTTTAACGGCAGCAAAGACGCCGAGAAGAAGAGGAAGAGAGGATAGATCGTCGAAGTCGACAGCGCAGCCGAAAGCGGGAGGAGGAAGGCGGAGAGAGAAGTAATGAATGGAGAGAAACTACAAAAGAATCAAATTCAAATTCAAAAAAAGTATCAAATCTTAACTACAAACACTACAAGACAAAGCATTTATTCCGATCTTAGCTGAGGTTGAAAATAATTTATTTAGTATTAAAAATATATATTATCGACAAATAATAAACATCGAACACAACGGTCGGTATTAAAATGGTCAGAAAAAGATTACCGACAAAAATCTGAGGAGGTCGGAAATATTAACATATTTCCGACCCATCTAGGCGTCGGTAAAAAAAGATTATTCCGACTATAAAAAGTATCGGTAAAACATTATTTTAAATACATCAATAAAATGACATTATTTTAAATATGTTAATATTTCTGACCCATTGAAACATCAAAAAAAATAGTTTATTTCCGACGATTCAAAATGTCAGAAAAAGTAACCATTTTCGACCGCATCAATTTAAATATTTTAATATTTCCGACCCATTCAAACATCGAAAAAACTAGTTTATTTTCGACGCATCAAAACATCGAAAAAAATAACCATCTTCGACCGCATCAATTTAGCGCCGGTAGTTCTTCAATGTTACCGACGATTTCTACTGTCGGTAAAAAATTGCGTCGGTATTTCTCATTAAAATCCGACAATAACATTTGTTCGTCAAAGATAATCGTTTTATCAACGAGTTATATTCTAACGACTGAGTTTGCGTCGAAAAATGTGCAAATTCTTGTAGTGAAAAAGGTTAATGCCGGGCTTAGATTTAAGTTTTCTTTCAAAAATTAACATAAAGTAGTTGATTAGAGTACGATAGTTAAAAAATAAACGAATATGAAAAGTCAGGTAAACAATCAGGCCCTCACAATAAATAAGTAAAAGCAAATCATCCTTAACGTTGAATTCATAATGTATAGTAATTTTGAATAATTAAGACACTAGATTAGAAATCCAAAACCAATTAACTCTAAAAAAAATGTTAGCAAGTCATTTTCTAAAAATGTCTATGTACCATAACCTGGGTTCAGAAAAATAAGTCTGAAACAACGTTGGATTGGAAATTTTGTATAAAAATGGCATGGATTGAATAAAAACACCGTCTTACTCACTTTCATGATCCGAGGTAACTCCTTATCTCAAAACAGTGACTGTTCAAATATTTCAATCACCTTCTGATTAAGATGGATGGAGTGCTTAGGTCCCAAATCCATCCATAGAACTCATGATCATGTGAGACCTAACAAAATTTATAATATGAAAGATAGCTTAGCGTATTGAGGATGTGCAGGGGTGTATTTCCAGTCTCCATTGGCAGGAAGGAAACATTCATTATGCGATAGTACATTGAGTAGAATGCCTTGTGCTCTGTTTGGTAGGAACTAGGGAGGAAATGGGGAAAAGGAAACAGGACTAGAGATGTAAGTTAACTTGATTATATATAATATGTGGATCTCAAGTTATTTCATACTTTTATTGAGAAATTAAGATTTAATATTGAAAACTAAGGTTTTTTTGAGTAAAATATATTTTTATATCTTATACTTTAATATGGGTTTCAAATAATGCCTTTATGGCTTGAATTGAAACATAGAAGTTCTTGATTTATAAATACAAATCAACCCATACAAATTGCAAAATATTCATCCGAATTTGTTTCAATTCATTTCTATATACTTCAATTAAATTAATGAGACCTCAAGACTTCTAATACTCAAGAAATCTCAAGCATAATCGTATAAATCATTAGCTTTCGTCGATGGTTACATTCCAGGACAATTTCATACCATCAATTGTAATTGGACTAAATAAAGTTCTAAATTACTGGACTTGGTAGTTTCAATTAAAAGTACTATAAAGCTCTATGAAACCCGTATGAAATTATAAAATACAAAAGTATAATTAAACATTTTTTTACATGTTTCTTTGTTTAATTTCTTGGATGTTACTTTGTTTGATTTCTTGGATGATTATTTTCACTGACACGAGTAAGAAAATCGTTATGCATACCATTTTTCATTTTTTATTTTTTTTAACCACTCCCCATATCCTCTGCAAGTTCTTGTCAAGGACTAAGCAATGGTTGAATTAATTGGGTTTCCACTTTTACTGCTTCACTGAACCAAGTCCATCTGAATTCTGGACGATGGATCAAATATCAAATATAACCTAATATTCTTCTAGGCATTAATTTAGAGCTAAAATAGAGGGAGGGAAGAAGAGAGATAAGAGAGCTACAAAACGCCTTGCCTTCATTCAAACCAACTCAATATGCCAACATTCTATAGATATGATAGAGAACAGAGGTACATATTCTATATATTAGCTTATATATCTGCTATCATTTCAAAATACTATATATATTCATTTATAGATACACATATATTAACTGCTTATATATCTTAGTTCCTACCATGTTTATGATCTCTTTTCTTACCCCACTCATGCATGCAAAGGTGAAGCTTCTTGCTCGCTGCCAAAAAATCCACTCCCTGAATTGGTGTTAGTACCTGCAACAGCTCCTTGAGCGTACGCAGCCTCAACTGATCAGCCTCCTCCAAGATCCTATGCATCGCCCGCTCGTGCTCGTCAAGCGCCTTGTCTGTTTCGCCGCTCAACTCACCGATTCTACTCATCTCCTTTGCTATCACCGCAATCGGCTGGTCTGCTGTCTCCTCTTGCAAACCCGCTAACCGACTCGACAGCTCGTCTTCTTCTCGAATTGTTTTGCTTTGTAAACAGTTTACCATGCAAAGTTGCCGACCCGTGAGCTCACCGAGCTCACCGGTTCTGATTCCTTGGAGGAACTCAGTGAGTTGTGACTCGAATTTCGACCCGCATAGCGCGTAAACGAGTCGGATAAACAAAGATGGTCTGCACCCAGCAATCCATAGCAGGGAGTTCTCTAGCGTCGTGCACCAAGTGGGTGCGAAGAAGGCCGAGACGTCGTCGCGAGCGAGCCCCCTTCGCTGTTCAATGTATTCTTGAAAGTGCTGGATGTTCTTCTCAGCGAGTTGACTCAGAACGCCATCGTTGTTGGAGTTGTTACCGTTTAGGGTTAGTCCTTGGAGGAGCTCGGAGAGGTCTCGTTCTTGAAGCTTCATCCATTCCTGGAAGCAGCAATGTTGGCGGCCTCGGTCACCACTTGCCATTGAAAGGTTGAACACAGCTATCTTTGTTGATGCGGATGTGTGATTCACTGCAACACGTAACACCTAATCAAACATTATATATGTATATATATATATATATATAGACACGAATATATGCGTGTATAAAGATATTGTGACACAAAAGTGGTCCAGATTAGGACAAAATGGAGGATCATCTTTGCGGGTGTTATTGGATTGTTGTGGCGGTGGAGTTTACAGCAGAAAAGGATAAACTCTTCAATCTGACTTGTCACTTCTTTCTTTTGGGGAATTTCAATCTTACTCAATGGAAATTTTGATACCGTAAACATGGGGAAAAACGTGACATTCAATTTTGCTGAGAGCAGTTGCTCGAGCCGTCATTATCATCGATGTACTGTATTAAAAATAATAAAATATTTTCTTTCTGTTATTTGATTTACATCGCTGCATATTCATTACATGAACTAATAAATTTGTAAAATTTTTATTTTTATCGGGTTCTAGGCAAGTCTTTTATGATAAATTGTTTTAAACATGACATTCAATTTATCAAATTACAGTCTAAAAAATCTATCAAATAATTGCTCATAAATAAGACGATCATCAAAAAAGAGATAAGTTTGAATTTCTCTTAGCTTCTATAGTAATTAAAGATTAGTATTGATTATCTCAAATTAATATCACTGTCTAAGACGAAGTAGTTTTAAAAATTATATTAGGTAAGATTTAAAATTATTATATTCTGACATATTATATTAAAAATATAATTACAAATATAAAAATTATAAATATGTAACATTATTTTTTATTTAAATGTAAGAATATCTTAAGTCATCGTTTTTAAAATTGTGAACATGTAGCATCACTATTACTAAATTTTATTGAATTTGTTTGAGTTAACGAAAAAAAAAAAAAAACTCAATAGAATTTATGCCTAAATTAATTAATATATATATATAAGAACTATTTTTTTCAATAAAAAAAATTAATTCTGAAATTTTAAAAAAAGTTATATAATTATCAAAAATTTTAAAAGATGTCAATATAATTTATCCAATATATTATTTTAAATAATTTATTTTAAACAATTTTCAAAAATAGAATTGAAGCATTTGTTTAATCACAAAGTTTGCTAACTAAGAATTATTTGAGAATTCAAAAAATTGATAAGAAAATGAATTATTATAAATATAATATGCAATTAATGTTTTTTGATTGAGGAACAAATTTCAATTAATATAGTTATTAAAATGAGGGGATGGAAGTCACGTGGGGTCCATTAAGAGAAGGGGACTGATGAGCTCTTATGTCCCCGACTCTTCACGCTAGACATGAACAGACTTCACGTGCATCAGGAATAAGATTGGGCAAGTTTGACACCCAGCAGCCATGCACTGGTTAAAAGAACCCCATTTCAGCTGACTGAGCGTGGAGGGCCTTGACGCATCGCTCAGACTATAAGGAAGAGAGAGAAAAAGAGAGAGAGGCTGCCCTAGACAAGGATCTCCGTCAATGTTGTCTCATCCCCTTGATTACAACGTAGTTTGGTGGATAACGCATCTAAAATTATTCTCATACTAATTGTTAAGGGTTAGATTTGAAATTATTTTGAATTCAAAATACTCTTTATTGATATATATATATATATATATATATATAAAGAGTAATTGTGGTGAAGTGGAGAGGCGTCATCAATAGAATGCTTTATATATATATATATATATATATATATATATATATATATTCTAACCCTATGATAACAGAAACGTATAATCCCATGAAAAAACTAATTACTGACTCCATTTATAATTAAGATTAACTAAAAATACTAGAATTACTTATACGACACTAGAAATAAAATTAGAAATTTTTTTAAAATCTGTAAACTTGATTTAATTAGTCCACATGCACACTTCTTTTCATACCTATGCATTCTAATGCATGATGTATGAACTGGAATGTATTGAGTAGAAAAAGTATATCATTGAAATACATTTAATTAGCATGTATGAATAGAAAAAGTATATAATTGAAATACATTTAATTAACTCCACCCTAAGTGCATAAGTATAAAAAATGTACAATTGAAATGCATTTATCTTCATTCTTTTTAAATGTATATAAGTGAGTTTAAGAAAAAATAAATAAATTTTTTATATTTAGAATTTCGTACATTTTAAAAATTAAAATTATTGTAAAAATAGTTTTACAAATTTAGTAAAACGATCAAGTATGTTTCTATAATAATTAGTTTTTAAAATATAAATGCAAAAGTGAAGAGTGCAAAAGCTCTCTAAAATGGTCCTTGACATTCACATTTCATCATTTTTTTCCTTGGTAACATATGGAAATAAATTAGATATTTTTTCATTTGGGTAAAGTACAACTAGACCCTTTGTTATTATTGGCAATTGCAAGTAGTCACTCTTTTATTCAAAAAATTACACTACATACTCCTATGATATGTGACATATTCTAACATTGAATTCCCCTATATGAATGGATTGCTATTAACTGTAGTCTCTTTTGATGAGAACAACATATTTATATTGATAAAATGACAACTTTGCCCTTTATAAGAATGCAAAGACATTTATCCCTAGTTTTACAAGTTAAATTACATTTTTATCCTCATAAAAATGTTTTAAAGTGACAACATTGCCCTTAATAAAAATCTCAATCAAATTCCTTCTCTCTCTCTCTCTCTCTCTATATATATATATATATATATATAGATATATATATATATATCCCTCCCTCCAAAACGTTTTCGAGCAGCCCCACGTTTCCCAATAGGTAATTTTCTCTATCTTTTTCTCTATCTCTCTTGTTCTTTCTCTATCTCTCTCTATTTTAATTTTATAATTTTGTAGTTGTCTTCAAAAAGAGCTTCATCAAGCACATAGCAGAATAAGGTTGGTTATATAGCCTACTCTAATACCTTGTGCAAGTGTATAAGAAGGCTGTTGTTAGAATAACTAAGTTTGACAAAAATCACAATAGAGAGAGGTTATATTAAAAGTGTGACTTAGGCACATGTTTATTTTGGGAATGGTGTGAACCTGTTGGAGCATTAATAGTGCAAAGATTAACATCAAATGCAAGTGGAGAACATCAGAATGTTGAGAGGCCGTGGGAAAATGATGTTGTCGAGTTAAAGTATTTGGTTAGAAAAATTGAAGGCGCGCAACCAAAGTATGATGAAAGGGCTGTTAATTGGAGCCTTTGTAATGACTACAATCTCTTTACTACTAGCTTTAATATCTTTACTTAGAAAGTAATGTATAGGCTGATATTCAAGCTACTACTATCTCTTATCTATCTATCTATCTATCTATCTAGAAAGGAAACTATCTTATCTATCTATCTCTCTCACTACTTCTATCATTCAAATATTTCAATCTCATTACAAACAAAACAAATAAACAAGTTACTGCAATAAAGTAAGAAAAGAGACTTATCGAAACAAAACCAAAAAAAAAAACACTATTTAATAAGACTGAATAAGATTTCTCATGACTACCTTCAATTTCTTTAAGAATTTTTCTCCTTACTCTATAAAGTTGCATGCTCCCGGCTTTAATGCCAAACTTCTTTTGAAGTTCTACTTGCATTGCATCTAAGCTCATTTCAAGATTTCCTCTAACTGCTTTTCTAATGTTTTGCTATCTATGTTGCATTATATTAGCTTAAGAATTTTTGAATAAATTGATGTATGTATGTTTCAGATTGTAGGTTTTGATCTTAAAGGTAATTCTATCTTGAAGTGTGGATGCATGTATTCTCTATTTGCATCGCTTGGCATCACATTTGGATGTCACTCTATTGTTTTCATTCTTGATTCAAACAAATTTAAGTCATTCCTAAATGGTGTAATATCTCAAAACCTCCATAACTTTGTGTATGGTAGTGAATAATAAACCTTGTTGCAATTTAATTTTACCATCAGCCTAAACTTGAAACTCAGTCTCGTATGCACTCTAGTTAAATACTTTGGCTCTATAGTTTTTGCCTTGCCCTCTCCTTTGCATTGCCTTCCATTTTATCTAAATAACTACTTGATTGATTCAAATTATCATTTTCAGACACATAATCAGACATACCGTCATCAAATTTGTTTCTTAAGTCAGCTTCATCTACAAACTCACTAGTAGGTTTCTTACAACTACATTTTTTAGTTTCAACATTCAAGTTCTCAGCCTCAATGTTTAATCCATAAATATCATCACTTAACTTCTTCTCATCTATATTGAGCCTCTCCAATGGTTACCACGCTTCTAGTCCAACCTCTTGCTTCCTTTGTTTATTTTCCTTTCCTTTTCCTTATTCTTTTTCTTTTCTTTCTTTGTAGTTCTTTGCTTCTCCTTGCTCACGGCCTCACTGTGTTCAACACACACTCAGACACATATATATACATAATAAAACACACACACTCGCACTATCTGCCTTTGTTTCAAATACACTACAATCTCACACACCCCATTCTTTCTTTCACAGAACACTTACACATAACACACACACACATAAATATAGCCATAGAGGAAAGAGTATGGGAGAAAAGGAGAGAGAGAATCTGATAGAAAAAGAAATTTGTGTGAGAGGAAGGGAAAATCAAGAAAAGTGAGAAAAAAAGGAAAAGAGAGAAAAAGTGTGATGGAGAAGTTTGTCCCATCCATGTCATTCATGTGTCATTTTTTTGTCCCCTTAATGTGCACCTCTCCACACACAATCACTTCTTATTCATCACCAAAATTTTGACTCTAGTCATGTTCTAGAAGGTCTCCAATAACTTCTTTTGGAACCCTTGCACGCATCCCTATGTGGTAAGTGGCCAGTTAGCCAACTGTGCATGCACATGCGTCCGAAATTTAAATTATTTCAGAATCATACCAAAATTGGCACCTTAGCTAATTTTGATGCCCTAATACCAAAGGTATAGTCTGTTTTTTCAAATTCTATCATTTGAATGTTCATATTTATCTGCATCTTGTAAATGACTATGTAGTTCTGTGACTTACACTAGTTCTGAATAAATCACCAAAATAATTTTTTTTAACCTCTCACAGTCTTATTGATGACTTATAAACTCATTTTACAATTTTTCTAACAGGTCACCCATTAATTCCCAGTCTAACCTCAATCTATGCTAGCAATTTATCAAACTGCCCTTTGATGATTTTTAGAGTTTTTATAATAGGGTTACATCAAAGATAATAAAATTGTTGGATGAGGCCATTTAAAAGTTAAAACAATGCAAAGTAGTGTTTTCAAGTGGGGAGAGGTATAAGGTATTGGACATGGGGGTCACTTATATGGTTCATTTGTTAATGAAAACATGTTATAGGTTGTGAGATATGACTAGAATGCCCTATAGGCATGTTGCTGCATGTTTTTCTTATAAAAGACTAGATCTGGAGTAGTTTTGTGATGACTACAATTAAAAGAAAAAATATCTGAAGGCATATGGGGATATTATCCATCTCATACATGATGAGAGTCTATGGGAAGAAGTGTTAAGAGAAGAAGTGCAGCCTTCACCTCTTAGAAAGCTATCTGGTAGGCTTAGAAAATCAAGGAGGATGGAGGTTGATAAAGTTGCAGCAGGAGCAAGCGACAGTAGAAGATAATTCACTATTAGGTGTGCGATTTGCAAAGAATTTGGTCACAACCAGCGTACTTGTCAGAGGGCACCTGTTAAAGGGAGGAGATTGGTTTTAGGACAGATGAGTAGTAAAGGTAGAGCTAGATCCAGAGACAATATAAGTGAGATACAAAACACTTCTATACTCATTCATTTGTCATGTTCCATTTTTTTTTTTATTGAAAATTTAATTGACTTGTATAACAACCTTGCTTTTAGGGACAATTTGATGTCTGTGGTACAACTGGTAGCAAAACTTGATGAGGGAAAGTAGTTTTGGGTAGCAAGAGTTGGTTGGTTTTTGGGCTACTTAATCTTTTAATTGCACAGACTGAGGAGACTAACTCCTTTTTGCCTACTTTGTTGTTATTTACATAGAAGTAAGATGACACTCTTTTTTTGCTCAAAAATGGACTTACCAATAAAGATGGGTAATAGATATACAGAATTCGTGGATAGAATATAGTCAAAATTCTATTATGCTCACAATGTTTTTTTTAGTGTGGGCATGATAGTTAGGATGTATGTATTTGGACATGTTGAATTGGTTTAGAATTTTACAGTTAGTATGTTATAACTACTAATGGTTGTATTTGGACAAGTTCAATACAAAGCAATCCTATTATTTAAACATTTCTCTTGCATTTCATTGACAACAAAACATCCAAAAGATGTAGATTTAGTGGTGCCCACACCAAACATATTTAGTTTGGGCAATAAATAACATCATTCCAAGTACTTAAACTATTACATCACTTTTTCAAAAAAGTGATGAAGAAAGTCACCACTAATAGAGAATCATACTTGAAATTAACATTGCCTTGGTGATTGATATCCATGCCTTCATTTCATCAGTAATTGAAGTTGCTTCAATATTATTATCAATAAGAGGCTTCCAAAACTCAAAAAACTTACAGGCACCATCAGGGCAAATGAAGTATAATTTTCCCACATTAATTCTTTGCTGATTCTGAAATTCTCATTAATGCTCTTTTTTCACACCTGCAATGACTATTTGCAAACATCCCCCTTTCACTTTTTCGAGATAGTTCTGTGCTCATTTTGCCTAACAAAAATCAATTTAAAACATGTCATTATTCATCTAAAATTATGGGAGTACTATAACTATTATACATGAATTCTAAAATGAAAAATAAATAAATAAATTTTAATAATTACTAACCTGTTGTAATAGAAAGTGGAGGCTGAGAGATTGAAGGTTGAAAGAGTGACGCGTTATAAGGCTGAGCTATTTTTATAAGAGTTTGAAGGGTAATTTTGTACATTCATGATACTTTAGTTTGGGCAAAAATTTATTTTTAATACATTCTACAATAGCAAACAATTCTTTTGCACATATCAGAGGTACTTTCAGAACACACAAAAGCCAAAAGGTGACTTCCGTTAAATTTCATAACGGACATTTAATGGGAGGTGGTAACCTTTCCCGACAACTGAAACAGAGGGGAGGTAAGAGTAATTTTTGAAACGTGGGAGGGTTCGCATGTATTTTCACTAAATCTCAGGGAGTTCGAGTGTAATTTATCATTTATTTATTTATTTATTTATGCCTATTATGTTTAAATGTAACACCCCTGACCTAATTACTAGATAATTAGGATCAACTTAAAGATATTAATATTGTTAGTGTATAATTACACTTAAATAAAGGTAATTGATAATAATTCTTAAACTATGATAAATTAATGTAAGACAATGAGGTCAAAAATTATATCAACCACTTGGCTCACTATTGCCGCAATTCATATATATATTAATTATAATCCCATGGTAACAAAAAGTTATAATTTCATGATAAAATTAATTATCAACTTTAACTATAATTAAGATTAATAAAAAATACTCAGACCCCATGTTATGACTAACAAATCAATACATTCACATTTCATCTTTCAACAATTTTTTCCTCTATAACATATGGGATAAATTAGATATTTTTTATTTGGGTAAATTATACTTAGACCCCATGTTATTACTAACAATTGTAGACAATCCCCTTTTATTGAAAACCCTTTTATTGAAAAAATCACATTGCATGCTCCTATTATATGTGACATATTGTAACAATGAATTCTCCTATATGAACGGGCCATTACTAACAATATTGTAACAATGAATTCTCTTATATGAATAGGCCGTTACTAACAATAGTCTCTTTTGATGAGATCAACATATTTATATTGATAAAATGACAACTTTATCCTTTATAAGAATACAGGGATATATTCATCACTAGTTTTACAAGTTAAATTATATTTTTACCCACATAAGAAGATTTTATAATGATCACATTGCCCTTGATATAAATCTCAATCAAAGTCCCCCTCTCTCAATATCTATCTGTATCCCTCCAAAATATGTAAACAACCCCACGTTTCCCAGCAGGTAACTCTCTCTACCTTTTTCTCCTTCTCTCTTTTTATTTTCTCTATCTCTATCTATTTCAATTTTATATTTTTGCAGATGTCTTCAAAAATCACTTCTTCAAGCATAGAGCAGAATAATGTTGGTTACATACTCTAATTCCTTATGCAAGTGCATAAGTAATGTTGTTAAAATAATTGAGTTTGGCAAAAACCACAATAGAGAGAGGTTATATTAAAAGTGTGACTTAAGAAAATGTTCATTTTCAGAATGGTGTGAACCTGTTGGAGCATTAATAGTGAAAAGATCAACAACAAATGCAAGTGGAGCACATCAAAATGTTGAGAGGCCATGGGAAGATGATGTTGTCGAGTTAAATTATTGGGTTAGAAAAATTGAAGGAAACTAGAATATGATGAAAGGGATATTAATTGGAGCTTTTGTAATGACTACAATCTCTTTACTACTAGCTTTAATATTTTTTTTTACTTAGAAAGTAATGTATAGGTTGATGTTCAAGCTACTATTATCTCTTATCTATTTATCTGAAGATGAAACTATCTTATCTATCTATTTGTTCTATAATTCAAATATTTCTAACAAAGAAACAAAATAAACAAGCTATTGCAATAAAACAAAAAAAAGAGATTTATAAAAATAAACAAAAAAACTATAATTTAATAAGATTGAATAAGATTTTCCATGACTAGCTCAAATTTTATCAAGACCTTTTTAAGTGCTGAAGAAATTATGAAGGGTTGGAACATCATTTATCATTAGCTTCTACATCAAACTTAATTCTCTTGGTTGGTGAAAAATTACAAGGAGACTATGAAAATTTTTTACTGTTTAATTACATCAACTAAAAAGGTAGGGGTTTCTAATCTAATGTTGAAAATGGAATGTTTAGGACATTATTTCTTATTGTTCATAATTTTATTTACACTTGTTAATATTAGAAATATTTTATATACTCCAAATTTCATTAGTGACATATCATCTTGATATACTTCATATCATTTTATTTTGTCTCTCACAATATATTAAAAATACATGATGTTGAGCGCATGATAGTTATTCTTATATGATGATTAAATGATCACAAATATTGAAGCATTATTATTACTGTTTACTAAAATGTTAATATAAATTCCTTGGTTTTTTTAACTTTATGTTTAGTTACTGATTTTATTTTTATTTTTGTTTTGATAATATATCTTGTTGAAACATTTGTTATGACACATTGAACTTGATTATTAGTGGGAGATTTGGTGTGTCTATATAACTCTTAGTGACTTGATAAGCTAATATAATTAGTTTCTATGACTCAAAAATACATTGTATTTGAGATTGTGTCTCCCTTCGGCCTTATCCGTAAACCCGCATAGGAGGTTGCCTTGGTCTTTTTGGTTAGTAACCCGAGAACATCTGATTTAATACTACGGGTCCGTATTGTATTGATATTGGAATTGATCCTAAATCTTTACTAGTAGCTTGGTTGGTAGTAAGATGGCTTGGCAAATAAATAAAGGATTTGAGAAGGGGAAATTGGTAAATGCTTGTGATGACTTTGTGGCAGCTTCTTGTGATTTGATATAAATTATATTTTTATTTGATACTAATAAATTATGTGCATATTAGAATTGATATGTTGAACATCACTACACTAGCATAGGCATCCACTTTCAACATTCATATTTTTCCTTTTGTTAGATTCTCCTATGGGGCATTATTCTAACTCCCTACCAGTTGCAGGAAATGGCAAGGAGCCCAAACCTTGATGACTTGATGGCATTTTTTTTTTTAGATACTTATTTTTGTAGCATGTGCTCTATTTATCAGGAAGAATGTAATTTCTTCCATGTTATTTAAATTTAAAATTGTAAAACTAAGAACTTAATATCTATATTATGGAGAACTTTGAGGAATTACAGGCTATGAACTTAGATCCCATTTATTAACTTAAACTTACAATGTGAATATGATGATGTAATTGAAGAGTGAAGATCGATATTTAAAAAATTAATGAAATATTAATATTTTGTCTAACTAAAATACTGACTAACTTGTATTATTGGACTTTTAAATTTTCATGGCGCGACATGTTCAATCTAGGGGTATTTTAGTAATTTCACATTTTCACCCATGGAGGGCATTTCAGTCATTATGCCCACTAAAGAATTTTTGGTCATTCTATCTATAGAGGGCATTTCGATCATTATGCCCACTAAGGACATTTCAGTCATTATGCCCACTGAGGAAATTTTGGTCATTTTACCCACCAAGGGCATCTCGGTCATTATGCCCACTGAGAAAATTTTGGTCATTTCGCCCATATAGGACATTTCGGTTATAATGCCCACTAAGGGCATTTAGCCCATAGAGGACATTTTAGTCATTATACTCACTGAGGGTATTTTGGTAATTTTGCCCATCAAATGCATCTCGATCATTATGCCCACCGATGGCATTTTGGTCATTTCACTCATAGAAGGCATTTCAGTCATCATGCCCACCGAAGACATTTTGGTCATCATGCCCACCGAGGGCATTTTGGTCATTTCGCCCATAGAAGGCATTTCAATCATTTGACACATTAAGATCATTGATGGTATTTTGGCCATAATGCCCACTAAGAGCATTTTGGTCATGATGCCCACCAAGAGCATTTTGGTAGTTTCTAATGTTTCCTTTTCCTTTAGGGGTAGTTTGATAAATACTAGAGGTTTCTCACATTCTAGGGGTATTTTTGTAATATTGATGTCATTTTGCCATTTGGAGGCCGCTTTGGTAATTTTAGCATAGGCCTATCCCATATCGGTTATTTTAGTCGTTTATGGGCATACATGTAATTTCTATATCATTTTACCCATGTAGCGTTAATTTGATAATTTTAGCTCTTAGAAACAATTTTAACTTTTTATGCCTTGTAGCATTTTTGTAAGTACCATGACCCTAAATACTCCACCGAATTAAGTGTAGGATAGTAAATATAGGTTTGTACACCAAAAACTTGCCTATTTTCATTCCCTTCCTTGTCCCAAGTAATTTCCTTAGCAAATTCCTTATTTTAAGGTTTTTGCTTTTACTTCTGCACCAAATAACTTTATTATCTAATTTTCTTGCATATCAAGCATTAATCTTGACCCTTCATTCATAAGATTCATTGTGACCTCCTGGATCAAACCTCCTTACTTTTTTCCTATAAATAAGACCCATTGGCCACCATAATCAACGATAAGAGTTTTAGGAGCCAACATGCCACTGTAGTAATTCTCTTTCTATATTTCTCTCTCCATATTTTTGAAGCTTTATTCAACACAAGCCAAGGTTCTGTACAAGATTTGTTCAATATAAGCTTTGTTTTACATAAGCCAAAGTTTTACTTTGTTCAAGACAAAGTATTGCACAATCCACGGTTCAACATCAAGGAGGTCGAGACAAAGCCTTGTATGATTCAACACAGATAATCAGGTTTGCTTGTCATTTAGCATAAAATAAGTTAGCGACTTCTGTGTATTTATGTACACCCTGATCCCAAAAGAGGGCGTTCCTCTCCCACTTTAGAGGAGCGAACAAAAGTCGGGTTGTAAGTCTTTTTTGGCATCTACGCTTATAGGTTCTCTTTCAAATCCGGATCTCAAAATGAGCCTAGCTACAACACCTTGTCAAGAATTTATGGATCAATTCGTGCTTTCTCAATTTCCTTTAAGCTTGAACTGAACTTTTTCAACCTCTAGGACTAATTGGCTCTTCTTTTCTTGAGTGGTATTCTCTATCTTTCTCTAGTTCCAAGCTTAGGACTATCTATTCCTTGATCTATTTCTATCATTTTTATTTAGTGCTCTTTCTTTTTAGAGCCATTACATGACGTTATTGTGAGGTTGGTTGGCATCATGTAACTATAATAATTTTATCCTTTAGTACATACTTTAGACATTTATGATTGGTAGAGGTGATGGCTTGCACTCCACGAATCTAAGGTCTTCCAATAACATATTACATGGGGATTTTGCATCCAAAAGCATAAACTTAGTCAGCAAAGTCTTCTACTCGTCACCTTCCCTAATGTTGATGGAAAGATTGATCAGCCTAATGGGTAAACTAAGTTCAATATTGAATCCTTCCATTAGGGTGGTGGCTAAAAGTACCTCCTTCATATCTATCTTTATCTACTTGAAAGGGTGGTTAAATAAAACATTGGCTGAACTACAAGCCTCGACTAGCTTCTTGTTTCAAAATTAGCTAACTTTAAAGTAATTACCATGGAGTCGTTATGTGGATAATGGACACCCGCCAAGTCTTGGTCCAAAAATAAGACTCAAGGCACTCATTTTTACATTTTCTTAATCGCATTGATAATAAAAAGGGGAGGTTCAGACCAAGCCCCCCAAACATACCTCTTTTAAGCTCAGTTGGACATTCCATTCTGCAGTCATCTATATATAAGACATATATATAACTTGTTAAGGTCAATTTTGGGGATCTCAGTTCTATGACTCCCTTTCTTAAAGTTGGAAATCATGTTGTCTTTGAGGTGAGGCATTACTTTAGTCTCCAAGTTTGATTTCTTCTTCCACATACTCCAAGTCAGTCTTCCTGTCATACTGCTCAAACTTTGGAAGAACAAAATTTTTAGGAAGTTCTTTTGCCATGATCTCCGAGGCGAAAGGAGTTTCAATCATCCTATATAGTGCATATAAATGTTTTTCATTAGAATATTGTGGTGTCTTTCCTTCCAAATTTATCTTAGCTATTTCTTGAAAGACCATAATCACCTATGTTATGGTTTATGATCTGGAATAGCGTAATGATGGGACCCTCTCATCTTATGTCCTCTGAGTTCGATCTTGAGTTCATTGTTCCTAGTCATCCCTAGAGCAAGGGGGATGGGCAGGTATAGGAACCTGTTGTAGGGCTTGAACTAGAGCCATAATTGGTCAAGGTTTGAACTTGTTAGGAGAGAAGTTCGATTCTTTGATCCATAAGGTTGACTACTGGTGCCCTAGGATTAAGACGTCTCTTAATGGTTTGGGATTATAGTGAAAGAATGGTTTGGTTTATCCTTGGATGCAGATTTTGGATCATATTGACGATTTTGAATATGTGAGGAAATCAGTACGTCGCTAACTATTTTCCACGGACGATGTCAAACTCTTTGTTAAAAAACTGGTAAAGTTTAATCAACAACTTGAGATTTCTTATAGAATTCCTACAAGATAATAAGAGGTAAACAAGGTCACTGGAGAGGCACTAGTGATGTCTACTTTAGCGATCAATTTAGAGAATGAGTGAAAGAAATTTTGCAAAGAATTGAACTTAGGATTTTTGGTGCATACATTGCCTTCTTTATATATCAAATTAATTTCCATCCTTGAGAGAATCTTTTGCGGAGAAAATCGTGGAACTTCCACATGAATTGGATAAGTACAGAGTGGCAGTTTCCTTGTTGAGGTTTATAACCTTAATAAGAACTCCAAATATGAAGTAAAAACTATGTTAATATGTCAGCACAGTAAGGCAGAGCTTTGATATATCCCTGAGCTCGGTGTTGAGTAACTAGCTCACAAAGAACTCTCTACGTAATTATTGATCTAGAAAAAAATTCATTATCTAAACCCGAAGAATATTATTTTTAGATCAATAGCTATAATAGCTCATACATTGGTATCCATGTGTCATCATATTTCACAATACAATTTTTTTTTTCCATTATATCACCTCCTACCAGCCAAACTCCAAAGATGCCACGGGCATTTGCTATCCTAGAATTCTGCTTTTAATTTATTGGATTCGCTTAATTTATCAAAAAAAAAAAATATTTTGGCTCTCCAAAGTAATAAAATTTAATATCTTTTCCATATTTTCTTTTCTTTGCTATTTTTTTTATCACAAACAATTAGAGAAAAATGACAATTTTACAATTGTTTTTCTTGTTTTTTTTTTTATCAGCATAAAGAAAGAATTTATTAATGAACTTATGAGGAAGAAAGTACAAGATACATCAATAAATAGGAAAAGTGCAAAAGGTATCATCGTAAATGAACTTCATCCCAACTATGTTAGCACCAAGCCATCAACTAATCATATACCAACACCATCCCACAGAACACCAAAGAGGCACAAAACCAAAACTAATAATTAAAGCATAAAGCTGAGAAGTTGGCTAGACACCAACCTAATAGCATCTAATCGCCCATCAATAGCATCTAAATGTCGAACCTTCCAACACTTGCCTTCGAAACAACCATCCCATTGTCGCATAGAAAAACAAAAAGCTAACCATCCAACATCATTAGGACCTAGGATCATTAACTACCTGGCTCACCAAAGATAACTTTGATATGCAATTGAGAAAGATTCATATCGCTTGCTTTCCAAGTTCACCCCGAACAACCTTATTCTCCTAGCCTCCTCTACCGGTGACGTTTGCCTTTGCACACTAACGCATATACGAAATTTAACACAATTGCAAACAAAAATACCTCTAAATTTCAAGAAATACCTCCCTGCCCACCTCACTACTGTAAATCTCCACTCCTTAAATCACCACTTTTATCTGTTGAAAATTAAAGATAAATTGAGATATTGTATAATTTCTTCAATCCATTCTTGCTCCACAGTGTCATCCTAAACTTTATGGCATTGATCAATTCTTCAAAAAGCCACATGTTTCTTATTGAAAACACATTTGCTCCTTGCCTTCCACACAGACCAAAAAATTGTAAAGAACGTTACCTCCCATATTAGCTTAACATTTTTATTAAACTCAAACCCTTTCCACAAACACAACAATTGGTTAATTAAGCCATAAGAAACCCATAATACATCCCACCAATTCAAACAAAATGCCCATACCTTCCAACTAAATTTACACAGTAAAAAAATATGATCAAATGATTCGATACAATCACCACAAAACTACACTTTCTACCCTCAAGATCAACGATAACCCTAATTTTCACCAAAAACTCCCAAATTTTAAATCTGTCGTTCCATAATATCCATCCAAAAAATTAGATTCTAGGAGGGAGTACACGGTTCCAAATAAATTCCATCAAACCAATTTTTGAACCTAATGTAGAATCAAACCACTAATAGATAGACTTAATTGTATACTGACCTGAGTTGTGCTTCTTGCATAAGATAATGTCTGAACAATTGGAAAAATAAGGGAGATTACCCAGAATCAATTCTTCCATTTTTACTAACTCTAATTCCTCCCAAGTTAAGAGTTTTCTCCTCAACAAAGTCTGCCACTAAAGGTCCTCGTTTGACCATTTTAACACCTCAGATAAGGAAGCCTTTTTATTCACTGCTACACTAAAGAGCCTTGGAAAGGAATCCATTAAAGTGTCATCGCCATCCAATCGTCTCTCTATATAGACAATATGTGCCCATTGCCTATTTTATAACCAATGTTAGATATAAAAACATTGAACAATGACTAATCACGAGAAGCCCCCTATAGAATATCAAACCATATTATTGACATTCTGCCATCAACCATAGCATTTGGAAACCAGCGATGCCCTAAAACTTAGTATTTTTTGCACAGAAAATTTCTTCATTTTTTCCCTCAATCTTAAACCTCTACCACCACTTATAAAACAAGAAATAATTCATCACCACAAGATTTCTCAAACCCAACCCATCCATTTCTTTAGAATTTAACACCCTTTCCCATTTTATAAGATGAACTTTCCTCTTGGAAATGTCCCCACCCCACAGAAATATGGACTAGATACTATCTAGAATTTTAGATACTTTTAATGGAATCTTGAATAAAGACATATAAAAATGGGAAGACTACTCAAAATCGATATTTGATTTAAGTGAGTCTCCTGCCAAAAGATAGAACTCTACTATTCCATAATGCAAGATTCTCCTAGAAGTTATCAATCACAGGATTCCAAGTCTTTATCAGCTTAGGACTCACCTTAAGAGAACGACCCTAATATTTAATGGGAAACCTCTAAAACTAGCATTTGAGTGCAGATGCAAACATCTCAGATTCTTCTTTCGAAATACCCACACCGCACACAATACTCTTATGGTAGTTTATCTTAAGACCAGACATAATTTCAAAGCATCTCAATATCTTTCTAACATTAACCACCCCAAACCAGTCTACATTACAAAAGACCATCGTGTCATCAACAAACTGAAGATGTGAAATTAACATACCATTTGACACCACCTGACCCCCCTTGATTAAACCCACCTCTTTCACCCTCTTAAACAAAATGTTAAACCCTTATGCCACAATGATAAAGATAAAAGAAGAGAGAGGGTCTCCCCGCCTCAACCCTTTACCAATACTGAACTCTTTAGACAGTGATCCATTTACCAAAATCGAAATCGATGTAGTACTAATGCATTCTACCATCCATTTCATCCACTTAGACTCGAAATTGAAGATTTCCATCAAACTAAACAGAAAATTCCAATAGACGCTATCATACGCTTTCTCAAAATCTAGCTTGAGCAAAATACCTTTTTCTTGTTTTTCTTCCACCTATCTACTACTTCATTCGCTATTATGACACCATCCAAAATGTTTCTTCTAGCTAAAAAAGTCGATTGCACCTCTCCAATAATACTTGGTAATACCTTTTTCAACCTGATTGAAAGAATTTTTTCTAGTATCTTATAGATGTTGCCAACCAAACATATAGGCTTGTACTCACCTAACGTAATAGGTCAAACTACAGTAATAAAACTAAAAAGGAAGAGTTCAGTCCCTTCACAAACCTGTCATTCATATGGAATTCCTTCACAAATTGTAATACTTCTTCCTTAACAATCTTCCATCATTTCTTGATACAGAGAAAGTTAAACCATTACGGAACAGATGCCTTATTCCTATCACACTCCTTAATAGCATTCCAAACTTCAGCTTCTAAAATTCCACTTCAGTGGCTTTAATCGAAACTTTATCAAAACTGTCAGTCAATCCTGGTTTGAATTTCTATTTATCAAAAGACTTCAGCTTGAAGTGATTAAAAACTTCCTCTATTATCTTTGTTGGCTCATCCACCAAAGAACCTCTTATTGATAAAGAGCATAACATATTTCTCCCCGGCCTGCCTTTTGCCACAATATGAAAAAATATTGTGTTCCTATTCTCCTTCACTGCCAGTCCAATATGGACTTTTGACTTATAATATAGAGAAAAATTCTCTTTTTTCATTCATATCGTTACATAAAGTATGTACATAATTATATAGTAGGGATTCCGACAAATCATAGGATTGTCACAGGATTAACTCCTACAAATCTCGGGATTTGATTCCCATAATCAATTTAAAAATAGAAAGAAAATCTACAAGAATCAATTACAATAAAAATAAAAATCTCAACACTCCTCCTCAAGTTGGTGCATAGATGTCATGCATGCCCAACTTGCCTAAAAACTTTGAGAACACTTAGTTTGAGACTACTTTGGTGAGGATGTCGGCCAACTGATCTTCTGATCGAATCTTTGGCAACTCCACGCTTCTTGCATCCAACTTCTCCTCAACGAAGAGTTTGTCTACCTCGACATGCTTTGTACGATTATGTTGAACCGGATTATAAGCTATATCACATGCTACTTTGTTGTCACAATATAGTCGAATTGGTAGCCTAGATAAGTAACCCAAGTTCTGCAAGAAGAGCCTTAACCAGAATGCCTTATAAATTCCAAGTCTCATCCCTCTATATTCAACTTCTGTACTTGATCGTGCAACAAAATTTTGTTTCTTGCTCCTCCAGTTAACGAGATTACTACCCACAAAGGTAAAATAACCCGAAGTAGATCACTTGTCATCTACTGCTCCAGCCCAGTCAGCATCAGTATATACATTTATATTTTGATCGTTTGTGTTTTAAGTGAATAAAATTCCCTTTCTAGGTGCAGACTTCAGATACCTCAAAATGCGCATGATTGTATTCATATGTTGCTCTCCAGGATTATGCATAAACTGGCTAACAATACTCAATGCATAGGTAAGATCTAGTCTTGTATGTGCTAAGTAGATCAATCTCTCAACAAGTCTTTGGTATCTCCCTTTGTCGACTGATACATGATCAAACTCAATACATAACTTCAAACCTTCTTCTACTAGTGTATGAGCTGGTTGACATGTTGTCATACCAGTCTCCTACAATAAATCTGAGGCATACTTTCTTTGAAAGAGGGAGATTCCTTTATTAGATCTAAACACCTGGATCCTAAAGAAATATTTCAAAGGACCTAGGTCTTTCATTTCGAATTCTTTGGACAAGTATTTTTGTAGAGCCTTCCTTTCTTCTAGATCATTTTCTGTAGCCACCATGTCATCTACATATACAATGAGTATAGTGATCTTTCCTTGTTGTTTCTTTAGGAATAAAGTGTGGTCTAAGTTGCTCTGTCGGTAGTTAAAGGTTGTCATAGACTTTGTAAACCTTCCAAACCATGCTCTCGGAGATTGTTTCAACCCATACAGTGATTTCTTTAATCTGCATACCTTCTGACTGTGCCTCTCTGATATCATGTATCCTGGTGGAAGATCCATGTAGACTTCCTCAGATAACTCACCGTGTAGAAAAGCATTCTTCACATCGAACTGTTGCGATGGCCAATCCAAGTTTGTAGCTAATAACAACAAGACCCACACTGTGTTGATTTTAGCTACAGGAACAAATGTTTCTGTATAATCGATCCCAGAGGTTTAGGAGTACCCTTTTGCCACCAGTCTTGCTTTAAATCGTTCGATTGTACCATCTACTTTATACTTCACGGTTGGAAATCCATCGACATCCAACTGATTTCTTTCCTTGTAAACGATCAACGAGATTCCAAGTTTGCTTCTTTTGTAAGGGTTTCATCTTCTCATTCATAGTGGTTTTCCACCTTGGGTCAGCTAAGGCTTCCTGCACATTGTTAGGAATAGATACAGCAGATAATTGATTTATAAATGACTGATTTGATTCTAACAGACAATGGTTTGACACATAATGATTCATGGGATATTTAACTTTACTAGACAGATTGGGTTCATATGTGAGCTTAGGAATACCTCTAGTGAGACACGGTGGTAACTATTTTCTAGATGGTTTGGACACTAAATCAGGAACATCCGTAGTAAGAAATTGGTTGGGTGTATCAACTGCTTATGGCACGAGGGACTCGAACTCAATCAGTGGTGGAGGTAGAGTCACACTTTCCATTTCTTCCATACCTTCAGTTTCTAGGTGCTCATTACCACTTGAATCCAAGTTGCCCACACCCTGGTTACTTGATTTAGGGAATTCTCTTACCTCAGAGTTATGAAAATCATATTCTACAAAATCATAGTCTAGAGTCTGAATTTCTTTTTGATACTCCCACTTAAGTTCAAGTTCAGAGGAAAAATACATTAATTCTTTATTGAGAACAACATCTATTGTGACAAACATCTGTTGAGTCAGAGGATGAAAAACATCGGTACCCTTTTTTATGTGCAGCATATCCGAGAAAGACACACTGTAACACTCGAGGAGTCAACTTGTTGCGCTGATGCCTGTGGAGATGTATAAATGCTACACAACCGAAGACATGAGGAGGTAAATTTGGGACGGTTGGGGCAACAACTGCTTCTGTAAGTGCTTGGATTGGTGTTTGAAAGTCAATAAATCTTGAGGGAACTCGGTTGATTAAATATGCTACAGAAGTAGGAGCTTCTCCCTAATAGGATAACGACATATGAGCTTCTATTAATGAAGCATGAACAACCTTTGGACTTCATTAAACATAACCAGGTCATCCTAGTACAGTCATCAATAAAAGTAACAAACCAACGTGATCCACCCAAAGTAGAGACTTTGGACGGACCCCAAACATTAGAATGTATAACCATAAAAGCAATTAGACTTTTATTGAAACTTAAAGGAAACGAGGCATGGCGGCTTTTTGCCAATTCACAAACATCACAGCGGAAAGTAGAAATGTCAAAATTTTCAAATAGACTAGGAAATAATTTCTTCAAATAACCAAAGGAAACATGCCCCAAATGTCGATGCCAAAGGAAGATGTCAGATTTCTTCTTCTCCCCCTCAAACCCATCCATAGTCAAAGCTTGTTGTAATTTGTTTGAAGTCTTTGACGCCATGTCCAAATAATACAACTTCCTTTGCCTAACACCGCAACCAATCATTTTTCGTGTTCGGATGTCCTTAAATACACAAAATTCAGGCCAAAAAATTACAACATAAGATAAGACTTTATTTGGGAAACTGAAAAAAGATTATAATTTAAGAATGGAACAATCAAAACAGAATCTAAATTTAAAGTATCAATGAGAGACAAAGAACCTTCCCCAATAATCGGGGTTGCAGTACCATTGGCAGTAGATACAAATTTTTGTAAGGATGGATTAAGAGGAGAGACCTGTCTAGAATCAAATGTCATATGATCTGTGGCACCATAATCAATTATCCATACACTATTAGAAACAGATGTAAAGATATGTAAAACCTCACCACCTTTGTCTACAGTCGCTACCAATCCTGATGCTTGTTTAGCCTCATCATTGTCCAGCCTTGTTTCAACAACCGCAGTAGTAGAGGACGTCTTGGAATTTCTTTTCCACGGATCACGACTATGATCCCACTATTCTGGATAGCCTATAAGTTCAAAATATTTACTTTTGGTATGACTAATTTGGTTGCAATAAGTGCATTTGTATGTAAACTTGTCAACACCATTAGCGGTCACTACAAGAAAACAGGTTTTTAGCGACGCACAGTATTTGCGACGCACAGTGTGCTTCGCTAATAGTCACTATTAGCGACGCACATGTGTGCATCGCAAATAATGTTTTTCCCGCCTAAGAAAAAAGGGGCGCGAAAGCTTTAGCGACGACCAAAAGGTTATTTGCGACGCACTGTGCGTCGCAATAACATGGAACTTTTTGCGACGCACATGTGTGAGTCGCAAATAATCTCTTTTATCTTTAGTGACGCACATTAAAACTATTAGCGACGCTCTATGTGCGTCGCTAATAGTCTGATAAAATCTCAAACATTGCGCGATCTCTCTTTCTCTTGTTCTATTTTTTTTTCTCTCTCTCTCTATCTCTCTGTCTCTTAACTCCTAGATTTGAGTTTGCCGCCACCGTTCGCCGCGCCGCCGCTTCCACCACCACCGTTCGTCGGGCCGTCGCTTCCACCGCCACAGTTCGCCGCGCCTGTCTGTTTTGCATTTGATCTCTCGTTTTCTCTCTCTGGATCGGTCGCTCGTTTCTCTTCGTTGCTCGGTATGAATATCTATCTATCTATATATATATATATATAATTTACATAATTTCTTGAAAGCTATATTGTTTAAATTCTTTTGTATCATATACTCATTAAGCATGCCCCAATGGGAACTTTGTACATGGCATTCAATGAACCGAAGGTTGGAGAATCATTTAGGCGTTAAATGTAAGAGAAGTATAATTTTGGGGTTTTGACTGTGTGAATCTTGGAATCTGATTAAATTCAGGATTGAATGATGCAAATGTTATTGTCTATAAAATCAAGAATCTCTTTCTTTCTTTTTTTCTTTTTCCCTTTCCTTTTTTTGGCTATTCCTCTTTGCAAAAAAAAAATTTTAAAATCAATTATCAAATCATAAATCATGTTCTGAGCTTGCTCATTAATTCATATTGCTAGAAGAAAAATAGCTCACTAAACATCAAAACTTATAGCCTGGAAGAGGGTTTTTAGCATACAATTTAGCCTAGTAAAATTCTCAAAATTTTGGCATTCATTTCTTATTTCTTTTCAAATACAAGTTCATATCCCTAATTTACTTATTATGTTCAAAATTGCATTATAACATCAAGCCCTATGGTGTCAAAATAGGATTTTGTGAAGGTTAGCCTTTAATTTAATTAATTAGAAGATATATCGACAAGATAACAACAACAATGCCATAAACACATTATCATATCATGGCACCAATTTTTATTTATTTATTTATTTTTTGACTCAAGAAATACCTGCATATGCACTTCAAGGCCAATTGTAAACAAATTCTCAACATGACTCCTCTTTCAGTCATGTTCATATACATACATATATATATGTATCTATATTTATATTTATAGAGAGATAGATAAAATAAATATAGTCTAGCTATAATTAGCGTTATAAATGAGTCCAGTCAAGTCAAGTCGAATAATAAATTATTTAAACTTAACTTATTAATATTTTAAGTCAAATCTTAAACGAGGTTTTACTTAAAAAAATATAACAACGACAACGACAACGATAACAATAACGATAGCAATGCGATAAACATCACATCATCATTTAATGACACCATTTTTTTTCCGACTCAAGAAATGCATATGCACTTCAGGCATATTGTACACAAATTTGATTTATTAATATTTTAAGTCAATTTTAAACAAATTTTTATTTAAAAAAAAATATAACAACGAATGACAATAACTATTGATTTTAGTGATAATGACTTCTGATTGGCTTTTTAATCCCCAAAGCATCACAAATCATGTTCTGGGCTTGCTTTTTAAGCAAGTTTACCTTCCAAAGTGCTCCTAGAAAAAGGCATGCATCGCATCATTCTTCTACGGTACATAAATTAAAGATAGTAGATATTTTGCCACTATTCATAACATGTTAATTATTGATGTAGGGCAAATATGGTAGTTGTTAAAATCATAGATATATATTGAAGAGTTATTGTAATATTATTTAATTTTCAAATTTGAGAACTAATATCAAATTAGTTATTTTAGATAAAATTTTTATTTTTTTATTTACGATTTTGAATAAAAAAATTTTATTCTAGCTAGAAAGAATCAAAACTTTTAATATTTATATATAGAGTTGTAAGACTTTATTAAAGACATCTTTTATCTTTGATTTTTTTTAATATAAATAATATTTTTAGAAAATTATTTTCATTTTTGAATATTAACGTACTAGTATTGATTGTTCACGTTCCATGCTGTGTCAATTATCATTCATTTTGTTTCCAAGTATTTGTAAGGCATTTCTAATTATTGGATTTGCATGCCTTGTAAAGTTGATTGTTTAGGAGCTTCCCAAGGTGATTTTTATGTTTTTATTGGACTTATTATGTTTTGATCTTAAGTGACTATTAGGTATTGCCATTTTTTATTGTATATTCCTTCTATTCTTTTGGCGTTGGTAGATGATTAGATTCTTATTTGATGTCAACGTAGTTCGGATTAAGCTAGGTATATTCCATGATACCTTCTGCACTAAAATCATTATTGATGTTGTAAGCTTATATATCTTGTATACTCTTTTACATCAATAAAAATCTTCTTCTTTGCCGATAAAAGGTAATTGCAAGGCACTTAACTTTATAACCAGCAGGGAAACAAGAAGCCTTGGGTGATGAGAGCCTTTTTTTTTCTTTGGGGTAAGTAATGAATTTATTAAGAAGAAGAAAACAAAGCTATACAAAGAAAGCAAGGGCTATAAAAAAAAAAAAAAAAGAGCCCAGACCACAAAAACAAACTGTACAGAGGACTAAAGGAGCAGCCAAAACAAAACTCAAGATGAAAAGATAACATTAAAAATGGCCCATCTCAAGCTTAATTCCCAATCCACATGCATATTGTCAACTTTTCTTGAGAAAGTAACATTGCATTTCAAGTGTTTGGAAATTTGTTGCAGCATATCCTCAAATCTTTTTTTTTTTCTCGAGAAAATGATGGCATGATTAATCTCGTGCGTTTGGAAAAGCACAAAAGTAACGAGAAGAACAACTGTGATTGGCAGAAAATCATGTGCTTCTTCTGTTTAAAGTTACGAGCGTTGAGGTTCTTAAATTTCATTTCCGATACCACTGATAAGATGTCTCTTCTCTGTTTTGACTGTCATACTTGCCAACTAGGTGAAAATATGTCTTCTTCTCCGATGAAAAGGGAGCTTCCAATTTCCAGGCATTTCTTCAAGGTCATGATACCTGGTTTCCTTACAGAATTTGTATGTTCTCTCTTTCTATCTCTCTCTCTCTCTATATATATATATATGTATGTATATCTGTGTTTGTGTGTGTGTGTGTGTGTGTGTGTGTGTGTGGTCAGTCCACGTGTCTTTTCTCTTCTTAATGTAGCAACATTTCATAGTGACTCACACACTCTAATATAGTTTTCTGAATTTCAAATTCGCACAGCTCACTCCATCGGTTTTTTGTAGACAACTAGGTGAAGTAAAATCGGAAGAAGCAATTCTAACAAGTTTTCAAGGGACATGGCATGTCAAAATTGGTAAATGTGCCGAAGGATTTATTTACTTCCGAGAAGGTTGGAATAATTTTGCGCAACACCATGCCCTCTGTCTCGGAGATTTTGTAGTATTTGAGCATATAGGAGACATGCATTTTAATGTGTGTCTATTTGATTCAAGTGCTTGCAAGAAAGAGTTTCCATTGGAGTCAGATCGTGAGATAAAAAGGGAACCCCTTGACCCTGATGAGATCATGGAAGCTTCAACTTCTAGAACAAAAGGTATTCCACATGCAACACCGGATACCATTATATTCGTCTTTTTATATAAATATTATATGATGCACCATATTTTACACACACACACACACACGAACTTACGGCACTCGGTTCGGATGCCTGGTTTAAAACTTATGCAAGTTTCAGCTCCACAAAGGCCCATTTTGGGGTTTTGACAGACCAAAATGTCGGATATCGGCCTAAATACACCGAAACCCCATCACACACCTTAAAAATGATAAAATAAACTTGCACGAACTCACGGCACTCGGTTCAGATGCCCGGTTTGAAACTTATGCAAGTTTCAGCTCCAAAAAGGCCCATTTTGGAGTTTTGACAGACCAAAATACAGGATATCGGCCTAACTACACTGAAACCCCATCACACACCTTAAAAATGATAAAACAAACTTGCACGAACTTACGGCACTCGGTTCGAATGCCCGGTTTGAAACTTATGCAAGTTTCAGCTCCAAAAGGCCCATTTTAGAGTTTTGACAGACCAAAATGCAGGATATCGGTCTAAATACACTGAAACCCCATCACACACCTCAAAAATGATAAAATAAACTTGCACAAACTTAAGGCACTCAGTTCGGATGCCCGGTTTGAAACTTATGCAAGTTTCAGCTCCAAAAAGGCCCATTTTGGGGTTTTGATAGACCAAAATGTCGGATATCGGCCTAAATACACTGAAACCCCATCACACACCTCAAAAATGATAAAATAGACTTATGCTACTTTATGAAGTTCTTACTATTGATGCATGCAAAAAAAAAAAAAAACTATTCACATTCTATGTTCATATATATTTAATAATTGTTCTAATATATATCATTTGATCTTTATTTCAGATTGATCGGGATTATTGTCGCGCCGTCCTTATGTTTTGCATCGGAACTTGTTATTTTTATTTGTTTTTTTTTTTTTTTCTTTTCATGGACATGTGTAGTTACATTAATTAGGAGACAATTTTTAATTTTTTCTATTTATTGTTAAATTGTACTTTTACAAATGTACATTTTTTGGAGACAATTGTTAATTTTTCTTTTTTAATATATTCATTTCAGAATGTTTGTATTTTATTGTATATCGGAATGGATGATTGATACAGGTTTAAACAGAAATGAAACAACAAAAAAAATAAAGCAAATATGGGTTTTTTTTTTTATTTTTTTTTAAAAAAAAACTATTAGCGACGCTCACTGAGCGTCGCTAAAAGTCACCATTAGCGACGCTCAGTATGGGCGTCGCTAAAAATCACTATTAGCGACGCGCACTGCGCGTCGCTAAAGACTACTATTAGCGACGCTCAGTGCGCGTCGCTAATAGTGACTTTTAGCGACGCACACACTGAGCGTCGCTAATGGTGACTTTTAGCGACGCTCAGTGCGTCCTTGTGTATTTTTTGCGACGCGCATACCCAATTTTTAGTGACACTCAGTGTACGTCGCTAAAAGTCACCATTAGCGACGCACAACCCTTTGTGCGTCGCTAATACTATTAGCGACGCCACTATTTGTGACGCCTTAGCGACGCACGGTTGTGCGTCGCAAAAGACTTTTAGCGACGCTCAAGGCCACTATTAGCGACGCACGCGTGCGTCGCTAGTAGTGCCTTTGTTGTAGTGGGTTCTAGGAGGATTAGGCCTTGCTCGTTCTTGCTGGTGCGAGCGATTTTTAGCTACCATAGCAGAAGCTTCAGAATTTTCAGATTCATTTTTCAGAGTGGTACGTCGTACTCCCTCACGACGAATTAAAGAATAGCATTCCTCCAAATTTGGGACTGGTTCTTTACGCAGAATCTCTCCACGAATTTGGTTAAAATCGTCTTCCAATCCTGCAAGAAATATGTGTACCCTCAATCGTTCAATGGACTTCCGATATGCTTTAACATCATCCAGATCTTTCATGACCATTTTATCACAGTGATCTACCTATTGAAAGATTTCAGTCAACTCCCCATAATATACAGAAAGTGGTTTTCCACTTTGTCTAGTGGTGAAGGCCTTCTAGTTCAAGGAAAACACCTGTAATTCATCACTTCCATCATAGAAGACTTTGGATAGGGCACTCTAAATTTCGTGGGTAGGCGTAAATAACGCTTCATAATTTCTGAAGACATGGACATCAATAGCCACCTCTTGACTTTCTGATTTTTAGCATACCATTTTTCATATCCATCTTCAAATTCTGTAGGTGGATCTGTCTTACCACGGATGAAGGAGAGTTTTTCCCGCTCAGCAATATACATTTCCATCAACTGGGACCAAATGTCATAGTTGGATTCAGTAAGAATAATTCTTGCACTAAAAACACTTTCAAATTTAACAAAAATAGGAACTGATTTCATCCCAGACGATTCAGAAATTTCTCCGCTCATAGTTGTTCTGGGTTTGGTTCGATTTTGCAATTTAAAAAAAAAAAAAATTCAAAAATGGGCTCTAGTTCACAAGAGCTTTAGAAATATACGATCAGACCACAGACCACAAATATAGATGGTCAACCTCTAAATAAAAAACTTGATTTCGAATAGATTCGTGTAAAAGCAGCGCAGTAGGAGAAACGAGCAGCAGCATAATCGCTGGTTGGAGGTCGGCGGTCGGCAGTCAACAGTCAGCGGTTGGTGGCCTGTGGTCGGCAGTCAACAGAGCTCTAGTTCGAACTCTGGTGGAAGATTTCGATTACTAGTAAGGTTAACTTCTCTACAATCACTCATGAAAATGATTGTTTCTTTCTTGTGGTTTTGAAGCGATCGAGAAGAAAACGAAGGCGAAAGCTGAAACAAGGCGGCATTGTTGAATTCGACGATTACGTGCTGGAAGAGAAATTTCACTTTCCGATGATGATGCCGAAGGTTCAATCTCTAGAGTCTCGGACACAACCAAGCAAATTATGAATGAATTTGAGCAAAGATTAGCCCCCACTTCTTTTCTAAGTGGGAGTTCCGAAGATCATTCGAAGAGGATTGATGGACAGATTGCTGCAGACTTCGGGTGAGAAAAGACGCAACGAGATTCAACTAATTTCGAAGTCTGAGACTTTGTTCAAAATACAGAAGCTCTATTCGAGACTCTCTTCGATGCCGATGAAAGTCACAGAACATGAACCTGGCTCTGATACCAACTTAAAATACAGAGAAAAATTCTCTTTTTTCATTCGTATCATTACACAGAGTATGTACATGATTATATAACAGGGATTCCCACAAATCACGGGATTGTCAAGAGGACTCCTACAAATCTCAGGATTTGATTCCCACAATCAATCTAAAAATAGAAAGAGAATCTACAAGAATCAATTACAATAAAAATAAAAATCTTAACATTTTGCAACCATACACATTCTACCATTCTACCAACCTCCATATTTCCCCTTTAAGTTTCTTTCTTCTTTCAGCTTTTGACACCAACAGGTTCCTTTCTTCTGCAATTAAATCCAACGAATGCAAATCTAGTTCAACCTTTTTTTAATCTTTCATTTACATTGCCGAAAACCTGCGTATCCAGCTCTTTAATGCCTCTTTCAATCCCTTAAACTTCTTTAGAATCCTGTAACCAGCCTACCCGAACACCTTGACACCCTCCCAAACATTCTTCATGGGAGATAAAAACTCAAGATGTAAGACCTAGGCATTAAAAAACCTAATGGGCTTGGGGCCCCTGTCCTATCCCGCTTCCATTATCAAGACTGGACGGTGATCTGAAAACATTCTAGCCAACCCCATTGTCTAAAGTTGAGTTTTTCCAACCATTCAGTTGTAGTAGAAATCTGTCCAAGCTACTCCACTTATCAGCTTCATCAGATCTTCCCCAAGTGAATTTATTTTATTTTACTTTTTCCTGTTCATCTTAGTTTATTTTGCAGGAAAAAAAATTCAGTTGGATTGTGCTGCATGTAGTTGCTATGGATCGAGTTACGCCTGAACTTATAATTGCCATCTGGTTGGTTTAGTTGCATAATGCTTCAACAAAAATCCAACCTAGAGACCAACTTACAAGGGCCGAAATACTTTTTGTTTGAATAAAAGGCGCAAACCTGTACTAGCCTTCAATTTCAGTATTTTAAAAAAGAAACTTCCGATCCACTCTTGCACAGTTAACCCAATGCACAAGATATTCCAAACCCCTCTTGCACTGCTAGTGTTATGCAAAAAAAATCACAGGACTAACTGATCCACCCCTCAAAATTAGATCTAACCAAGTTAAAGTACGTGAGTTTGCATGTTTGTTGCTTCAATAAACTGCGCACCATTTAGTAATAATATTATTCTTATCAAAATTTTATATCAAAAAATAATTTATAAAATGACGTGGATTGATATGCACCTTCTGATTTGGGATAATTTTTTATAGCAATACTAGTAAATGAAACCTCCCCTTATTGACAAGTACGTGTCATAACTACAACTTATCACCTACATACACAATGCACAAGATATGTGTAAAGTTGTCAGAGAGACACTTATCTTGATATCTAGTTCGAGAAGTGCAATTCAATTTTTTTTTTTTTAATAGATAGCGTTTCTCCGTCAGCTAGTGGATCATATCTGAACCCATATATAACCTAGTTTTCTTCAAAGTCAGTGCTATAGAGAGAGGAGTCCTTGCTTGCATTGAAACAAACTTAAAATCAAAAACCTACAATATGTACATACATATCATTTATACATAATATATATTATATATATATATATATAGATATAGATGTAGATATGCATATAATTAATATACAAGTACTACTACTAGTTGTTTCAGTTCCTACCATGCTTATGATCTCTTTTCCTACCCCACTCGTGCATGCAAAGGTGAAGCTTCTTGGTCGCTGCCAGATAATCCACTGCTTGAAAAGGTGTCAGTATGCTTAACAGCTCCTTGAGCGTACTCAGCCTCAACTGATCAGCCTCGTCCAATATGCCCCGCATCGCTCGTCCGTGTTCATCCAGCGCCTCGTCTGGATCACTGTTCACCTCACCTTTTCCGGTCGAGTCCTTGGCGATCACCGCGATCGGCTGGTCCGCTATGTCCTCCTGCAAACTCGCCAACCGGCTCGATATCTTCTCTTCTTCTCCAACTGTCTTTCTCTGCAAACCATCCACCATAAATAGTTGCTTGGCTGAGAGCACACCGAGGTCACCGGCCGTTTTCATCCCTTGGAGGAACTCAGTGAGTTGTGACTCAACTCTCGATCCCCAAAGCGCATAAAGGAGCCTTATAAACAAAGACGGTCTGCACCCAGCAATCCATAACAGAGAATTCTCTAGCGAAGTGCACCAAGTGGGAGCAAAGAAGGCCGATACATCATCGTGAACGAGACCATTTCGCTGTTGAATATAATCTTGGAAGTGCTGGATATTCTTTTCGACGAGTTGACTCAGCAGCACATCGTATCCGGGGCTGTCAGGCTTCTGCGTTAGAGCTTGGAGGAGCTCTGAGAGGTCTTTTTGTTGAAGGGTCACCCATTTCTCAAAGCTGCAAAGTTGGCGCCCTCGGTCACCAGACTCATCACTTGCCATTGAACCTAGCCTCCCTTTGTGTTAGGTTGTATATGAAATTGTACATTTTTATATGTGTGTGCAAAACATAAATACAGTATACGACTTCGGTGGTGAAGTTATATATATAAACTTTAGTAGGGGACAAAGTGGTCCAAGTAAGGACAAGATAGGGTATCATTTGTGGGTTTTTGGGTTTTGTGGATTGATGCCTGGGTCCATCCATACCAGAAAAGGATAAACTCTTCAATCTGCAACAGTCTTGTTTTTAGGGGGTTGGAAATTTAATGTTATATATATTTTGGTAGCGTAAATCGTAAATATCACATGGGTCTTTTTTGGTCGTGTTTGAAAATTATTTTCGGAAAAACTTGCTTTTTCTCATCCGTTGCGAGTCCTTTCAAAATTACAGATAAAAAAGTTTGGTGACGGGAGATAGTTTGAAATAGTTTTATATTTCAAACTCATGTATGATACACACACATATATATATATATATATATTTAATATTACAATATAACAGTAACATTATTTATTTTATATGCTAAAATTTGATATTCATAAATATGAACTCTTTTTATACTATCTTTATTAGCATATTAAAAATCATAAAAATGGAATGAATATTTTCAAGAAACTTATTAGAAATTGGAAAATCCTATGTACTTAATTATTAAGAGTAGTTTATTAAATTAAAAAATTATATTGGATGTATATATTTCATGATTTGACGTATCGTTAAATAAGATAGTGTAATATTATTTAAAATTTAACATTTAAAAAGATATTTTGTAAAATTATTATTGCTACTTAAAACATGTTCTCACCCTTTTAACAATTGACATTTATATTAATATTTAATTACTACTTTATATAAAAGTAAGATTTTGTACACATACTTACTTATTATCTTAATTAATTATCTTATTCTAAATTGTTGAGTTATTTATAAAATTGCAATTTAATTTATTAACTATTTTATTCTGAACTATTAAATTATTTATAAAATTATCATTGAATATCCGATCAACGATCAAAAAAGTATGAAAGAGAAGGTGCCTTTAACAGACAAGGATTCTGTGTCACTGCAGTTCTGGGACACCTTGATTTCGATGTTGGTTTACATACATATGGTCACACGTGTCCTCCCTAATTCATGCAAGTTGCGACACGTATTAATATCCCCTAACATTTATTGAATGACTAATTCTTGGATGGATATATTTGTAAATCAAATTATATTTTGTCAATCAGATAGATTTTATTTTATTTTTTAAAACTGAAATAATTTATTTAGATGACAAATTATGGTTGGCATGATTCATATTTCAAGTTCATACAAAAAGAATTCCTATTACATAAAAAATGCTAAAAATACAAAAAAAAGTTATCTAAGCATTTTTTTTCAAAGTTAACACACATACGATAGGATGGTAAAAAAATAAATAAATTATTATTCCATATTAGTGGACTTTTAAGAGTTTGAGTGGCATTTAAGAAATTTCTGTTTCATAAAGGCTTGACCTTTTGTGATAGTAAAGTAGACTTATTTTTCGTTATTACCCTAACGCAAGCGTCAGTAATAAAACTCTCGCATGTATCATGAATTTATTATGGAAAAAAAGTAGTATTCTGTTATGCACAACAGTGAAGTTTCTACTCACGTGAAAAAACGTCAAAAATAATCTCTTTTTTTCAACGCTAGACTACATTGCCAGTATTAATTCTTATTTTCAATGAAACCCATGTGTGGAAAATAAATTATTAATACAACACATTTCTTGGTCCGTATTAATTTTGAAAATCCCAATTACCGACAAGGACGTGCATCAGAAATGAAATTAACAGTACAAAAATAGGTTTTTACCGATGCTCACTATTAGCAACGCTCGCATAAACGTCGCTAATAATGAGTGAGAATTAACGACATACACAGGGTACGCATCGCCAATAACGGATGGAAATGTAATTTTTCACCCGCGGAAAATTATTTGCGGCACCTAACAACTATTAACAATGCACATAAAACATCGCTAATAATTCAATAACTTTTTTCGACGCACACTTAGACATCACCAATAAAAAAAAATTTCAATAAACAAAACGATGTTGTTTAGTATTTAAACTTGATAATTGGCAACATATACCTGGAACTTTAGTGACACACAGTGAGAGTTGCTAAAGATCCCTAAATCACCAAATCATTCGGCAGATCGCTATCCACACCTCAATTCTCTCTCTCACTCTACAACAATAATTGACACCACCGTCTCTCTATTCACCGTTATTCGCACTGGTCGACACCACCATTCTACTCTCACTCTCTCTCTCTTCCTTTCGTACCGAAGCTTTATATATTTGTGTGTTGTTTCATATATGTCTTGATTAATTTAAAGATATCAAAATATAAAAAGTTCGTTTGTTGTTTTATTTTGTTTCTTTGCCTTTTTGTTGTCTTTTAATGAGATATATATCGTGGAAGCTAATGATATAAGTAGTATAACTAAAAATTTTAAAAATAAGATGAGTAGGCAACTGAAAGTTTTTCATTGACCCTTTATATTTGTTTGGCTTGTTTCATCTTAATATATATTTAACTTTAATATGCAGGTGGAGTTTGTAAGATGTAGATTTAAAGTTGGACAATTACAGTAATTTGATCATTAAAAGTTATTGTGGGTTCATTTGGTACTTTATGATTCTTTCAAAGAATTTCTTGAGGGTCGTGTGGTGGCTTTTCCTATCTTTAGAATTTATGATCATGTCATCGACATACACCTCTACCTCCTTATGGATCAAGTCATGCAAGATAGTGGTTGCTGCTCTTTGGTATGTAACCCCTGCTTTTTTAAGTTCGAAGGACATAACAGTGTAACAAAAGGTGCCCCACCATGTTATAAAGGCGGACTTTTTCGTGTAGTTTCAGTACATTTTGATTTGATTATACCTCAAAAAACTGTCGACAAATGACACCATGACTTGATAGGCTATGTTGTATACTAGCAGGTTTATGTTGGGCAAAGGCAAATTGTCATTTGGATAAGTTTTGTTGAGATCCCTATAGTGTATACACATGCGGACCTTCCCGTCTTTCTTGGGTACGGATACTATGTTAGCCAACCATTCGGAGTATTCTACCACAGTTAAAAACCTATAGTTTATTTTTTTATACCACTTTTTTGACTTTGAGAGACCACTCGAATCTCAATTTTCTAAGCTTTTGCTTGACAGGCTTGGCCTCAAGAAAGGTATGGATTTTTTGTTGGACAATATTTGTGTCCAAGCCTGGCATGTCCTTGTAGGACTACGCAAAAACATCTTGAAATTCTTTCAATTGTTCAATCAGATCTTCTTTTTCAACTTGGTCTAAGGTGGCACCAATCTTTACTTCCTTTGTTCATTCTCTAACCCAAAGTTGATAGTCAATGTTTGTTCCATAACTATTTGAGCCCTATCTTTTTTTTTTTTGGTGATTTGTTTGGTGATGTCTATTAAGAACTTCCTATCCTCTAGATCAAAATTTTGGTAAGAATCATTCTCATCATCACATTCATTATTTTCAATTAAGGGATACTTGAAAGAAACACTTATTTCATTAAAGAGAAAATCAAAAAGAACATAGTCTACAAGTTTATCAAGATTAAGAAAATTTAAGTCAAATGACTTCTACAAGTTTATCAAGATTAAGAAAATTTAAGTCAAATGACTTATCAAGGTCACAGCAGGATACTCACCTCTCCTTTTTTTTTTGTTATTCATTACCCCTCTAAAGGAGGTACATCACCCAAGACATATAATGTAAAAATTAAAAAAAAAAAAAAAGAATACAATAATAAGTAAAATATGTTGTCATGTATTTTATCTACATCTATGTAGCTGCCTAACATATACACATTACTCGGGCAAAGAGTTTAGACACAAATTTAGAATGACAAAAAGAGCTAAAATAAAAGGGTTAGATGCTTTGGGTCTACAAATACAGATTGAGACAACAAAAAAAAAATAATTGAATAAATAAATAAATTATGAAAATCATCTCTTTCCTTGGAAGATGGACAGGAATTATAGGTAATTTTTTATGCAAATTGTCAGAAAGCATTGACCTTAACAGAGGATGGGAAGTTGAAAAAGTATCATAAGTAAAATTATACATGGACGATACAAATAGCCTAACCGAGTGACTTCTCCTTGGAATTTAACAAACAGAAGAGCCTCATTTCCTCCTTTATCTCGACAACTTTCCATCATCACTTCCTTATGTTCCTTATGTTCCTCTCCCTTTTTCCCTCCTCCTTTCGCCAAGAACCCTCTTAAATACAAAAATAAATTTTATGAAAAATTAGGGCCTTATTTATTATTGACTTCTACATCAAAGTTGTTGTTCTTAGGTGGCAGAATATCTTAAAAAGACTAAGAGGAAATTCTAAATTTTTATTACATCAACTTAAGAGGTAGGAGTTTCTAACTTAAGGTTAAAAGTGGAATGTCTAGGATATTATATTCTTATTGTCCTTTTTAGGATGCCGCCTCGAGGTCGAGGTTAAGGTAGAGGTTGAGGTTAAGGTTGAGGTAAGGAAAGACCAAAAGCTCTCCAACCTTATATTGCCCCCCAGATTCAAGTGGATGGGGCAGAAATTACAAAAGGTGTGATGGAGTTTATGCAGCAATTTATGAAGGCCCAGCAAAATAAGGCACATTCTTAGACTCAAGCTGGGGAAAATTAAGCCACTACAGCCATGAGGGAGTTCCCAAAGCTCAACCCTCTCAAATTCTGAGAAGATCCTGATCCACTTACCGCTGAGTACTGGCTAAGGAGTGTCACTAGAATCCTTGACTCCTTACAGATCTATGAGGATGATTTGAGGATCAATTTTGCCACCCTCTTGCTAGAGGATGAGGCACTGAATTTGTAGGATGCGGTTAAGACTTCTATGGTAATAGAATGGGAGCTCTTCGCTATCATATTCTTGGAGAAACAATTTCTAGAGGTTACTAGAAATGCATTGTGACGAGAGTTCGTCCATTTATATTTGGAGGACATGACTGTGACTCAATATGAGTCCAGATTCTCTATACTTTCCCATTTCGCCCCACAGCTTGTTTCAAATAAGGCCTCTAAGGCCCGTGCCTTTAAGTTCGGATTGAGACCATCTATTCGCACTAAGGTAATACCTCTCAAGTTCTGGGTGTACTCCGAACTTTATGAAAGAACACTACTAATAGAGGATGAGGCAAAGAATACGCAAAAGATTCGAGATGCTAAGTTCTAGGCTAGAGGTGCCAGTTCGAGTTCCTACCCTAAGATGAGGGATAAGAAGAGACAGAGATAAGCCACTCCACATTCATAGGGCCAGATACAATAGTAGCAACACTCTACACCCTCATCATTTTCTACGCTAGATAGGCCTCCTCAAGGGAGGATTATTTGTCACCATTATCGACAGACTGGACACTGTAGGGCAGACTATCCACAGAGAGCACAGGCACAGAATAGGTGACTCGCTCAGACTTGGGACCAAAGTTAGACACAAAGTAGAGGCCAGTCCTCGGGCTGGGGACAAGGAGTTTTTTGCTATCAGTGTGGAGAGCCCAATACCATTCGTCATTGTCCTTCATCACAAGGAGTCTAGGCTTCATCAGATTTTCAACAACCTTGTCCTTCTTAGACTGTCCAATCACAGCAGAGCTTCAAGCCACCATTTTTTCCTCTAGTGCTTGCATTTTCTACAGAAAACTCTAAGCCAACTCAAGGGGCTGCTTCATCAACAGTAGCTTCACAGACTCCACAACGTGGCACAAGACAATAGGGCCTCCAGTAGACTAAGGGCAGGGTATTCACAGTCACAACAACCAATGCATCAATAGGACCACCATATCAAAGGTACTATCTTGGTGTTAAATTCATGGGCTAGTGTATTGATTGATTCTGGTGCCTCTTATTCTTCCATTTCTGCATCATTTGCTTTTATACTGGGTTTATATATGGACATGTTAGACCATTTACTTCGAGTATAGACTCCTGTTGGGGGTAAAGTTGTACTTAGGAGAGTTTGTCGCTCATGTGAGATTGAGGTAGCAGATCGTCGATTTGTCTTTGATTTTATTATGCTAGACATGATAGGGTTTGATATTATCCTGTGCATGGATTGGTTAATTACCTACCGGGTGACTATTGATTGTTATAGACGGAGAGTGACAATATGTACTCCTAAGAAAGGCTGCTTCTATTTCTTGGGTGACAAGAGTGACATGACCACTCCACGACCATTAGATTCGCATGATTTGGGCAAACTCAGTTGCATGTTTTCTAGTTAGGCAATGAGTGACAAGGATAGTTATCGCTAGTAGTACGAGACTTTCTTGATGTGTTTCTCGATGATCTAGTTGAGTTATCGCTTCACCGTGAGATAGAGTTCTCCATTGATTTGACACCAGGCACCGTAGCTATTTTGATAGCACCTTATCGTATGGCACCTATTGAGTTACGAGAGCTAAAGGTGCAAATAGAGAAACTATTAGAAAAGGATTTCATTCGACCTAACATTTCACTATGGGGAGCTCCAGCACTCTTCGCGAAGAAGAAAGATGGATCACTCCAATTATGAATCGATTATCGTATGCTAAATCGAGTTACTGTGAAGAACAAGTACCCTTTACCACGCATGAATGACTTATTTGATCAGTTGAGCAAATCTGTATGCTTTTCCAAGATTGATTTAAGATCAGGTTATCACCAGTTGAGGGTGAAGGGGGAGGATATCTCAAAAACAGCTTTCTGTACTCGGTATGGCCACTACGAGTACCTTATTTGGGTTGACGAATGCCTTTACAACATTTACGAACCTAATAAACTACGTATTTCGAGAGTACCTAGACACATTTTTCATTGTCTTTGTGAATAACATTTTGATATATTCACTATCGAAGGAGAAGCATAAGGAACACCTTCGCCTTACACTACAGATCCTGAGGGAGCATCAGTTGTGTGTCCAACTCAAGAAGTGTGAGTTTTGGCTTACTAAGGTGAAATTTTTGGGACATATTGTCTTACAAGATGGTGTATCTGTCGATCCTTCCAAGATAGAGGTTGTGATGACTTGGGAAAGACCGAAGAATGTGTTTGAGATCGGTAGCTTGGGCCTAGTTAGTTATTACTGTAGGTTTATTAAGGGATTTTCTCGGTTAACGATGCCTATAACACACCTTGCCAGAAAGGGTGCCTGATTTCTATGGGATGATTCATATAAGCATTCATTTCAAGAGTTGAAAACTTGACTCACCACCGCGCCAATTCTTGCCATTCATAAAAGTGGGGTAGGGTATATAGTTTATTATGACGCTTCGCGGGACGAATTAGGGTGTGTGTTTATGTAGCAGAGCAGGGCCATTACCTATGGTTCATGACAATTGAAGCCTCACAAGAAGAACTACTTGACACATGATTTAGAGTTAGCAACAGTGATATTTGCCTTGAAGAGTTGGAGGTACTACTTGTATAGCAAGTGATTCGAGGTATTCTCAGATCACAAAAGACTCAAGTACCTTTTCTCCCAAACGGAGTTGAACATGAGGCAATGAAGGTGGATAGAGTACATAGAGGATTATGACTTTGACTTACAATACCATCCGGGAAAGGCAAATGTAATGGCAAACGCACTTAGCAGGAAGTCATAGGAAAATCTAGCCAGCATTTCCATTCAAGAGTTGGAAATTCTTAGAGTAGTTGGAGAGTTTGATTTGATCCTTGAGGAAACTAGGGAGTGTGTTACCCTATGTTTTATGGTGGCACTACCTACACTTGTGAGTAGAGTGGTTGAGTCATAGCAGGTTGATGTCAAGGTCGATACCATTCGTAGTCGCATTCTTGGGGGCGAGATAGTCGCGAATTGGATGCTTTATACCGATTGTGGTTTGAGATTCCAAGGTAGATTATATGTTTCACTTACTTGTCGTGAGGATATACTTCAACAATTTCACCATTCACGACTTGCAGTTCATCCCGGCAGTACAAAGATGTATCGTGACTCACATTGCCTGTATTGGTGAAAAGGGATAAAGGGAGACGTGGCTAGTTTTGTGAGTAAATTCTTGACGTGTCACCAGATTAAGGCCGAGCACCAGAGGCCTGCAGGATTACTTCAACCATTGCTAGTAGCCAAGTGGAAGTGGGAGAACGTGACTATAGACTTTGTGATAGGTTTGCCAAAATCACTACGGGGACACGATGCCGTATGGGTTGTTGTGGATCGATTGACCAAGTCCGCTCACTTCTTGCCATCCAGCTTACAGATTCAGTTGATACGCTTAGTCGTTGTATATCCGGGAGATAATACGCCTTCACAGCATTCCGGTGTCTATCATCTTAGATCGGGATCCATATTTTACAGCTCGATTTTGGCAGAGTCTATAGGCAGCCTTAAGGATTGAGTTGTCACTCAGCACATCTTTTCAACTAGAGACCAATAGCTAGTCTGAGTGCACTATCTAGATTCCTGAGGATATGTTACGTTTTTGTGTTATGGATTTTTGGGGTAGTTGGTAGGACCACTTGTCGTTGGTCGAGTTTGCCTATAACAACAGCTACCAGTCGAGTATTGAGATGGCACCATTCGAGGCCTTGTACGGGAGACCGTGTAGATCACATATTTAGTAGATTGAGACAAAAAAGTCTATTGTATTAGGACTAGACTTAGTGTAGGAGACTACTAAGAAGATTAAAGTGATTAGACTGTGGTTGATGATAGCACAGAGTCGCCAGAAGAGCTATGCAGACTAGAGACAACGACCTTGACATTTGAGGTTAGGGATCATATGTTCTTGAAAGTCGGACCGCGAAAAGGATTGACACGCTTTGGGCATATTAGTAAGTTGGCACCGCAATTCAATGGACCTTTTGAGATCCTTGATAAGATTAAAGAAGTGGCTTATTGGTTGGCCTTATCGCCATGGTTGTCAAGTGTCCACAATGTATTCCACGTGCCCATGCTTTGAAAATATAAGCCAGATCCTTCACATGTTTTACATTAGGCCGAGTTGGATATAGAGAATGATGCATCCTAAGAGAAGCGACTAGTAAGGGTCCTTGACTCTTGTAGAGAAATATCATTCCTTTAGTCAAAATCCTTTGAGACACCGCGTATTGGAGGAAACTACTTAGAAGCGAGAGGTAGAGTTTCGCACCAAGTATCCAGAATTATTTACCGAGCAAGGTATGTGTTAAATTTCGAGGACAAATTTTTTGTTTGGTGGAGAGAATGTAATGTCCTGGAAAATAAAAAAAAAATAATAATTAATAATGATATATTTTGTGCTAAATCGTGACGATTTGTATGTGGATAATTCAAGACTTGACATGTTTAGTAATGGTCAATCAAATTCTATTGTTAGATAGAATATATTTTAATTATGCATTATTTATTTTACTTAGTTATGTCCTTTATAATCTGATGCATGGAAATTTATAAATTGGTATAGTTAAAAAAAATGAATAAATAATTAATTCATGAAATTGTATGAATTATACGTGTACACGTGTAAGGGTAATACATAAATATTTAAAGGAAATTAAATGGAATAAAATATTAGCCCACAACTATTGTAGCATATGTGTATTGTTACTATATAGACTTATGTACATTCATGTATAAATACATATAAAAAAAGGGTAGGTCATTACGTGATGACGTCATCACATCAACCACAACCATATATATATATATACACACTCTCATGGAAAGAATGTGATGCGCCAAAAAATAACGAACCAATCTGAACTTGACACGTGTTTAGCTTCGTTTAATGTGCAGGCCAAGAGGTAATGCGTCATCCAGATTTGACAACAAACCAATGAGTTTGGGGCACTAGCTCTTGATGGTTCCGATCTCAGACGCAGCCTTGCCAGCCCCACCGACCTCAAAACAAGGAAAGAGAACGCGATATGAAAACTACCATTTTGGGATGTATTCCAATCCCTGCTTTCACGGAGATCAAAATGGAAACTGTCATCTACTGACGACTATAAATCCCGACTTGTATGGCACCAAATCCTTGTCAATATAGGAGGTAAACGCCATATAAATACAAGGCTAAGGTATGCTTTATAGACACATTCATTCATTTAATTACATTCTTATAAAATTATTCTCTTTACTAACTTCATCATCGGAATGGCTATCGCCGGAGCCAACCCGGCGGCACTTTGATCCCTTTTTTAGAGTTCGTGACAGAAGAGGTGGAACGGAGCTCCTATCAGACAAAAAGTGCAGCATCAGTTTGGCATCGTCTGTGGGAATGTAAATCGTTCTTTTAACCTTTTCGTCTCAAAACCAGCTTCTTCGTTATGGCTCCCAACCTTCGTCCAAGACAGGGCATCCAGAACCCCCAAAATCAGCCTTTGACTAAAAGCAAAAGGGGGAACTCCTGATCCTATACAATAGTAGCTAGCTTAGATCCAACAGCAGTCTGACCTAATGCAGGAGTAGCTCCTTGCCATATCTCAGGTTTTGGCCTTTCTGACCCAAAACCTACAAAGCAACCCCATCCACCTTCCTCAAAGTATACCTAATGAAGAGATTCGACCTCCTACTACAATGGATGGAAGGCCTCATAATGAAGAGGACCTCAACACACAACTGGCACATCCCCAAGGCACCGTTCATATAGAGGGTGACCCCCAGCCATCACACGCCCTTGGAGGAGGGGTACTAACTTCTTATCCTACTGTCCATTACCACAACAGGATAAGGATTCTAACCCTAGCAACCTCGGGGGCCGATCCAGTGCCACCGGAGTTTCAACCATCGCGTGTTTTAGTTCTCCCAACTTATAGAGGCCAACGCCACCCTACCACTACCGGGCAAGGTTTCCCTCTGCATACGGGACATACGGGACCCGAGGCGGCAAGGCAAGGGCAGCATCAGCCAGCTCTGTCCAGAATGCCTCCAAGGATAGAGGAAGTGGCAGATTCCATCGAATAGACCATCCTCACTAAAAGGACCCATGTCCCACCAGAGCAGGATGAGCTAGCAAAATTGCTCAAGAGATTCACCACTCCATTCACCCCAGCCATAATGGTAGAGGAAAGCCCCAAAATATTTGTTGTCCCGAAGTTCACCTTGTATGACAAGTTAAAAGACCCCAAGGACCACCTCTCCCATTATCAGCACATGATGGCCTTGCATGGGGCCACCGACGCCTTTATGTGTCTTACGTTTGTAACAAGCTTCAAGGGTACCGCCTTAAAGTGGTTTCACAACCTCCCTCAAGAGTTAATCATTAAATTTTACGAACTTAGTAGGTGGTTCCTTGACAGGTTCCTGACCAGCAGAAGGCTAAGGAAGGGCCCCGAGTTTCTGCTAACAATAAAGCAACATAAGGAGGAATCGCTTCGGGAATACGTTGCTCGATTCAATTCTGAGCTTACGGAGATTACGAACTATAGCCCGAGCTTTTTAGTAGTAGCCCACAATGCAGGCCTGGGCACCAAGCGATTCTAGGACTTCTTGACAAAGAATCCTCCAACTGATATGGCGTCACTCATGGAGCGTACGCAAAAGTATATAAACTTGGAGGACACAAAGACGTATTTCTAAAAACTCAAAGAGCAAGCTCAGAAGGACATTCATACCCAGAAAATGGACTCTAGTACTACCAAGAAGAGGGGCAGGAGTCCTGACAAGAGGACGGCGCCCAGACCTCAGAACAATCTCAATCCTAGAAGGTACAAAACATTCACACCTCTAAACGCCTCCCTCACTCATATACTCTAGCAGGTTCGGACACAAGAAAACCTGAGATGGCCAGAGCCATTAAAAAAAATTCCTGACTCCAGAGATCACAGCAAATACTACCACTTTTACAAGGATTATGGGCACACCACCGATGAATGTAGGGCCCTCAAACAAGAAATTGAACAACTGATCCGAAGGGGATGTCTAAGGGAATTCATCCGACAAGACGAGAGGCAAAATCCCTGAAATGACAGGCCACAACAAAGGAGGCAAAAGCAGAGGCCTAAACAAAGGGAGGCTCGAAACGAACAGCCACGCCAGAATAATCAAGTCATCTTCGTCCTCCATGCCGATAATTTTTTGGTCGGGATGTCCAACAAAGCTAGAAAGTGTTATGCTGAGGAGGTAAGGACAGAACAAAAGATCTTCCAGATCTCCGCAACTGAGAAAAGGCCAAGGCCTATGCTGCAAATCCAGTTCTCAAAACTGGACCTTGTCGGGGTGTACTGCCCTCACAGTGATGCCCTCGTCATCTCACTTAAAGTTGTGAACTTCGAAATTATGAAAGTATTGGTGGACAAAGGGATTTCCACCAACGTGTTGTTTTATGAAACTTTTCAGCATATGAAAATCAGTGCCAATAACCTCAAAGCCACCACTGCTGTAATGGCAGGATTCGATGGGAACCTGAGCACCCCAGTGGGCAGGATAGACCTCCCGACCACAGTGGGAGAGAGGAATGCCCAGAAGATGATAATCTCTGAGTACATAGTCTTGGACTCCAAGTCTCCCTACAATGTCATCATAGGAACGCCATGGCTCTATCAGATGGAGGCGGTCACCTCCACCCTCCACCAATGCCTAAAATATATTTAGAATGATAGGGTCTTCACCATTAAAGGTTGTCAATCAATAGCCCAGGAATGCCACGCTGTGGCATTGAAAGCAAAAGCTTACAAATAGCAATCACAGGAACCTCGGGAGGAAATAAATCTTGCACCTTCTAAGTTTTGTAAGACTATAGAGTGTCCCTCCAAGATTGAGGAGCCGCTAAGCCTAAGGGGGAGTGATAGCTTAACCAAACCAACACAGGACCCCATCAAGGTACTGGTAAGTTCTGAAGGTAGAGGGCATTACCTACAACTCGGCGCAGACCTACCCTCGTCTGAGTAGAAAGAGATTGTTGATTTCCTAAAGGATAATCTATGAGTCTTTACTTGGGAAACTAAGGACATGGAAGGGATAGACCCTAGTCTCATCTCCCATAAGCTAATGACTGATCCAAACCATCCTCCGGTAAGACAGAAGAGGAGGACTTTCGCCCCTGAGAGGCACGAAATCATTAATGATGAGGTCCAAAGGTTGTTGAATGCTAGGATGATAAAGGGGGTGTTCTATCCAGAATGGCTCGCCAATACAGTTCTTGCCAAGAAAAAGAATGGCAAATAACGGTTCTACGTTGACTATACAGACCAACAAAGCCTATCCTATAGACAGTTTTTCCCTTTCAAGGATCAACTAGATAGTCAATGTAACTGCGGGGCACGAGTTGATGAGCTTCATGGATACATATTCAGGATACAATCAGATTCAGATGTACCCTCAAAATCAAAAAAAGACGGCCTTCATCTCTGAACGGGGTCTATACTACTATAGGGTGATGCCATCTGGACTGAAGAATGCCGGTGCTACATACCAACGGTTAGTGAACAAAATATTCGACTCCTTAATCGGCAGCACAATGGAGGCTTACATAGACGATATGTTGGTCAAGAACCTTAAAAAGAATGAGCATATCCAGCACTTAAGTTAGACGTTCGACATATTGAAACAGCACAAGATGAAGTTAAACCCCTCAAAGTGTACCTTCGGGATCACAAGGGGGAAATTCCTGGGTTTTCTAGTCTCTCAGAGGGGAATAGAGGCAGACCCCTCGCAAATTAAAGCATTAACTGAGCTAGAATCACCAAGGACCAAGAAAGACATCCAGGCATTGAATGAAAGAATAGCTGTTTTGAATCGGTTCATCTCTAGATCTACCGACCGCTGCCTCCCATTCTTCAAAGCCCTAAGAGGGAGCAAAGACCTTGAATAGACCCCTGAATGCGATAAGGCTTTCTTGGAATTAAAGCAATACATGGCATCCCTCGAGCTCTTTTCCAAACCAGTACAAGAGGAAAGACTTTTTTTGTATCTCGCAGTATCAGAGAACGCCGTTAGTTCGACACTAGTCCGAAAAGAGAGGGGTATTTAAAAGCCCATTTTTTAAGTCAGCAAAGTGCTTTTGGATACTGAGAAAAGATATCCTGAGGTTGAGAAGTTGGCCTTTGCCCTAGTAATGTCCGCTCGAAAGCTCAGACCTTACTTTCAAGCACACCCCATTGTGATTCCTACATCCTACCCTCTGAAAGCCATTTTGCACAAGCCTAAAGTCTCAGGGCAGCTAGTCAAGTGGTCAGTGGAACTCAGAGAATTTGATATATCTTACATACCTCGGACCTCTATTAAAGGCCAAGCGTTGGCAGATTTCATCGCAGAATTTAGTCCAACGCTACGCGATAAATCCAAGGTCAGTATGGATGCGGCGGTATGGCAACTTTATGCCGACGGTTCATCTACTAACAAAGGTTCTACAATTGGCATCATACTCCGGTCCCCAAATGGAATTACAATGGAAAAAGTGGTCACCCTGGGCTTCAGAGCTTCAAATAATGAAGCTGAATATGAAGGCCTAATCCTCGGTATGAGGTTGGCCCTGGGATACGAAGCTCGGAGCCTTGAAGGTCTATCTTAATGCACAAATCTCCAGATCTAGTCAATTTTTAATAACCCCTACAAGCCTTGTATCCATTACAAGCGTTATAGGCATGGTCTATCTTAATGCACTGATCTCTAGATCAAGTCTATTTTCAATAACCCCTATAAGCCTTGTATCCATTACAAGCGTTGTAGGCATGGTTTATCTTAATGCACAGATCTCTGGATCTGGTCCATTTTCAATAACCCCTACAAGCCTTATATCCATTACAAGTGTTGTAGGCATGGTCTATCTTAATGCACAGATCTTCAGATCTGGTTCATTTTCAAAAACCCCTATAAGCTTTGTATCCAGAACAAGCGTTGTAGGCATGGTCTATCTTAATGCACAGATCTCTAGATCTGGTCCATTTTCAATAACCCCTACCAGCCTTATATCCATTATAAGTGTTGTAGGCTTGGTCTATCTTAATTCGCGGATCTCCAAATCTGGTCCATCTTTCTACAAATCCTCAAGCTATGACAGTTTTATTTTTGACTTAGTTGAAAGTACTCCAGGTCTGAGTATTTCATCCTGACCGAATTATTCCAAGTCTAAGAGCTTTATTTTTTGCTAAGTAATTCAGATCTGAATATAGTACCTTCTTTTGGTTGTATTCCAAGTCTAGAGTCTTAACATTAAGCTCAGTTACTAGTATTTCAAGCTAAGACGACTTTGAAATTTAATCATATAAAACAGTGGTGAACAAACAAGCGTTTTTCATTGATAGGCCCGAAAGGGCTAAAGATTACAAAAAAAAAAAAAAACTAACTAAACAACCCTATTCAAGGGTCTATGGTAATAAGGGTAGCTTCGGCAGCTAATGCGACATCTTCTGTAGGTAAGGCTGGGACGGACTCCGGAAGGTTCAATTCTGTATCATTCACCTCTACCCTGTCCACCCTAGAAATATCAAGGTCAGGGTAGAGGTTCTGAATCTTCTTTCTGAAAAGCTCGTACCCAGAGTCCACGAACTCACCTCCCAGTTGGTTTAGCTCATTCATGAGCTCCTTCTCGAACTCTTCCTTGGCCGCCGCCCTAGTTACCTCAATGCTAGAAGACAACTTCAGAGCTGCCTCAACTTCTGCCTCCTTTTTCTCCTTCTTCAATGCCTCCAGAGCAGAAAAGAGGTCATTCCACTATAACTCTAGGATAGCCACGATGCTCAAGGCTTTCTTATACTTCTCCTCAAAGGAAAGAGACGTGAAGTGACATGCCTCGAGCTCGAGACAGGCCCCATCTAGCTCGGCCTAGGGTTGGTTTATTCTTTCAGACTTTTCAAGATGGTTCATTATGGCAACCATGGCATGAGTGGCCTGTATATGAATAAATGTGTATATATATACCTAAACATGCTTACCCTAATGTGTGCTACCATTAGGTCTCTGGCAATCCGACGAGGCTTCACGGTCTTGAAGCACTTCGTGACTGAAGACCACGACTCCTCGTATGCCGCTCTCATTACCTCTTCCCCACTCCCTGCGTTGGCAACTTCTAGAGGAATAGTGTTCATCCTCTCCTTACCACGGTGGGCTGAACTGGCCTCTGGTGCTGGAGCTGGTGGTGGCTCATTAGCAACAGCAGGTGCCGCTGGTTCCGTAGTGACCTCTGGATTACTAGACACTCCAACATCAATCCTTCTCTTCTTTTGGGGAGGAATAGCAGCAATAGAAGGGGAGGGACTCCCGGCCATCCTCATACCGGGTGTGTAGTTCGCCAACACCGATTTCTTCAGAGCGGCAGACTTTCTTTTCACCAAATTTGCCTCCATGAAATTTTGTAGTGTCAGGACTCGATAGTGAGGGCGGTCGAGAGGGTGCAGTAACCTCTGGTACTTCTCTTGGAGTTCTGGGGTAAAGGCTGACCTTTTTCAAGCCCTCTTATTTGCAAAACAATACACAAAACAATAAATAAGTAAAAAAAGAAAAGGGGGGATAAAGAAACAGCTAGCAACTGCAAGTCTAATGTCTCACCCTTAAAGTCAGTATGCTGAGGGAAGAGACTCAACCAGTCTTTAAAGTCTTCGTGTTCCCAGCCTCCACCAATAAAGAAGTACCACTTCTTTCACATTTTGTTGGAAGTGGGTACCGAAGTCAAGGGTCTGAACCTCTTATCAAAGGACATGTAATAGAGTCCCTCCGATCTAAGGTACTTCATGTCCATATTACTTCGAATGAGGTCTATGTCCACCTTAACCCTATTTTTATGACCTAATACTAGAAAGGCCATGAGTTGCCTCCAGCTATTGATATTTAGCTTGGCAGGACAAATTTTGAACCAACTAAAAAATTTATTCAAAATGGGGTGTAGAGGAAATCGTACGCCGATCTTGAACCTTTCGACATACGCACAAATCTCCCCCCTCATGATGTCCGAAGGACGATCTACTTTTCTGGGGACCCTACAAGACACGTTCTCTGAAAAGCCATAATAATTCTTGAGGGAACTTAACATCTCCTTAGTCATGGCACTCTCTCCCCCCTCTCTTTGAGATTGGCCCGAGGTGCCGACCTCCTTGTTCCTAGATTCGAGGTGAGCTTCAACAAACACCGCATCAGAATCACTACTAGAAGAGTCACCGTCTGTCCTCCCGAATGTGGGGGTCTTATCACCTCTCATACCTACACTTGCCCTAATTTCCCTATAATCAAACTGGGTATCGGAACCCGACATGATGAAGTTACAAGAAGGGGGATAAAAAATGTATTAAAAAAAAAAAGGAAATAAAAAAAGTGACTAAAAGTAGCAGAAGGGAAAGAGAAAGTTACCAACTAGCAGGAAAAGGGGGAGATAGGTGACGGAAAGCTTCTCGGACGAACCAAAAATTGTAAAAATCTCTTTTTCACAATCAACACTATGTAAAGACCGTAAAAGAGTCTCAAATGACCACTTCAACTGTTTATAAGAACCAATAGGAGTGTCATTTAATGCATCAAAAATTGAGGGTCGACGGGATAATGATAACCTCGATTGCCGAATCGATGGCACACATAACGACTCTTGTTCCCTTGAAATACGGAATAGCGCATTAATAAGAACAGGCATGACCCTTCAGAAACCCTAGCCTAAGTTCTGTACGTGTTCCTAGAACTAAGGCTCGGGGGGAGTAGTTGATGAGCCAAAAAATAATGAACTAATCTGAACTTAACACGTGTTTAGCTTCGTTTAATGTGCAGGCTAGGAGGTAACGCGTCATCCAGATCTAACAACAGACCAACGAGTTCGGGGCACTAGCTCTTGATGGTTCCGATCTGAAACGCTGCCTTGCCAGCCCCACCAACCTCAAAACAAGGAAATAAAACGCAATATAGAAGCTACCATTTTCGGATGTATTCCAATCCCTGCTTTCACGAAGATCAGAATGGAAACTTTCATCTACTAACGACTATGAATCCCGACTTGTATGGCACTAAATCCTCATCAATAAAAGAGGTAAACGCCCTATAAATACAAGGCTAAGGTATGCTTTATAGACACATTCATTCATTCAATTGCATTCTTATAAAATTATTCTCCTTACTAACTTCATCATCGGAGTGGCTACCGCTGGAGCCAACCCGACAACACTTTGATCCATTTTTCAGAGTTCGTGACAGGCGAGGAGGAGCGGAGCCCCCATCGGACAAAAAGTGTAGCATCAAAATGGTTTAAAAACAAAAAAAAAAATTAGGAAAGGTGTTCACGATTAAAGCCCTTTTTTCTAAAATGCTCTTTGACCAAAACATCTTGTGTATTTTATATACATAAAAATGGATGAGGCTAGCTGGCTCTACATAATCTTCTGAAGGGTTGAATAATAATCCGTGACTTATCAAGGTCATGGCAGGATACCAACCTCTCTCTTTTTTGTTATTCATTACCCCTCTAAAGAAGGTACATCACCCAAGACATATAATGTAAAAAAGGAATATATATATATATATATATATGTATGTATATAATAATAAATAAAATATGTTGTCATGTATTTATCTACATCCATGTAGCTACCTAACCTATACACATTACTCGGACAGAGAGAGTCAAGACACATTTAGAATGACCAAAGGAATTAAAATAAAAGGGTTAGATGCTTTGGGTCTACAAATATAGATTCAAACAACAACAAAAATTGAATAAATAAATTTTGAAAATCATCTCTTTCCTTGGAAGATGGACAAGAGTTACAGGTAATTGTTTTATGCAACTTGTCAAAAAACATTGACCTTAAAAGAGGAAGGGAAGCTGAAAAAGTATCATAAGTACAATTATACATAGATAATACAAGTAACCTAACCGAGTGACTTCTCCTTGGAATTTAACCAACAGAAGAGCCTCATTTCCTCCTCTATCTCGACAACTTTCCATCATCACTTCCTTATGTTCCTCTCCCTCTTTCATTCCTCTTTGCACCAAGAACCCTCTTAAATACAAAAATAAATTTTATGAAGAATTAGGGCCTTATTTATTATTGACTTCCACATCAAAGCTGTTGTTCTTAGGTGGTAGAATATCTTACAGAGACTAAGAGGAAATTCTAGATTTTTCCTACATCAACTTAAGGGGTAAGGGTTTTTAACTTAAGGTTGAAAATGGAATGTCTATGACATTATATTCTTATTGTTCATAATTTTATTTACACTTATTAATATTAGAAATATTAAATATGCTCCAAATTTCATTAGTGACAACTTGGTATTAGAGCGCTAGGTTTAGAACACCTAAGGATGACGGGGTAGGGTAACATTAAATGTAGAAAAAAAATATAATAAATAAATATAATGAAACTTGATTTTTTGTAAATTTGTGACATAAACTTTATGTTGTTTATAACATCATGATTTTGTGAGTATCTTGTGAAATTATATGTGATTATTTGAAAACTTGTTGACTTAAATCATATAGTGTATGCCTTATATACTTATGTAGAATTATCTTGTAACATCATCCTTTTAATATATATCTTATAGCCTACATTGTCTTCATCTTTGATTTTGGGGTTATTTGACGGGTCATGAAACACGATATTCCGAAACATAACCAAGCATATATGGGAAAAAAAAATACTAAATATTCACCCTTATTTTTATTGTGTCCTTTTTAGGATGCCGCCAAGAGGTTGAAGTCGAGGTAGAGGCTGAGGCAGGGCAAGACCACAAGCTCCCCAACCTCCTATTGCCCCAAAGATTCAAGTGGATAGGGCAGAAATTGCAAGGGGTATGATGGAGTTTATGCAGCAATTTATGTAAACCCATCAAAATGAGGCACAATCTCAGCCTCAAGTTGGGGAGAATAGAGCCACTGTAGCCATGAGGGAGTTCTGAAGGCTCAACCCTCCCAAGTTCTAGGGAGAGCCTGATTTTACTCTTTGCGAGTTGGGAAATCGCTAGGAAATCCTTCATCGACCACAACTGGTCTTCTTTCATTACTCAAAATTAGAGACCATGCCTCGTTTTACATTTTACGAGTTTGGAAATCGTTGAGAAATCCCTTCATCCACCACAACGGGTCTTTTATCACTGCTCAAAATCGCCAAATCATTTCTGATTAACTATGATGTAGGACATAATTTGTATCCTAAAAATAAGTAAAGTTGTTTTAGAGTTGTATTAGGATTGTTTAGTTTTTAATTTTGATTTATTACTAGTTTCCTAATTTTATCATGATTACTATAAGAAATATAAGAAGCAGTAGTTTTCTATTCAAATTAATAGTCTTTATTTTTGTAGATTAGTATAAAAATATGAGTTTTTAGTCCTAGTCAAAATAGAAGTATTTTAGCAGAATATGATATAACAGGTCTTTATGGTTCTGTTTTTTTATCAATAAAAATTAATTTTTGAATTTTTGAGAATTATTTTTTCTTATTAGGTGAGAAGTCTCCATGTTACTTTGTTACTAAAGAATTCGATATATTCGATTCTCCTTTCCACATTTTCATTCCGTATCAAACTAGTCTTCCCTAATCTTGATGTATTGATCTCTCTCTCTCTCTCTCTCTCTCTCTCTCTCTCTCTCTCTCTCTCTATGTCTCTCTCTTTTTGTATGTGTTCTCATATTTAACTAAACCCACTTTGATGGATGTCTATTGTTATAACATGAAAATTTTTTTTTTTTTATTATTATTATTTATTCTTGCAATTGTTAATTAATTATTATTATTATTATTATTATTATTATTATTATTATTATTGTTATAATAATAATTATTGGATGTATGTATATATGTATATATATATATGTGTATATATATATATATATAAATTTAAGGTATTTATATAATATATGTGTGTACCTGTGAGTGTATAATTAAAAAGTGAATATATATATATATATATGTATATGGGTGTAGAACAGTGTGTGTATGTGTGTGGGCCGGTTGTGTGTGTGTGTGGCTTTGAGTGTTACACACTCAAAGGGGTATGGGGTAAGGTTGAGTGTGTGAGTAGAATTCAGGGAGTGGGAGAGTGCAGAAGTGGGCAGAGAGTAGGTTGGTCTTGGGGAGAGAGAGAGAGAGAGAGGTATAGAAAGAGAGAAAATAAAGAGAAAAGGAGAGTGGTCTCGGGTGGAAAAGAAGAGAAGGAAAGAAGCAGAAAAGAGGGAGAGAAACAGAGCTCTGAAGGAGAGTTAGAGACCTGGTTCTAGCTCAGAGCAAGAGGGAGAAGGAAGGCACGGCTAGAGAGAGAAACGGCCAAGAAAATTTGTAAGTGGGTCACTTCTGTTTCAAATTTTTTTAGATCATTTCAATTGATTTAAATTATAGAACCTTGTAGAGCATAATGTGAGGAATAAAACGCAACAAAAATGATAGAAAACGGTTGAGAAATGAGGGAGAAAAATGGAGGTGCAGGTCACGGCCGTGGGGGAAAAATCTGGGTTTTCATCGTGATTGGAAGCTTCAAAACGGTATTAAAAGACTCCAAAAACGTTTTAGAATAGTTTGGGATTGAAAGGGGCTTCGAAAACACCATAAAAATCAAGTTTAAAAACTTGATTTTTCTGAAATTCCGGTCACCGGCGCCGGAGAAGGCGCCGGAACCCTACCGGAGGTTCGCCGAAAAATCGGGGGAAGAAGGGGGTCTGTCCGGGTCGGGTCGGGTCGGGTCGGGTCCGGTTCGGGTCGGGCGTGGACCGCCCCTGCCACGTGTCGCGTGGTTGTTTTAAATTGAAATGGAATTTGGGCCGTTTGGTCGCAAGGGTAAGAAATCTAGAAATTGGAATTAAATCAAAATTGGGATATCCTATCCCTGTTCTAGGATTATCCCCTGTTTGGATAACCTGATTTAGAATAACAAATTAAACTAGTTTTAATTTGAACCTTTTGGAATTTGAACCCTTTGAATTTGAACCTTTGGAATTTGAACCTCAACCTGAACTTTCAGAAATTTCGAATTTACCCCCCAACTATTAGAAATTACACTTTGACCCACCTGATTAAATTATTAATAAAATATTAATTAAATTAATTAATTAATTATTTAATTTAATTAATTTAATTAATTAAATATTCAAAAAAACATCCCGGAGTCCAAATGGGACAAGTCATAGGTGTATTTTGACTATCTCGACCATTCTGAGACCAATGGTGAGGTCCGTTTTACGAGACGGGGTCCCAAAAAATAAAAGACCCGTAGTAACCCTTAAAATTACCAAAATGCCCCTAACTTGAAACACTGTCAGACAAACTCCGAATTAGGTAAACAAATAGTGGAATTTTATTATCTCGAACATTCCGGACTCAACCGTGGAGTCCGATTTGTGAAAAGAGGTCACGAAATGTAAGGACACGTGTAAAGTGCAAAATGACTATTTTGCCCTTTTGAACCCCGGTGTCCGAATTGAGTTCTACGAAAACCTAGACTTACTTTCTTAAACGTTCTAAAACCAATGGTAGAGTTTAATTTAGCAGAATAGAAACCTATGAATTTAAAGACATAAAATTTGATGAATAGCATACATTCAAACAACAATGGACTGAATTGTAATTTCTACTTTTAGGGACACTGACAGGACAGGAGGAGGCGATCTGATCTCCTACATTTTCGTCCGCCCGTTCAGTTACATATAGTTCACGATCTTCTAGGGTTTATACCAACCTATCAGGTATGGTGTTTTGCTAGTGTTAGAAATGAAGTTAAGTTAGGAATAATTGTGAATGACTGAATGCTGTATGTGTTTATCTGTAATGTGTTTACCTGTTTATTTCGAATTGGTTGTTCACATGCTTACATGTTACTTGTACCTTATGAATATTTAGTGAATGATGAATGTGACTCACGACATGTGTATATGTTGATTTTACGAGATATGCTTGCATGTGGAATCAGTTAGGTGATTTATGTATTATTGTCTCGAGCATGCTATATTGTGGAAACCATGTATCATTGAGATTGCATTGGCATATTGGCATATGATGAATCCTTTGGGAACATGGCGTGGGTAAGCACGTGGTGCTTTGCATTATGAGGGTGTAGATCCTGTGGTGAAAAACCCAAAATTGGCCATTGCATTGGTACTTCGAGCCATCGGGGAGTACCCGTAAATGAGACATGGGTGTGGCATAGAGTTGTGCATGGGTGTGTCATGCATACCATTCATATATATATTACTGCGATGTTTGAATGTCATTTAGAAATAAATGTACACTTTGCACATGCCACGCCTTAGCTTTATTTCTGGCATTAGCATTTCATCATACCAGCAGTTGTGCTGACCCATTCGTGGGCAACATTTTCAGATGAGGATCCTCCAGCCACATGAGACTTAGTGATGCCCCGAGAGGGCGAAGCACGTGATGTAATTGTGATCCATGAGACGTATATTTTGTTATGTAAGGGCTTAAGCCCGAATGACTGATGAACAATGTATTCGATGTTACTTTATGTATGGATGATGATGGGCCCATGTTTAGTGAATTTAATTACTTTTGTCCTTTTATTTATTTTACTTTCTGTCTCGTTACTCGCGCCCCGGGTTCGTCGGAAATTCGGGGCGTGACATCTATGGTATGCAGTGAGTTCCTTAAGCAATTGGAGGGGTTTTGGGTCAGAATAGAAGGGTCTCTTTATTCAACTGCTCAGTGAAGGTAAATCCCATCTAAACAATTTTCTGATTTGAGGATCCATTTTTATATGCATATATATTTATATGTTTGTGTGTACATACATACATATATGTATATAGTCAGTGGATGCTATAATAATGTAAGCCAAAAATCCAAATGATTCTCTTAAAAAATATCGCAATAGCTATTTTATGTGGTCATAGTATTATGATATTTGATCATTTGAGCATTGAGCTTTTCTACCTCGACCCAAGCCTTTTTGGCAATACTGAACACTATGTTTCTATTTGCATATATATATATATATATATATATATAAAGATGATATATTTGTAGCAGATCTTTATCATTCACATATAAAGACCATATACTTCTAGATACATGTTTGATACTTCCTAAATATATCATTGATTTGAAAATAATTTTTTCCTCTAGAAATCTAAACAAGTTTTCAACATGGCATATGAATAAGGATATGGCATATAAATACAATGAAAAATATGACAAAGATTTCAAATTCTTGGATTATTCCTGGGAGAAAAAGATTTGAGATGTAAGAAGGCAAATCAAGTGAAGTTTGGTCGCTGGTCCACGTTCATGCAACATAACCTTCTTTTTCTCTCATGAATTTTGAGATTATAAATTAGGAACTTAAAATATCTGACAGGTTCAAAAAATAGTTATTTTCATTAAATATATATATATATATATAATCCAGAATTTCTCCTTGTACACTGCTCTCTGTCTCTTTTTATGGTGTTGAAAATTGGAGGCCCAGCTCATTCAGATCCTTAAAACCCATGTGTTAAAGAGAGAGAGAGAGATGGTCCTTATATATAAACCAGAGGAACTAGAGACGGGGATGTGGGACAATCCAACACGCCTCCTGTACTACATTACCCGCGGAGGGAAACCAGGTGAGCTTGGATTGTCCCACATCGCCGGTTTCTAGCTCCTCTGGTCTATATATAAGGGGCCTCTCTCCCTCTCCTTAACACCTAGGTTTTAAGAAGCTAATTTAGAGTTGGGCCTCCAATTTTCAACATATGGCACAAGTGATGTCACTTTCTTCATTTTCATCTTGTAAAAAAAGTTTACTTCTCTGTTCGACTATTTTTTCCTTCCCTCTTTTTCTATTCTATCTCTAAAAAATATATTGTTCTATGCTATAATTCTTCTATTTCAAATTCACTTCCTTTTGTTGGTTGACACTAAAATTAATTAACTTAGTAAAACCATTCTAAGAAATTTCATGGCAAAAGTCTCTTAAAAACTAAAAACTTAACATCATAGCACGTTTATAAGCACCTTTTTCGAACTAAAATTATTGGAGAAGGGAGAGACTGAGACATGACATTCAAGCAATTATTTTTAGCGAGAAATTTAAAATATATTTTTCTTATTTTTATATACAATAATTCTATTTGCCTAAGAGATTAGTCCAAACTTGCTACCAAGCTGATACGGTAATTCTTACTTCTCACCAGTTTCTTTATTTTTTGTTATATCATTTCTCATCTTCTCAATATTATTATCTCACCAAGTTCAATTTTGCAATGGGTTGTTTCTTAATCATATGGTGGGAATGGTTTAGTAAAAAACTTTGGGAGAATATATGAATCTTGTGGCAAGAATGAAGTTTTGCTTCTATTGACAATATCCTCAACATTTGGTTTCTTCAATAGGGTTTTCTCAGTCTATTTTAATTGGTACACAAAGCTTGAACATTTTATCCTCACACATCATTGTAACCGTTGAGACAAAAAACTCTAGTGTTTTGATTTTTGAATTTTTAAAAAATCTCCTAAATAGCAAAAGAAAACATCAATAGCAATGTTACCGTGTACTGTCACACGTAGTATTATTGTACAGTTATACCCTAGAATATGCCAGTATTATTCCCTCTTGTGTACCTATATATAGGCCTCTCTTGTACATGTATTAAACACAGTTAAATATATAGGGTTTAACCCATTCTTTTTCTCACTCTCTGTCTTTATTCTAATATGGCCAAAACTATGTCCGAGTGTGCAGTTATCAACATCATGAGTACCACAGAGTTGGCTATCAACGTTCCCTTAGTCCTAAATGGCCAGAACTATGTCTTTTGGGCCCAGGCCATGTCTGGCTACCTTCGAGGCCACAAACTCTGGCGCGTTGTTACTGGCGATATCACTAAACCAAAGCAAGCGCCGGACGAAATTGAGGCCAAATTTCTGGATCGTCTTGAAGAGTGGGACAACAAGAATTAGAAAATCATCTCTGCCTTTAACAGTACCTCTATTCCATCAATTGGTATGCAATTTGGCCATTTTGACACTGCTAAAGCCGCTTGGGATTTTCTTGCTGCTCGCTACACCACTGTTGGTCTCTCTCATCAATACCAACTCCAGGATAACCTCCATCGTTTATGTCAAGAACCTGGTAAATCGATCGACACCTTTCACTCCCGTATGCAAGCCTTTTGGGATCAATTGACTGCTTCTAAACCCACTTGGAGCTATTCTCAGGATGCGAAAAAGTTTCTTAACTACCGAAATCAGCAGCATCTGATCCAGTTTTTTATGGCCCTCGATGATGTCTTCGAGCCTACTCATGCGATCTTGCTTCATCGTACTCTACTATCGACCTTGGAAAGTGCTATTTCTAAACTGGTTTCCTATGAGACTTGACGCTACACTCGTCCTTCTCCACCTACTGAGTCTGCTCTTGCCGCTCCCTCCTCAGCACGCCCTCCGCATACCACCACTGCACTCGCTACTCCTTCTTTTGGGCGTCTTTTTCAACCAGGTTGCAAGTTTTTTTATGCACTTGACCATACTCTGCTTCACTGTCCGACTCACATCTGCAAACACTGTCACAAACGAGGACCAGGCCATTTTTTAAATGACTACCCCCGTAATCCAACACCACAACCACGCGCTGACAGTTCCCAAGGCAGTTCATCCCGGTCCAACAGGTTCAAGTCTGGCCAACGGTCAATTGCTGCAATTGCCACTGAGGATCCTTCTCCACCTGCCTCTCCCTCTTCCTCTCTCTCTAATGCCGACCTCACTACTCTCCTCAAACAGATCCTCTCTACATCTAGTACTCCTCCTCTTACTGCTCTGTCTATCACACTAGGTACTTTATCTTGGTATTTTGATTCCACTTGTAGTAATCGTATGACATCTGATAACTCTTTTTTTACCACTAAAGATCTTGCCTCACATATTCTTGTTATTCACAATGCTAATGATTCCCACATGCCTATTACTCACATTGGACACATCTCTCACTCTAAAGTATCTCTTCCCGATACTTATTTTATTCCTCAACTTACTCTGAATCTCATTTCTGTGGGTCAACTTTGTGACCTTGGTCTTACTGTTATTTTGCTTCTACTGGTTGTCTTGTGCAGGATCCAAAGAGGGGACAGACACTTCGGACCGGCCGTAAAGTTGGACAATTATTTGAACTAGTCCACCTCCGCATTCCCTCCCGCCTTACCCCGCATGCTCACTCTGCTGCTGCTGCCTCCACTCCTCCGTCTTTAAGTCTTTAGCATGCTTGATTAGGTCATGTTTCTTTTGGTCGTTTACAAACACTAGCTTCTAGTGGTATTTTGGGTCTTGTAATCAATAAACATGTTGATTGCTTATCTTGTCAACTTGGTAAACAACCTGCTTTACCTTTTTCTAATAGTGGTTCTATTTCTGATGCCCCGTTTGATTTAGTTCATTCTAACATTTGGGGTCCTTCTCCTACTTCCACGATGAGGGGCTCCAAGTATTTTGCTATTTTTATTGATGATTATTCTTATTTCACTTGGATTTACCTTATGTGACATCATTCTGAACTAAAACAGCTTTACTATAACTTTGCCCGCATGATTACCACTCAGTTTTCGCGTCCTATCAAAATTTTTCGTGCAGACAATGCTATGGAGTGTCGCGACACTGATTTTCTCCAATTTCTTCAACAACAGGGCACCTTTCCCTATTGTTCTTGCCTAGGCACCTCTGAGTAGAATAGTCATGCTGAACGCAAACATCGTCACATTCTTGACACTGTTCGCTCTCTCTTTATTTCTTCCTCCTGTCTTGAGCGTTTCTAGGGAGAAGCTGCTCTCACCGCCGTTTACACTATCAATTGCATTCCCTCTCCAGTCATTGCCAATCAATTTCCCTATGAACGGCTTTATGGTATACCCCCTCCTTACAATCTTCTCCATGTTTTTGGTTGTGCCTGTTTTATGTTACTTCAGCCTCATGAGCGTACCAAACTAGACCCTCGTGCTCGCCTCTGCTGCTTCTTGGGCTATGGGATAGAACACAAAGGCTATCGGTGTTAGGATCCTATCTCCAAACGCCTCCGTGTTTCTCGCCATGTGGTCTTTTGGGAGCACAAGATGTTCTCCTCCCTGTCCCCCTTTCATCTCAACCCTTCCTCTACCCTTTCTTTATTCCCTAACCCCTCTATTTCATTATTTTCTGATGATGATGCCACAAATCTAGCTTCACCAACTACGGCTCCTCCTACTATGCCTATTCCACCTGCCGATCCTGCTCTAGATCCTTCACATGTTCCTTCTTCTGCTCCTTCTCTTCGTCGTTCTACTCGGGTAAGAGAACTGCCAATCCATCTTCATGACTTTCATTGCTTTTCTACTATTCTCTCTCACCATGAGCCTCGATCTTATCGTGAGGCTCGTACTAACCCTCTTTGGAAGAAAGCTATGGATGATGAATTACAGGCTTTACAACACACTCGCACCTGGGACTTGGTTGATCTTCCTCTGAGTAAAACAGCTATAGGTTGCAAATGGGTTTACAAGATCAAGACTTGTTCTGATGGTTCCATTGAGCACTATAAGGCTCACCTCGTTGCCAAGGGTTTCAATCAGGAATATGGAATTGACTATGAAGAGACCTTTGCTCCAATTACCCGTCTTACCTCTATCCGGAGTCTACTGGCTGTTACTGCTATTCGTACATGGGGGTTATTTCAGATGGATGTTAAGAATGCTTTTCTTAACGGTGACCTTAGTGAAGAAGTCTATATGCAACCCCCTCTATGGTACGATCATCCCCCTCACAAAGTCTGTAAGCTCCGTTGCGCCATGTATGGTCTTAAGCAAGCTCCTCGCACCTGGTTTTCCAAATTCAGTTCTGTTATTGGCGACTTCGATTTTACCTCTAGTCCCTATGACTCCGCTTTCTTTGTTCGTCAGACTGATCATAGCACCACCCTTCTTCTCCTTTATGTTGACGACATGATTATCACTGGTGATGACTATGCTAGAATTTCTGCTCTCAAACAGTTTCTCAGCCAGCACTTCGAGATGAAGGATCTTGGTTCCCTTAACTACTTCTTGGGTCTTGATATTTCCTCTGATGCTCATGGCTACTATCTCTCTCAGGCCAAGTATACTTCCGATCTTCTCACTCGTGCTGGTCTTACCGATAGCAAGACTGCTGCTACCCCTCTCGAGCCCAATGTTGGTCTTACTCCTCTAGATGGTACGCCACTCCGTGATGCTACCTTGTACCGACAGTTAGTTGGCAGTCTTATCTATCTCACAGTTACTCGGCCTGATCTTGTCTATGTCGTGCATATTGTCAGTCAGTTTATGTCTGCCCCTCGATCCTCTCATTATGCTGCTGTTCTCCGGATTCTTCGGTATCTTAAAGGTACCCTCTTTTATGGTCTTCATTTCTCCGTCGACTCACCTCTTGAGTTGCGAGCCTACTCTGATGCTGATTGGGCAAGTGACCTAACTGACCGGTGTTCTACCACTAGCTACTATTTTTTTCTTGGCACCTCTCTTATTTCTTGGCGTAGCAAGAAAAAAACTGTCACAGCTCGCTCTAGTACTGAAGCTGAATATCGCGCTCTCGCCGATATTACCCAAGAGCTTCTTTGGATCCGATGGCTTCTTGCTACCTTGGGAGTTCCCCTTCCCACTGCTACTGTTCTCTAATGTGATAATCGTAGTGCTATTCAGATTGCCCACAATGATGTTTTTCATGAACGCACCAAACATATCGAAATTGATTGTCACTTTGTGCGTCAACACATTGCCAGTGGTACTATTCGCCTCCTCTCTATCTCCTCTACCGATCAACCAGTTGACCTCTTCACCAAAGCTCATCCACCAGGACGCCATCATGATTTAGTGCCCAAACTCTAGTTGGTCTCTACTACCCCTACTTGAGTTTGAGGGGGGTGTTACCGTCTACCATCACACGTAGTATTACTGTACAGTTATACCCTAGAATATGCCAGTATCATTCCCTGGAATATGCCAGTATTATTCTCTCTTGTGTACCTATATATAGGCTTCTCTTATACATGTATTAAACATAGTTAAATGTACAGGGTTTAACCCATTCTCTTTCTCACTCTCTATCTTTATTCTAATCAGCAAAAGTAATGATGAAGTGACGGTAATGAACATACATACATGAGTTTACTGTGAGTCCCATGGAATGCATAAAAAGATCAGTCCATAAATCGCACAACGAGAAGTGGATATTTCTATCTCCACAAAAACAAATTTTGGTGAACCATATTTCGTGAAATATAGGAAGGATTGATTACAAAACCAAGATTAGAGAAATAAGAGAACCAAGCTAATCCGACCCAAATAATCCAGCATATTTTTGTTCTCTACACCCAAAGAACTAAGTCTGTTTTTATTTGAAGGTCTACTGATGTACCAAAACCAATAGACAACTCCATTTTGCCATCTAAAAACTTATGTGGGTTGAATTAAGTTGCTTTTACAGCAACATGTGTAGCGTGATCCTTGTTTGTGAAAACCAGCCATAAAACAACCCACCAAATAGAATCCTAAGTCCAAATCCTATTATCTGTCAAATAGTAACCATAACAATTACAGTAAAACATCAACAGTAATAAAAATAGCAACCATCAAGTGCATGGCTAAAAGGGGTCATCTTGTGAAGAAACACAACTCTTTATGAAAAGTTATTCCTTGTGATTACAAACTTTTGAAAGTATTTTTTTGGTAAATAATAAACTTTTGTAAGGATTTTCCATGAATTCTAGTATTCCCTTTTTCACACCAAGAAACAAATGCATTATGTCCTATCCATATTTAAGAATAAGTTAATTCTAAAGCTCACTTGGATAGGTAAAGAGACAAGCATGAAAGATGACTAATGTATACCTTGGATCTTCATGAATTATTTTTTTGATGAAGTCTTGTCTTGTTTAAGTTCATAATAGATTCTCTTTTTCTTTTTCAATCAACATGTTATTTAGATTAAGAACATATAAGGATAGATAAAGACAATCCATTTAATATTATAAAAATAAAAAAAAATAAAAAACCTACTTCTTGGCATTTTTTAATATTCTTGCAATTTTCCTACAATGAATGTTCCATTACAAGTACGGAGTTCTGATTTATTCTCTCTACAATTGCTTGTTTGTGCAAAGAAATGTATTTTTTGAATTGCTTGTTTCTGCAAAGAAATGTATTATTTGAGATTTATCTAGTAGTTTGGCACTGCTATTTTTGGGCAAGGATTACTGTTCTCATAAAATACAACGAAGTTTCATATTACTTTTCTTATTGTTGTTATTAATGCATTCATACATGTCGTTAACCATAGACCCGTTCAAGACTCGTTATTTGACACTAATATATCTCATTGCTGATTTGAGACTAATTTAGTGTTGAGAATGATGTTTGATTCTCAAGGAAGATCAACATTATTCAACAAGTCAAAGTTTCATTTGTGATTAGTTGCGATTGTCTTAAAATGATTATTGAATTATCCATATGTGCATAGTTTGGGAATGCAACCATCGACATTGTAGTTGTTAGCTCTTGCTTTATTCTAGTTCGAGAAAATTACGACCACAATCTTCTTATTATTCTATGAGTATATATTTAGGCTGGGTGACTCGTATCGTTGATGAAAAATCTATAACATGAGTTTACTTAATCTGTATCATATACGTGGAGAACCATGGAGAGATGTTGTTGAAATCTCCTTGGATTTGGAACAAAGCATTTGAGTTGTTCACAACATTATCGATTGTGCAATCTCAAATGGAATAGGAACCTCTAACCCTTTGAACAAATCATTTGAATAATTGTTAGGATGCATGATGTGACGTACGTATCATGGTCAACATACTTGAAGCATAGTATTGGTTAGTTGTTATTGTGGTAGGGATTAAACATGGATAAAAGTTGGATGAAACTTTCGGGTAGACATTTGCCTCATTACATGAAATGAATTAAAGACTTCATTGAGTATGCACGTTCGAGCATAGATAGAGACAATACGATTAAATGTCCATGTACGAATTGCAAGCATGAGTCTAACCGACTAACCGAAAAGACTCTATTCAACTAACTAGAGTGCATAACATTTTGAATTTGAAGAACAACTAGCTGATAGGAAGTGCCAGACTGACCCGTCATATAACAAACCAGTCGTTTAGCATATTTAAAAGAGCTATAAATTAGAATTTCTCACCTTTCTTCAACTCAAGTATATAAGAAAACTAAGGAGCTTTTGTAACGACCCAAAAAATTATCAAAGGTCTTCTTGGTAATTATCCAGTCTAAGTTAAAAATATATATAATAAAATAAATGAAAATGAGTTGCATAAATTGTGAAGTTAACTTACTAATATATCACTACAAAAAATTCTACTTTTCGCGACGCACAAACAGGCGTCGCTAATAATAAGAAAAAAATAAAAAAAAAATTCGCTTCCCGCGTGAAAAAAGGCGTGAAACTATTCGCGACGCACAGGTTTCCATTAGCGACGTACGTGTGCGTCGCTAATAGTTGGTTCGTTTAGCGACGCATGCCTAAGCGTCGCAAATACTTGGGCTGAACAATTAGCGACGCTCATTGGGGTTATTAGCGACGCACAATGACTCCTTATATTTGTATTAATGTTTTTATAATTTAATGATACTTTTTAAAAAAAAAAACTGACAAAAACAAATAAAAATAAATTTATAAAATTATTATTCTCTAACAACATTAGGCCTATAAGTTTAACGAGAGAGCGGTATAATTAATTAAACAAAAAAAATGCTATATATTGTTGTCAATTTTTTTTTAAATTAGTCTAATTTAAGTAAAATAAATTTAAAACAGAGGAAAAAAAAATGGTCTATAACCCAATTGACTTTTATCATATGACATTTCATTCGAAACCATAAAAAAAGCTAGCATCAGGGCATTTTGGTACTTGAAAAAAAAATCTTATTTTTTAATTTAATTATAAAATTAACTTCTTGTGTGGGTCTCTTATTTGTTTCACAAGTAAATTTAAGAGTAAATTATACTGACCTACTCTGAGATTTATGACAATTATAATAACCTCTCATATTTTATAAAATAATATACAAATATTCTTTCCAGTCAATTTTTTGGATCGTTTAAAATAATATACAAATATTTCCTTTCCAATTAAAATAATATACAAACATATATTGTTTAATTGGATCGTTTAGTTAAAAGTTAAGAGAAAGTAAAGTATATAATTTATCATTAAATCCTACTTAAATCAACTAACTCATCAAATTTTTCATATATAAAATGACTAAAATATTCTTAAATTCCTAATCAGTTTATTACTTTAAAAGAGCATACGCATGAATAGGGTGTTATAGTAGTCATTCACCCAATGAGATTGTCTCACATAATAATTTTTTAAAGAGAAAGAAAGGGATATTTTATAATCTATTCAATTATATCTCAAAGGGAGAGCTATAATAATTATTGACTCACCAAATCGATTATTGACTCATTCTATTCTCACATAATAACTAAGTCAACTCTTTAACTAAATTATTTTATAATATTCTTAAAATTAGAGTGATAAAAATAAAAAAAGTACCTCTATTCTAAAATTTAAAAGTAAATTAATATAAATTAATTCTAAATAATAATAAAACAATTATAAGAGAGAAAAATGGAAATAGAAATGAACCTATTACTCGGATTGTGGTCGGGTAGTGAAAATATTAATGATAAAATTTAAATATTTTGAGTTTGAATTTGAATTTTATTTACATTGATTATTAACAGTTTAAAAAATATATATGATAATTATAAAAAAAAATTAATACACGTAAATTAATTCAAAATACTTCTAATCGATAAAAAAAATAGAAATGAACTCCTTGCCTTATTTTATTGGATTAAATTAGATAATTAATTAACTTTAAAATATAATTAATTTGAAAAAACTAACACTAATCAATATCAAGTGACTTGGATCGTTTATAAATTCTCATGATGATTAGAGGGGTAGGAACGAGTTTCATGTCTTTTTATTTTTTGAAATCCTTTAACATTAATTCTAACACGTAAGTCTTTTCAAACTCGATATAAAGAATAAATCATTAATTTTCAATAATAGGTATTTTTTAAAAAAAAATTTTGTATTAAGTTTTACAATTGTATTAAGTTTTGTACTCATTTTAAATAAAATAATAATAAATGTTTTTAAAAAGTGTTACTTAAATATTGTCTATAAATAATTTCTAATCTATTCTTAATAATATGATATTAAGAACATAAATAAATTATTAAAAAAAAAGATATGAATTCATTTATAAAGAGCTTTAGGATAATAAAAATTTAAGCTATTCTCACATTTTTCGGATATACAACCTTCACAAATTTAACGAAATTAGCACACTTTTTGAGCATTTGTTAATTAATTAAATTAAGAATTTAAGAATTTAAAATTATTTAAAAAACCTTAATGATGGGAGTGAAATAAAATTTCCTTTCTTAAAAATATTTATATATTTCCACAGGTGGCACTAATCTAAGGTGATAAAGTAACAGTCGTTGGATATGAAAGAAAATAGTAACAGCCATCACGATTTATCAACCTATTGCCCTAAATCTTTTCCCCTTTCCAGTTTCCACTTTCCACAATACCCTACCCGCCGCAGCGCCGCCTCCTTTGAGTCAATCTACGGTTTCTTCATCTTCTTCGTCAATCTTCAGTGGTTTTGAAGCTGGTTCTCCGGATCTATGGTTTCCAGGTTAGATTTCTTTTTTTCTTTTTTTCTTTTTTTTTTTTTGTGGGTCATGGATGATGGATCCTCAGAACTATTACTGCTTTTTTTTTTTTTGCCACATAATCTAGGTCATGGATGATGGATAACAGAATGCCTTTTAGAAGGAATTCAGTCATGCAGAATAACATTGCATTTTGATGTGAATAAACAAATTATAAAGGTCTGCTCCATATCATTTGGAGTACTGCTAATTACAAAATTTAATTAAAGGATCTGTCTCAATCTTACTGGAATAGGGACTGGCTAATATGAATATTTGTTCTTCTTGGGTTTCTGGATAGTCACTGAACTGAAGTGACTTGAATGTCCTCTAGCTCATAGAATTGAAAGGATATTCATTTTATAAATTCTACAATTCAAAAGAGTATCAAGAGAAATAGCATGATGCAGAGATGGATCTATGTTAGAGTTCCTGAAACTATTTTTTCGTTATTTAATCGCATGTCGAGCTTTTTATTAAATTTTTAAGTCCTTGATTTATGGTAATTTTATCAGCTATTGAGACTTTTATTCATTGATTTTGTTTTCAATTCTATGATATTTTAAAGTTTAAACAATGGTGTAATTCTTGTTATGTAGTTCGCCTACTTCAAGGGACAATTGAAATGTCAACTACATCAAGCAGCAAGATTTTTTTAATTTTTTTTGCATTGATGATTTCACTTCATAGCATCAAGTCCAACATCTCAACATGTTTTTAAATACCCATGATGTTAGCCTATTGGCCCATGAATGAATGATGTAAGTTTTTAGTACAATATTCCTCATTATACCAATATTCTAAGAAGTTGGTGGTTCAATGGCATATGTACTCTCAGGTTCAAACTTAACCTCATTTTCATATCAGTCAGATAAATTTTTTGAGCTTTGTCCTCCTGCTTGACACAGAAGATGTGTACAGTGGGTGTCTGTAAAGACCAGGAAAATATTTTTTTTTTTTTTTTTTTGGGATAAATAAATTTTCCTGTTCTTTGATTTAATTAGTTATTTTTATTTTATTATTATTATTATTATTATTATTATTATTTAATTCAAATGATGCATGTAGGCATGTATTATATATGAAATTATATATTGTGTGAATATGCATATAGGTCATGTGAAAAAAAATTATGTGTTCATGTATGTTATGTGTATGCATGGATGTATATGAATATATATATATATAGGGGTCAGATTTGTGCAAGTGGGTGTGTGTGTACGGGTGAGTGTGTGGATGGGGGTGTGTGTAGAGATTGAGTGTTACACACTAAAGAGGGCATAGAGTAGCTGGCAGTAGGTTGGTGGTGTGTGTAAGAAGGTTATCAGAGGGTGCACAGGTCTGGTAGAGAGAGAGAGTAGAGAGACAAATAATGGAGAGAGAGAGAGAAATGATAGAAAGAGAGTGTGTATATGTATATTTGCTCGTTGGGTGGGAAAGAAGAGTAAAGAGAGGAAGAAAAGGAAGAGAAACTGAGAGACAGAGGGAGAGCAAGGAGCTTGAACCCGAGGTGAAGCAGGAGAGAGAAGGGGAGGTTGGCTAGAGAGAGAAACCAAAAACCAAGGTGAGCCACCTTCTGTTTAGAATTCTTTTTAGCATGATTAATTTATTTTGCGTATAGGGTTAGAAAGAGTATGAAATATGGAGAATTTAGGGACAAGAATCAACCAAAATGGTTGAGAAATGAGAGAGGAAAAGGGAGTTGCAGGTCGGGCAGGATAATCGGGTTGGTGCGTTTTTCTTGCCTCAAAACTTAATCTAATGGCCTAGATCTAACTCTCATAGATGCAGGAAATCTTTAGGAAAGAAAATGGATTAAAACAGTGAGAAAAACACTAAGAAATGAAGCTCGCCGGAATCTGGGTTTGGGGTGGCTGGAGCTACGGTTCTAGTCATTTCGAAGGGTTCTGATGGATGAAAGGGAAAACAAACTCTAGATACGTAATCCCCTAGAAAAATCGAAGAAAACTGTATTAAAAAGTCGATGAAAGTCCACCGGAAAATGGTCGCCGGCGCTCGAGAAGGCGCCGGAACCCTACTGGCCCATCGCCGAAAAATCGGGGACGAAGGGGGGCTGATCCGGGCTTGGGTCGGGTCGGCTTGGGCTTGGGCCGGTCCGCCCCTGCCACGTGTCGCTCCCCTGTTTTAAATTAAAAACCCAATGGGTCTGTTTGGCTACAAGGATAAGAAATTAGAAATTAGAATTAAATGGGAACAGGGATATCTTATCCATGTTTTGGATTAGCCACTGTTTGGCTATCCAAATTGAAAATAAGGGTTTTCCAAAATTACAGAATTGCCCCTAGACTTTTAAAAATTACAAACTTGACCCTGAACTTTCGGAAATTACATTTTAACCTCTGAACTTTGGAGAAATTACAGTTAGGCCCACCAGAATTAAATATTAATAAAATATTAATTAATTAATTAATTAATTAATTTAATTAATTAAATATTCAAAAATATCCCGGGGTCTAAATGGGACAAGTCATTAGTGTGTTTTGACTATCTCGACTATTCTGAAGCCAATGGTGAGGTCCATTTTACAAGACGGGGTCCCAAAAAATAAAAGACACGTAGCAACATATAAAATTACCAAAATGCCCCTGAATTGAAGTACAGTCAAACGAACTCCGAATTAGGTAAACAAATAGTGAAACTTTATTATTTCGAGCATTCCGGACTCAACCGTGGAGTCCAATTTGTGGAAAGAAGTCTCGAAGTGTAAGGACCCGTGAAAAGTGCAAAATGACTGTTTTGCCCTTTTTAACCCAAACGTCCGAATTCAGTTCTACGAAAACCTAAACTTGTTTTCTTCAACGTCCCGGATTCAATAGTAGAGTTTAATTTAGCAAAATAGAAGCTTATAAGATAAAGACATAAAATTTGATGAATAGCATAATTCAAATGACAATTGAACTGAGTCTCATGTTATGATTTTAGGGACACGGAAAGGCAAGAGAAGGTGACCTGACCTTCGGTGTTCTTACAGTAATTTCACTTTACTACGAGTATACTTTCCCGGTTTGAGATCGGTTATCAGGTACGATATATTGTGCTAAGTAAGAAATAGAATTGAGATTAGGAATACTTGTTCTGCTGCCTTGATTGTTCACGTGTTTGCTTGATTGTTCACATGCTTATGTGCTTCATGCTATCTTACTGTAAGTTGGGTGATGACATGAATAATGATTGTATGTATATCGCATGTGTTAGTGAAGTGTGTGAATTATATGCTTTGAGAATTGTTGACATTATGAGATATGTATTTGAAAGCATGCTTCATGTATGAATGAGATTCATCATTGAGATTATATTGTGGCGTGAACGAATCAAAGCATCTTGGCATAGTGTGATTCCTTGTGCATGGCGTGAGTTGAGCACTTGGTGCTTTGCATTATGAGGGTGCAGATCCTGTGGTGAAAAACCCAAAATCGGCCATTAGGTACTCGCAAGCCTGACGGATTCTGGACCGTGAAGCGAGACATAGTCAGTGGTACTCATGCCAGCGGGGAAGGGCCGTATCATGAGACATAAGTGGGCATAAAGTTGCATGGGTGTGTCACGCATACTGCTCATATACTGTATACTGTTCATGTACTGTCATCATAATATCGAATGCCATATAGAAATAACTGTACACTTGCACATGCCACGCCCTTAGTTTTATTTCTTGCATTAGCATTATATTATACCAGCATGTTGAGCTGACCCCTTTAGTGGGGCAAACATTTCAGATGATGTCCCAGCTGTACGAGACATAGAGACGATCTGATTGGGGATTATGTTGGGCCCAAGGGGCGCTTTTGATATTGTGTAAGGACATAAGCCCGAGACTGTATTTTATTTTGTATGTTGTGAACAAATGGACCAGACCTTATGTATGTATCAAAACAGCATGTAGAATGTATGAGATCGTCCTTAATTATCTTTTATTTCTTCATTATTTTATTTTCTTTTGTCTCGTTACTCGCGCCTCGGGTTCGTTGAAATTCGGGGCGTGACAACGTGGTATCAGAGCTTAGGTTCGAATACCTAGAGACCGTGGGGTGTTGTTACAACACCATGAGACCCTAGAGTGAAAGTAATGACCTAGTGTGAACTGTTAGTAGCATGCGATAGGATTTCATGTGTTATATGATTTTATACACTGGAAGCATGACTTGTTGTGATTACGTGTTGATTGATGATATGTTATGATACATGATTATGTGATTTAATGTAGTGAGATGCATGACATGTATATAATGTGTGAAGAATTTGTTAAGTGTACATTATGACATGCTATACGTACTCCCTAGTCACTGATAAGAACATGACTGAGCTTTTAGCTCAAATATTTTATATACACATGTTGCATTGGTGTGCACGCGTATGCACTATACTTGACTTCCCGGTAGATAGGGAGCAGGCGAAATTTTTTTGTGGTAGTGGTTGACTAAGATTAGAAACTCGTGTCTATGTGATAGACCGTATACTTGATGGGATGGACGGTATGCCTAGTGATTTGAGGTGTAGGTTGTACACTTAGTTATCATCACGGTAGACATTATGCCTAGTTACTTAGGGGGCAAGTTGTGAACCTGGTTGTTTACCTGATTGACCGTTGTTTGTGGATTCTGTATGAGTGAGCTAGGTTAGTAACCAATTTTCAAGGGTTATAGTACTATGACAATGATATTTATACAGACTGGATTGGTCTCAGGTCCTGAGTTACGGTTAATGGATGACGTCCCATCAGCCAGTAATGAAAGGAGCTGTAATCCATGAAGGGTTATCACCTAGCTATAAAAGTAAGAGATAATAAAAGACACATCAAACCTTAAAATGCTAGAATAAGGATTTGGATTTGTGGAGCCTTGTGTGTATAGATGGATGCTTAGAGTGTTTATCTTTAGATTTCTAAAGCTGTTCTTGTGTTAAACCCTGGTTGTTGAGAGATGTATTGTTTTGGATAGTATTCACTAGGAGTTAAACCTTGCTAGTGTTCAAACGTTTAAGTATGCGTGTATTACATTGTTTAGATAAAATCCTTCTTAGTAGAGGGCTATGTTAGAACTCGGTGTAAATTGTTTAGTGTAACCAATGGGTGGTGATGATAGACATTAGTTATGTAGGTATGGATTAGGCAAGTGTGTCATGATATATTGTGGTTGTTACTTCAAAATTGTGAAGCGTTGACAAGTACTTACTTAATGTTCTTTTAATACCTGTATCTAATAGGGTATTAATTTTTCTTCTCTTTGGACTTGTAGACATGCCACCGAGACAAGCTACTCCCAGGCTTATGCCACCTAGACACGATGAGCCTAGGACCACTGCACCACCGTGGCATAGTTGGCCCCAAGCTGCTACTTCGGCAGATGTTGCAGTTGAGGAGGCCGTCATTTTTACACTTGCTCCAGTGGAAGTAGGGCAGACTAGTGTTCTGGGGACATAGCGACCATTATGCGGGAATGCCTTCACACTATACAGGAGGTAGTGACGAGAGCGGTCAGGGCTGAGAGAGAGTTGGCTGAGCTTAAAGGAGTCAGAGAGCCCCAGACCCAGAACGAGGCGACTCTAGCACAGATCCCTAGGTCTACCCCGATATACACTGGTAAGAGGCCATCGAAGAGGTCTCAAGCTCGTGCCGCTGCTGCACAGATATCTATACTCGCCCAGACTCACACTGGTAGGAGGCTATTGAAGAGGTTCCGGACTGGTGCTTCTTCCACATTCACATCCACATCCCAAGGGACTATTATTTGTTTTTGTTGTAGACAGCTTGGCCACAAGATGGTCACTTGTCCTTTGAGGGACCCCAGCTTGAGACAGAGGATCGAGTCTAGTCAGGAGTCATTCCCATCACTAGTACAGAGTCAAGGACGGGGGACTCCACGACTTTGTTTTGTATGCCACCAGGCTGGCCATGTTAGGGCCAATTGTCCTCATAGGCCGATTTCCCAGGACTTAGAGGAGCCACATTTCTATCAGTGTACCCAAGTGCCTCTACCACAGCCACTATTGGGTCAAGGACCTCCGACACCGTATTTTCAGCATGCACCTACAGCATTGAGTGTCAGGACTCTCAGTCAGAGGGGTGATAGGCAGGACCAGACCACTCAGAGTGGCGTTATGCAGTAGCTAGCCTAGAGTCACCTATTTTTTGGACCTTCAGAGTCTTGAGGTACATTTTTTTTTGTTGTGTTTAGTTTATGGACTAGCATACTGATAGACTGTAGTACATCTCATCCATTCATATTTACTATGTTGCCATGACATTGGGGGTAGTGTGATGTTGACAAGAATCTGTAGAGACTACTCGATAGAGATAGCTGACCGCGTGCCTTATTTGGATTCTTCATCTTATTTGATGCGTCTAGTATTGGTATTATGTTGGAGATAGATCGGTTATTTACACTTTAGACGAGTATAGGCTGCTACCGGGGAAGAGAGATTGTGTACTCCTGAGGGAGATGTTTTCTTTATTTCATGGAGTGTCTGTAGATCCTTTTTAGATTGACTTTATTGTGGGTTAAGAAGGGTTAGACTTTCAGTTGAATTGGGTTACTTTGGATTACATGATTAGATGAGTGCTTGTTACCTTAGATTGTGAAATTGCAAAATGTGGGGTATGCTTGGTTATTAATGATCTAGGATTTGATGCTTGCCTTTATACAGTATAACGAATGAGATTAAGCAGTAGACTATATGCTTGTTGTCAGTGAGATAGGCTATGAGCCTGAATATCCGTAAGGTTGGGAATGTGCCTGGTCACCTATACAATAGATTATGTGCTTATTTATGTATATGTGTATTCCTGGAATGAAATTTTATACTGGGTGCTGATGTGGTAAGCTACGTGTTAGCTATTGAATGTTGTACGTTTACTCTATATAAGCATGCTAGTTTAGTGACTGTTGTGGTGCTGCGATTATGACTTTATTTTTACTATATACAGACTGGTTGTTATTAATGCATGTATAAGAGAACGCTTAAAAGTGTTTGTATGTGTGTGTGGATACATGTGTGTGAAAAAAAAAATTGGGGTATGTCCGTAAAGGAAATTGGTAAAGAGTATCACTGATGTTTTATTTTTCTGAACCTTGGTATATTGACTTAAGTTTCATGATTAGAGTCATAAACTACACTGTCCACATTTGTATACCCAATCAATATATGCGTACATGAAATGAATAGGCTAGTCCTTATTAATACATGACACTTAGTCTCAGTTATATATAGACTAAGGTGGGAGATGATAGCTTTACTTTTAGATTATACTGTTGATATCTTGTGAGTAATTAGAGTACTTAGAAAATATTGGATGATAGGTTACATTGTGATACAGATGATGTGTATTTATGCCATTGGGATAAATCACTAAGTAATTTCATGGATTAATTTGAGGTGGGTTAGATGACATAGCATGTGTGAAAGACCTTAGGGTATCCTTGTGACCAGTGAGAAGTTTCCCTTACTTTTTATTGTGTTGAATTGTTGAGGTGAGTCGTGATACTTGGATGGAAATTGAAAAGGGATTGGCGTTGATGAGCCAATGTGTTTTGAGGATTTCATTAGGTGTTGTGCCATGTAGAGTGAGTCGTTACAAATGGGATTAGCATCAGACCCTAGCAGGGAGTGTGGAGATGTCTGCACGTCGCTGCACGCCTACCGGTGAGGCGAAGCCTACGGGGGAGATGGTAATGGGAGGAGGTAATGCATTCTACATCGCCTGACTGAGGGAGAGGTGAGTGATCCATAGGTAAGGCTACACGTCTACACGTTACTATGCATTTTACATTGATCTTTTAATTACTATACCGAGAGATAGTACAACTACATGGAATTCCCTTATCCATTGTTTTAGATAGGGACCCACGTTTCACTGCCCGGTTCTGGCAGAGCCTCCAGATAGCCTTAGGGACTTAGCTAAGTTTAGTACTACCCTTCATCCTCAGACTGATGGTCAGTCAGAGCGTACCATTCAGATCCTAGAGGACATGCTTAGAGACTGCGTTATGGACTTTAGGGGTGGCTGGGAGGATCACCTTGCTTTGGTAGAGTTTGCCTGCAACCGTAGCTAGCAGTTCACCGGTGTGTTGGGCAAAGGGTAGGAGAGACAATTGTTTTGGGACCCGATATAGTCCGTGGGACCACAGATGAGATACAAGTGATCAGGCAGCGCTTGTTGACAGCCCAGAGTCACTAGAGGAGTTATGCAGATAGGAGGCGGCGGCCCTTGTCATTCAAGGTTGGGGGCCATGTGTTCCTCAAGGTATCTCCCAGACGAGGTTTGAGGAGATTTGGGCGCAATGGGAAGCTGTCGCCACGATTTATAGGCCCCTTTGAGATTCTTGGGAGGGTTGATAAGGTGACTTATAAGCTGGCATTATCACCGCAGCTATCTGGAGTTCATGATGTCTTTCATGTGTCGATGCTGAGGAAGTACCAGCCTGACCCCTCCCATGTATTAGATTGAGTGGATCTTCAGCTAGAGGGCGACGCTTCTTATGACCAGAGACCCGTAGATATTGGACTCGAGGGACCAGGTTTTGCGAGGGAGGACCATCCCTTTGGTCAAGGTTCGTTGGAACCATCATGGGGTTGAGGAGGCTACTTGGGAGCGTGAGGCCGAGGTCCGTACTAGGTATCCCGAGTTGTTTGATCCTTGATGTATTCTATTTTAAATTTCGGGACGAAATTTCTTTAAGGAGGGAAGGATGTAAAGACCAGGAAAATTTTTTTTTTTTTTTTTTTTTGGGATAAATAAATTTTCCTGTTCTTTGATTTAATTAGTTATTTTTATTTTTTTATTATTATTATTTAATTCAAATGATGCATGTAGGCATGTATTATATATTGTGTGAATATGCATATAGGTCATGTGAAAAATATTATGTGTTCATATATGTTATGTGTATGCATGGATGTATATGAATATATATATATAGGGGTCAGATTTGTGCAAGTGGGTGTGTGTGTACGGGTGAGTGTGTGGATGGGGGTGTGTGTAGAGATTGAGTGTTACACACTAAAGAGGGCATAGAGTAGCTGGCAGTAGGTTGGTGGTGTGTGTAAGAAGGTTATCAGAGGGTGCACAGGTCTGGTAGAGAGAGAGAGTAGAGAGACAAATAATGGAGAGAGAGAGAAATGATAGAGAGAGTGTGTGTATATGTATATTTGTTCGTTGGGTGGGAAAGAAGAGTAAAGAGAGGAAGAAAAGGAAGAGAAACTGAGAGACAGAGGGAGAGCAAGGAGCTTGAACCCGAGGTGAAGCAGGAGAGAGAAGGGGAGGTCGGCTAGAGAGAGAAACCAAAAACCAAGGTGAGCCACCTTCTGTTCTGAATTCTTTTTAGCATGATTAATTTATTTTGCGTATAGGGTTAGAAAGAGTATGAAATATGGAGAATTTAGGGACAAGAATCAACCAAAATGGTTGAGAAATGAGAGAGGAAAAGGGAGTTGTAGGTCGGGCAGGATAATCGGGTTGGTGCGTTTTTCTTGCCTCAAAACTTAATCTAATGGCCTAGATCTAACTCTCATAGATACAGGAAATCTTTAGGAAAGAAAATGGAATAAAACAGTGAGAAAAACACTAAGAAATGAAGCTCGCCGGAATCTGGGTTTGGGGTGGCTGGAGCTACGGTTCTAGTCATTTCGAAGGGTTCTGATGGATGAAAGGGAAAACAAACTCTAGATACGTAATCCCCTAGAAAAACCGAAGAAAACTGTATTAAAAAGTCGATGAAAGTCCACCGGAAAATGGTCGCCGGCGCCGGAGAAGGCACCGGAACCCTACTGGCCCATCGCCAGAAAATCGGGGACGAAGGGGGGGCTGATCCGGGCTTGGGTCGGGTCGGGTTGGGCTTGGGCCGGTCCGCCCCTGCCACATGTCGCTCCCCTGTTTTAAATTAAAAACCCAATGGGTCTGTTTGGCTACAAGGATAAGAAATTAGAAATTAGAATTAAATGGGAACAGGGATATCTTATCCCTGTTTTGGATTAGCCACTGTTTGGCTATCCAAATTGAGAATAAGGGTTTTCCAAAATTACAGAATTGCCCCTAGACTTTTAAAAATTACAAACTTGACCCTGAACTTTCAGAAATTACATTTTAACCCCTGAACTTTGGAGAAATTACAGTTAGGCCCACCAGAATTAAATATTAATAAAATATTAATTAAATTAATTAATTAATTAATTAATTTAATTAATTAAATATTCAAAAATATCCCGGAGTCCAAATGGGACAAGTCATTAGTGTGTTTTGACTATCTCGACTATTCTGAAGCCAATGGTGAGGTCCATTTTACAAGACGGAGTCCCAAAAAATAAAAGACACGTAGCAACATATAAAATTACCAAAATGCCCCTGAATTGAAGTACAGTCAAACGAACTCCGAATTAGGTAAACAAATAGTGAAACTTTATTATTTCGAGCATTCCGGACTCAACCGTGGAGTCCGATTTGTGGAAAGAAGTCTCGAAGTGTAAGGACCCGTGAAAAGTGCAAAATGACTATTTTGCCCTTTTTAACCCAGACGTCCGAATTCAGTTCTACGAAAACCTAAACTTATTTTCTTCAACATCCCTGATTCAATAGTAGAGTTTAATTTAGCAAAATAGAAGCTTATAAGATAAAGACATAAAATTTGATGAATAGCATAATTCAAATGACAATTGAACTGAGTCTCATGTTATGATTTTAGGGACACGGAAAGGCAAGAGAAGGTGACCTGACCTTCGGTGTTCTTACAGTAATTTCACTTTACTACGAGTATACTTTCCCAGTTTGAGATCGGTTATCAGGTACGATATATTGTGCTAAGTAAGAAATAGAATTGAGATTAGGAATACTTGTTCTGCTGCCTTGATTGTTCACGTGTTTGCTTGATTGTTCACATGCTTATGTGCTTCATGCTATCTTGCTGTAAGTTGGGTGATGACATGAATAATGATTGTATGTATATCGCATGTGTTAGTGAAGTGTGTGAATTATATGCTTTGAGAATTGTTGACATTATGAGATATGTATTTGAAAGCATGCTTCATATATGAATGAGATTCATCATTGAGATTATATTGTGGCGTGAATGAATCAAAGCATCTTGGCATAGTGTGATTCCTTGTGCATGGCGTGAGTTGAGCACTTGGTGCTTTGCATTATGAGGGTGCAGATCCTGTGGTGAAAAACCCAAAATCGGCCATTAGGTACTCGCAAGCCTGACGGATTCTGGACCGTGAAGCGAGACATAGTCGGCGGTACTCATGCCAGCGGGGAAGGGCCGTATCATGAGACATGAGTGGGCATAGAGTTGCATGGGTGTGTCACGCATACTGCTCATATACTGTATACTGTTCATGTACTGTCATCATAATATCGAATGCCATATAGAAATAACTGTACACTTGCACATGCCACGCCCATAGTTTTATTTCTTGCATTAGCATTATATTGTACCAGCATGTTGAGCTGACCCCTTTAGTGGGGCAAACATTTCAGATGATGTCCCAGTTGTACGAGACACAGAGACAATCTGATTGGGGATTATGTTGGGCCCAAGGAGCGCTTTTGATATTGTGTAAGGGCATAAGCCCGAGACTGTATTTTATTTTGTATGTTGTGAACAAATAGACCAGACCTTATGTATGTATCAAAACAGCATGTAGAATGTATGAGATCGTCCTTAATTATCTTTTATTTCTTCATTATTTTATTTTCTTTTGTCTCGTTACTCGCACCTCAGGTTCGTTGAAATTCGGGGCGTGACAGTGTCCCTCATCCTCACTAAGAAAACTCTCTTTCATGTTTTCTTTTAGGGCTCCTTCCACCTTTGCTACACTGACAAAGATCAAGATCAATTGATTGACACAATTACCTACACAATTTGATATTTTCCCAAGAAAGTTGTTAATGCAATTTCTGCTCAGTTTTATATGACTGTTGGTATTGATAAACTGAAATGTTGCAACCTAAAAGTGCTTTGAGTTGAAGACATTTGGGTAGAACACATTATGTAAAGTGAGCTTGTGAAGTAAAAGTTCATAGTGGTTAGATTCATTATTCATTCATCATTGGTGGGGTAGAATTCCTACTCAGCAAACTGTATTTCATCTACCTGATTCCCTACCTTTATCATCTTCTACAACTTTAAGGCCTCGCGCTTCTATTAAATCATTATGATGATATCTTTTGTTATAGTCTCAACTTGTCCTCCTATTACCTTCTAATCATCCCAATCTGCTCACTTTAGTTAAAGTAATTGCACTAACATGTATGTTGATGGCTTATATTTTTGTATGCAAACTTGAGATAGATTTCCTTATTCTATCACCATCCTTCTTTTTCTTTTTGAATGCCTAGGTCAATCCCTTGCCCCTGCGGATACTTGAACTCTGCCCTTCCCTTTGGGAATAAGCAGGAAATGCCATTGGGTCACTACACACCTTGACTATTCTATCATCGTCTCTAAGCACTACGAATTTTGGATCTATCAACCTTTGGATGGTTTATAAGATAAGTCAGAATTTTATTTTTTTTAAATTTCTTCTAAGGTCAGCATATTGTGACAACTCACGAATTTTGACAGAAGTTCTACCACGCAGACACTTAATGGAATGTTTTTGTGTTTGCATGTTCAAAGCGTCCAGAAAGTTCTAGTGTTATCTAGAATCCTCTTGTATAGTGTAGAGTCTGTAGACTTGTATGGTGGACTCCACCTTTTAGGTAGTGTTCTAGAGTTTTATACAACTGTATAAAACATCTGTAAGGGGTTTTCAATTCTTCTCCCACTAGAACTCCTCTCGAGTCATTAAAATTGCTGTGTAAGATTACATCATAGTTTTAAGGATTATCATTAATTGAGGAGTTTATGTATTAATCAAACTCATTTATAGGTGAGTATTTTCAATCCCTATTTAGTAAATTTAAACGGATATTGAAGTAATGAAGAAATCTATTTTGTATGCTATCCAAGATTTAGTAATAAATAAGGGCATTTTGGGTGTTTAGGTGTTCAAGTACTTCTTGCACGTTAGAGATATTTAAAGTAAGATAAAAAAGAAAAAGATTCTCTGTTTCAAAAATGCCTTTACCTTACAGAAGATGCATGCCACATAGATACACCTGACCTATTAAGTCAGTTAGTGGGTTTAGGTAGCAATTGATTTGCTTTTGTTGGTTAAGTTGTTGTTGTCAAGTGCCAAGTAAATAATTCTTGATGAATGACCTTAATTAATAGATAAAAATTGAAAACTAGGTACTTTTACTTGTTATTAACCAAGATCAATATTTTTTGTATTGGCATTTTCAAAGTTATTGTTAATGTTTTTTAAAGCAAAACTCTATCTGACAATCAGAGTTTTCCCTTACACTAATGAATTTTCTAATTGCATTCATGTAAGCCTAGCCCCGTTCGGGAGTCATTTTCATCATATGTGAATCTTGTCGCAAAATTTATTCGCGATTGGGCTCGTGTGTTTGAAAATCGATTCTTGAATTGTCCAAAGAGGACAGTTCGAGAATGCATAAATCTGTATTGCAATCAATAACGCATATGCTTCAATATTTCACTATGATAAAATTTCAGTACAGTCTCCTATTGTTCTCTAGGTATATATTTAGGCGTGCTAACGTCTATCTCGTATACTTGGAGAACCGTGGGAAGATGCTGCCGAAATTTTGTCCGAGTGGAATCAAGCATTTGATTTGTTGCTGATTGCATTATAGATTGTGCATTCACGAATGGGATAGGACCACCTTACCCTTTAGAGAGAAGTTGGAGGTGATAGGATTCATGTTTCATATTTATAACGAGTATCATTTTTTACTTGTATTAGGTAAACGAAAATGGATAAGAGTTAGATGGACTTGAGGGGCAAGTATTTGCAAGGGTATGTGAAGGGGATCAAAAATTTTATTGAGTTCGCTCTTGCATCTGTAGATGGGAGAAATAGGATAAAATGTCTATGTAAGATGTGCAATAATAGGGATTATATGCACATAGATGAGGCCAAAGAGCACCTACTCGAACACGAGATGGACAAGAGGTATACGTGTTGGGAATTTCACGGGGAACGCCGTGACGTACAAGTGGTATTTGATGATAAAGAAGAAGATGACGATGATGACTTTGGTGATAACTTTGGGGTTGGTTACGAAGGCTTGCCACAAATGCTAGCAGACATGCAGGGGGCTACAACTAGGGCGAGTAGTCATAGGAGTGACATGGGACAATCGACTGCATTTGAGTCGTTGTTGAGGGAAGCAAGGCAGCCGTTATATCCGGGTTGTGATAAGTTTTCGAAATTGGACTTTCTCGTGAAACTCCTTCATATTAAGACTATCAACCGTTGGAGTAACAAATCAGTTAATATGCCCATTGAATTGATTAAAGCAGCGCTTCCTACTGGGGAGACCCTTCCGAAATCATATTACGAGGTGAAAAGAATATTAAGAAATTTGGGCCTCGGGTATATTCCCATACATGCTTGTAAAAACGATTGCATATTATTTTAGAAGGAGACTGAACAATGTAACGAGTGTACGATGTGCCACGAACACGGGTACAAGCTGAATGAAAGAAAGAGCAAGACAATTCCGCACAAGGTGCTGAGATATTTTCCCTTAAAACCGAGGCTACAAAGGTTGTACATGTCTCAGAAGACGGCAGAAGATATGCGGTGGCATAAGGAGAAGCGTGTTGCTGAGGAAAATGTATGTAGGCATCCGGCAGATTCACAAACTTGGGCTGAGTTTGATACAAATGACGAAGGGTTTGCAAATGAGCTGTGTAATGTACGACTTGGGCTGGCTAGCGACGGTTTCAATCCGTTCGATGACATGAATAATGCCTACAGCATGTGGCCAGTGTTACTTGTGCCGTATAACTTGCGACCGTAGAAATGTATGAAAGAACCATTTATCTTCATGTCATTGCTTATTCCAAGGCCGAAGTCTCCTGGTAATGAAATTGATGTGTATTTGCGTCCTTTAGTGGACGAGTTGAAGGAATTGTGGGAGGTGGGAGTGGAGGCATACGACGTCTCTAAGAATGAGACATTTCAATTGCATGCAGCGTTACTGTGGACCATAAATGACTTTCCAGCATACCGAAACTTATCTGGGTGGAGCACTAACGGATATCTGGCATGTCCGGTTTGTAATAAAGGATGCATGTTCCCTACATTTGTCCAATGGGAAGAAGATATGCTACATGTGCCATCGTCGTTTTCTACCGCCATCACATGGTTGGCGAAATCGGCAGAAGCATCTGTTTGATGAAAAAATTGAGCGCAAATTGTCACCTCCATTGTTGTCTGGCAAAGACGTGTTAGCACAATTGGCACTCATCTAACTAGTGAGGTTTGGGAAGATACCGGGTACTAAGAAGAGGAAGCGTACTAATGTGGAATTAAATTGGACGAAGAAGAGCATGTTTTTTTATTTGCCGTACTGGGAGACCCTTATGTTGAGGCACAATTTGGATGTTATGCACATCGAGAAGAACATCTGTGATAATATGCTGGGAACTTTAATGAACATTGAAAGGAAGACGAAGGATACTGTTAAAGCCCAGTTGGACTTGCAGGAGCTGGGAATAAGGAAAGAGCTACACCTAATACGTAGCGGTGATAAATATATCGTGCCTCTTGCACAGTATACGTTATCATCCGCAAAGAGAATGAGGATTTGTGAGTGGTTTAAATCGGTGAAGTTCCCAGATGGATACACATCGAATATATCTCGATGTGTAAATGTTATAGATGGAAAAATATCCTGATTGAAAAGCCATGACTGCCATGTCCTTTTACAACGACTTCTTCCAGTTGCACTACGTAAATATCTCACCGATGACATATCGACTACATTGACTGAGTTGGGCTGCTTCTTTAGAGAATTATGTGCGAAGACGTTGAATGTGGAAGTACTTGAAAAGCTCAAAAGGGATGTTGTCGTGATCCTCTGTAAGTTGGAACAGATTTTCCCTCCAACTTTCTTTGATGTAATGGTCCACTTAGCTATCCATTTGCCTCATGAAACAAAAATTGGCGGACTTGTCCAATACCGTTGGATGTATCCAATAGAAAGGTACATTTAATTTTATGAATTGTGTTATCTATCCGTCCTAACTATTTTAATGTATAACTGATTAATTATCAAAACAAATATTTGCACACATTGAAGCAATATGTACGTAACAAAGCACAACTGGAAGGGTCAATTGCTGAGGCTTATGTTGATGCTGAATGTCTCACCTTTTGCTCTATGCATCTTAAAGATATTGAAACAAGGTTTAATCATCAAAAGCGAAATTATGATAGATGTCTAGGGCAGCAACGAACTGGCCTTGCGGTGTTTAATCAAAATGTGCGGCCAATAGGTGCCCGTAAATATGAATGGTGTCATCCTCAAGACTTGGAAAAAGCCCACTATACCGTGCTCAACAACTGCGATGAGACATTACCATATTTTAAGTAAGTTTATCGCAATCATTGCAATACTATGTTAGTATACAAATGTAAGTTACATATAACATATCTCATCTTATGTAGTGAGCATACGATCGAGCTTCAGAGAGAACATGTATCAAGTTCTGATCTGGAGCAAAGACAACAAAATTTGTTTCCAAAGTGGTTTGGAGAACGTGTAAGAATAGGTTTCAATTAATTGTAATTATATTAGTTAATGCATTTGTATTCAATTAATTTTGTACTTGTACTGATAACAGATGAAGCTATTACGCCACCAACAATTTCCTGAGGCGTACGATCAATTATATTCCTTGGCATGTGGTCCTAATCAAAGGATATCCCGCTACACTAGTTTAATTGTTAATGGTGTTCGATTTCACACGAGGGAACGTGAGGTCAGTCGGTGAACACAAAATAGCGAGGTCCTTGTTCAAGGAGATGGTGACGGAGGACAAATTGTAGAGTACTATGGTGTTTTACAAGACATCATACAATTACATTATTACTGCGGTCATTCTGTGTATATTTTTAAATGTGATTGGTGGGATGTAAGTAATAAGAAGACTGGAATGCAGATCGATAAGCACTTCATAAGTGTTAATACGTCACGTACGGCATTTAAAGATGATCTGTATATTTTGGCATCGGTTGCAAAACAAGTTTTTTATTTGAAGGATGCAAAAATAAGAGGTGATTGGCATGTTGTCCAAAAAATAAAAACTAGAAATGTTTATGATGTCCTAGAAGTTGGCGAGGGAGATGAAGAGTTAGAGAGGATTGAGGAGGCACTACAAGAAAAGTCTCAAACTGCCCACGATGGTGTTGACCGGCATGATAAGGAAGATGTTAGTTCGTATCGGTTGAATAGAACTGATGTAGAACTAGTTCATGTCGTAGCTTCCGACGTCACCAATGCCACACAATTAGATCCGAGGGATGTAACGTTCATTAATGATGATGATGACGAGGAAAGTGATTTTGATGATAAGACATTGTTAGAGTATTGTACCGAGAATGAAGAAAATTCAAGTTCAGATGATGATACAAACTCAGATGAATAATTGTAATAGGTGTTACATGTGGTAGGATCAAGTGTAATGGATTTTCAATTTTATGATGTAATGGATTGTCGATTTTATGATGTAATGGATATTCAATTTTATGATGTAATAGATATTCAATTTTATGATGTAATAGAATTTACTTTTAAACTTTCTTTTTAGATATGGTTGGACCAGGCTCACGTAGACGCGCAGCCCTAGTGGACCCATCGACCCCTTCCCCTTCCTCTGCAGGGTCGACCAATCCTGCCATTGATGGTATTCATAGTTTCACTTTGTATTAATGATTATATAAATATGGTACTAATTGTTTCTATTTTATTATTTCTAAAGCTTCGGCCACCACCTCTAGACGAGGGTGCGGTAGGTCAAAGAATCGGAGTTTACAGGCTCAGATGGAGGCAGCAGGGGGCTCGTGACTTCGGATTGAGCTACCTGAGGGCTTGCTGAAGCCCATTGACGGGTGGGCACAACAATTCACCACAAAGGTCGGCATCATTTGCCGACTATGCATCCCACTCGATATTAGTGATTGGAGTCTCATCACTCAGGAAGATCGATAGGATATTCATGCGCATATCCTAGTACGTTTTTTATTATTGTGTTGAACTAAATTTTAACATTTCTAATGCCATAATGTTTTGACAATGACATGCTTTACAGGAGAAGTTTGACATCGATCTCCACCTGCCTCACGTACCGAAGGCAATGGACCGTTACCTTGGAGTCCGTTTCAGGGACTATCGACACCGGCTCCACATGCACTACGAGGCGGAGGTGGCGGTCGGTAGAGAGCCCCGCGACAGACCCTACAGGGGGTCACGGTAGAAGATTGGATGTTACTGTACGACCGGTTCGCAAGTGATACGTTCTAGGTAAAAATTGTCAAAATTACTTTTATTGTCTAGTTTAAATTAGTATCATTTATACTAACCTTCTTTGTTTTGGCCAAGTGTAGGAACTGAGCAGGAAAAATAGCGAGAGCAGAAACAAGCAAAATGTGACCCACTGTGGTGGATCATGTTCTTTTGTACAATTTAGGCATGATTGGTAAGTTAATAAATGTATCAAGTTCTTATTGTATAATCTATTCATGAAATCAATTTTCACAAGCTACTATTTATTTGCTCCAGCGAGACCAGGAGACCGGTGCACCACCCAGCCCCATTGATTTGTGGCACAGGAAGCACTACATCCCCAAGAAGGGTTGGGCTGGGCCTGAAGCACAGTGGCTTTATATAAGTTTTTATGTAACTTGCCACAATATTACTAATTTAATATTAATTTAAAGTTATAAAAGTAGTAACATATATTTATGTTTTTATAGGAGGAGATGGTCCGGCTGCGTGCTCAGCCAACAGCTGACAGTCAGGATCCGTCAACCGATGACCAGATATAGGAGACTGTTCTAGGCAAGAGGCGCGGCTATGTGCGTGGCTTATGGACTGGGATGGCACCGACGACATCGTTCTCTACCTTTTAGAGTGATGCTAGGGCACACGCTGTCACGCCCCGAATTCCCGACCGAACCCGGGGACGCGACTGAAGGAAACAAAAGAAGAAAATGAATAGACGAGTAAATAAATAAATAAATATTTGACGAATTTTTTTTTTTTTTTTTAGATAAATAAATGAATACCGATTTAACTAATATAGATACAACCCTATTCCACTAACATAACGCTACATCCATATATCTCTGTCAATACACATACATTCCCGGTTTATAAAAATTTCGGCAGAACCTCCTTTGTTTTTCGAACCTTTTTCCCCCTGATAAACACAATACATCATATATCATCATATAAATATAAATACATCACAATCCATCCTCACTCGATGGCCACAACCTTATCAAAGTTAAATATACATCGCTTAACTATACAATCAAAATTATACAACTATGATACAACATCTATGTCATTGGGCTTAAGCCCGTACATCACAAAACATGCCTCTCGGGCCAAATGTCCATCTACAATCAAGTCTCCTCCACTCAGCTAAACTTCCCCAAGCCTCAGGTGTCGGGAATATCATCTGAAATATGGTTCCCACGAATGGGTCAGCGCCAACATGCTGGTATGATACAATACTAATGCAAGGAACAAAATGTAAGGCGTGGCATGTGCAAGTGTACATTTATCTCTATATGCCTTCTGAATCATCTATACATGGCGATAATGACAATCCACATGCCTTCCACATCATCTATGCAATATAACGACAATAATCCGCATGCTTTCCAAATCATGCATACCACGTAATGGTAATGAATCCATATGCCATCCAATTGTCCATGCAATGTAATGACAATGCACATGAACCACCCACACAACTCTATGCCACATGACAATGCATATGAAATACTCACACAACTCTATGCCACATGACAATGCATATGAAATACTCACACAACTCTATGCCACATCCATGTCCACTCTATGCATGTCATGTCAACACCATGCATGTCATGTCACACCCATGTCTCGTTTACGGGTACTCCCCGATGGCACGAAGTACCAATGCAATGGCCAATTTTGGGTTTTTCACCACAGGATCTACACCCTCATAATGCACCAGCACCTCGTGCTGACCCACACTATGCTTTCAAGGAATCACACAATGCCAATATGCCATGATTTCATCATGCAATGATGCAGTTCAAATGAAACATCACTTTCATAAGCATACGCCACATGCTTTACATAGTGTATTACATTTAAAATTAAATCACAAGACTTCATCCACAATCTACGTGTCATACTCAATCAATCTCAACACTTACGCAAACCCACGTGTCACAATATCAATAAACCGTTTAGAACATAAATCACATATGATAATAACTCAGGAAGTAAATCACAACTCCCAAATAATCATAAAGAACATGGAAACATATAAACAATCCACTCAAAGAAGCAATCATTCCTATGTGATCTTCTATCAGCAGACAAGCACAAAAAGCATTCAAGCAATATGCACATCAATCCTAATTTAATTCTATTCCTTACTTAGTAAAGTACCATACCTGATCGGGTTATCTCAACCCTAAGATGCTGTGTCCACTATGCAATCCAAACCAACCAGGTTCATCTTTACTCCACGGTTCCTTCTTCAGCCTTTTTCCCTCAAGCAGATGATGATCCTATTGAGACTATACACTTTCACTCCAACCGTCAACCTTTGGAAAATTTGCAGTCAAGTGTCACAAGCCCCAACCATGTGTCTTGCTCCGGCCTTCAACTGAGTATCCATCTCTCTTCAAAATCTTAAATTCATGACTGAATGGTTGATGAGAATGTTTCCCCCTTGCCATGAGCTGCCAATAAATGCCCATCATCATTTCATGAACAATTCAAATGCCAATTCACCCAACAAAGCATTTTCTATGAGAGCCCAAAACTATTTTGTTTTGGCCCCAAAATCCCATGACCACCAGCACCTGGCAACATACTGCCCTCAACATCCCTCTACACCCACACAACATGACTTTCACCAGCACTTGCCAGATACTGGCCATCAGCAAGGTGCCAATCCAGCATCAAGCATTCCATTCAGTAATTCTGGCCCAGTGGTATGCAACATTTCCTGAACTGCAGCCTTAAGATTTCAAAAACTATTTCCCCAATCAAATTTAGCAAAGAAACCTGCATATCTGCACATTGCCTAATTATAGCAGCAACCATGAAACACCAACAGGAGTTTGAATATAGAAATTCAAAGCCACTCCAAAAAAAAACCCAATTTAAACAAATTATCAAAATACCAAATACCCTATGAGACCATGTCTCAATCCATGCTGTTGTAACCTCCCTTACAATGCCATCAAAACACCCACAAGTTCAACCGCCACCCAACTGAAACAATGTTGCATACAGAACGGAGCCTAAAGTCTCCTTAAAGTGAGAAACTATGTTTGAATCTGCTGCTGGAGTAACACCCAACTGAACCAATCTAGCCCTGTAACAGCTGCAGCCACGGCTACAACTACTGCTTCCCTGAACCGTCCATTTTCCCTGGCAGCAAACTGCTTCCCCCTTTAATTTATCACAGCAACCAATCAGCTCTTCCAAACACCAACCCTACTGTCTGGTAAACTAACAATCCCACTAACAGCACCATCACTGAACCCCCCCCCAAATGGCAACTCACAATTTCTTGCCAATTTCATTTCAACTATGCTGTCTTGGTATAACAGGCACTGAAAAAGGATCAACAAACAGAGCATCAAACTTTGTAGCTACTGAGCTGTCCCTAAATATACAGAGTAGTCAATCTACAATGCAGAGATCATGATCTTCAACAAGAAGCTCAAAAGCCCTCAATCTTTTCGTGTTGCCCATAAAGTGGTTGAATGCAGAATTGAAGCAAAGAGCTCACGAGTTCTGGGCAGAGATTGAGACCTGTTCCCAATTTCGGCACATTCATTTTGTCTCTTTGAATCAAGTCTTGCGGCTACCATTTATGGCAGTCACGGCTTAGACAATTGTATCAACAAATCCAACCCAATCAAATCCAAATGACTCTGCCGCAGCTCCTTCATTCTCCTTCAATCCAACCCACAACCTCTGTAACAATCGCAGCCACGCTTACAGCCATCTCCTCACTGCTCGTCAAGGTCAGCCCACAACTGCCTCCTCAAGTTTCAGCACCACTACCAACAACAAATCGCGCCCCAACCTTACGAACCCACAAAACACCATTACACCGCAACCTCCATGCTCAATTTCGACATACAAACCGCAACATCCACACACAATCCCAAGCCAAATCAGAATCCCCTCTGTTGCACTTCCTTACACCACTGCACACACACATATACAAATTAAATACATACACACCGACCTGGTCAATCGCGCCTCAACGAATCCATTCGACCGCAGCGATACCAGCCCCGAAATCTAACGAAATCACGATCTTCTCTCCCAAAAATCTCATCCACCGTCCGATCAATGACCTCCGATGTCCCGCCGTCGACGATCGTCTCCTCGCCGTCGCTCCTCCGTCGCGACCACCGCCGCGTCAGTTTCTTCCCTTCCCTCTCCCTCTCTTTCTTTCTTTCTCTCTTTTCTTCTTTCTCTCTTTTTCTCTCTTTTCTTCCCTGTTCTCACGCGACCTCCACCCCTGTTTTTCTATTCTTCTATACACTCAACACACACCACACATTTCAGTGTCCCTTCCAAGGCTGCCGACACTCCTATTTTTTTTTATCTTTTTTTTTTTTTTTTTTTTTCACTTGAGACATACATATATATATATATATATATTTTAATTATTTATTTATTTTTTTTTTTTATTTATATATTTTATTTTATTTTTTCAAATCTCTACACACGCAGCCATTGAGGCAGTTCAACGAGAGAATGCAAAGCTACGGCAGCAAGTAAATAGCCTCGAGGAACGATATTCCCAGCTAGAAGCTCTTGTGTAAACGATGCTCAGCCAGCAACGTGACTCTTCACAACCTTGGTAAGTTTTTAAAATTATATACTTTAGTGAATTTATTATTTTAGAAAATGTTACGTAAACCCCATCACACACCTCACAAATGATAAAATAGACTTGCACGAACTTACGGCACTCGGTTCGGATGCCCGGTTTGAAATTTATGCAAGTTTTAGCTCCAAAAAGGTCCATTTTGGGGTTTTGACAGACCAAAATGCCGGATATTAGCCTAACTATGTCGAAACCACATCACACACCTCATAAATGATAAAATAGACTTGCACGAACTTACGGCACTCGGTTCGAATGCCCGGTTTGAAACTTATGCAAGTTTCAGCTTCAAAAAGGCCCATTTTGGGGTTTTGACAGACTAAAATGCCGGATATCAGCCTAACTACACCGAAACCCCATCACACACCTCACAAATGATAAAATAGACTTATGCTACTTTATACCGTTCTTACTTTTTATGCATGCAAAAAAAAAAAAAAACTATTCACATTCTATGTTCATATATATTTAATAATTGTTCTAATATATATCATTTGATCTTTATTTCAGATTGATCGGGATTATTGTCACGCCATCTTTATGTTTTGCATCGAAACTTCTTATTTTTATTTGTTTTTTTTTTCTTTTCATGGACATTTGCAGTTACATTTTTGGAGACAATTTTTAATTTTTCTATTTATTGTTAAATTGTACTTTTACAAATGTACATAATTAGTTTAATATATATATATATATATGAATGTTTTTTTTTTTAATATATTCATTTCAGAATTCTTAGATTTTATTGTATATCAGGATGGATGATTGATACAGGTTTAAACAAGAATAAAACAACAAATGAAACAAAGCAAAATGGTTTTTAAATTAAAAAAAAAAAACTTTTAGCGACGCACACCAATGCGTCGCTAAAAGTAAGAATTCAATTTAAATATACATTATTAGCGACGCATACTGAGCGTCGCTAAAAACCACTATTAGCGACACCCATCTATGCGTCGCTAAAAATAAGAATTCAATTTAAATATACACTATTAGCAACGCTCAGTGTGCGTTGCTTATAGTGGTTTTCAGCGACGCACGCTGCGTCCTTGTGTAGTATTTGCGACGCGCGTACCCACTAATTAGCGATGCACCATGAGCGTCGCTAATAGTCACCTTCAGCGATGCCAACAGGTCTGTTCTTCGCCAATACTATTAGCGATGCGAGTATTTGTGATGCCTTTAGCGACGCACGTTTGTGCGTCGCAAAAGACCTTTAGCAACGCACAGGGCCACTATTAGCGACGCATTCGTGCGTCGCTAATAGTGCCTTTTGTTGTAGTGTAATGATAAATATAATATTGTGATCCCAAGACATAATTTTAGTAATTTATTCAGGAATGTTATAGGCCACGAGGTCACACAATCAGATCAGAAACGTAGATAAATATGAAAATTCTAACCCATATGTGTGTGAAATACAGGTTTGATATGTATGAATTATGGTTGGCATTGTTTGGTACTTTGGAATAATGGAATGGAAAACAGGATTGCTTTGAGACATAAGCAAATAGTAAGTTGCATCTATGCATGTTTATATGTTTATGTTTGATACTCGGCATGTGTATGAATGTCATATTTTTACTTGAATAGAATTGGATGTCATTAAGCATGCCACTACGCAAGAAAATGCTCACTGGCCACCATTCATGTTTTACCTTTTATTTAGATTCTTTTACGGAGCATTGTTTAACCCCCATACCAATTTTAAGTATCTAAGGGAACTTGGGAGCTTGAGGACTTGACAAGATTAAAGTAAACAGGCCATGATGGCCATATTGTGTTGCACTTTCCCTATTTGTGGCCTTTGGCCCATCTCTTGTGTTTTGATAAACTTGAAAAGTATATGTATGATGGGTTTCAGGTTTTGAAAACATGTCTTTCTATAATGTTGATTATGTGTATTTGACGGTTTGGAAATGGATGTCATAAATTGTTTGCATAATAAACACGATGGTGATTTTAGAGCATGGATGGAAACCAAATTTTTTAAGTTTATCCTGTTTATGATTTAAATTAGAGGGTTTGAATGCATAAAAATTATGAGAAATCATATGTATTAATCATGTAAAAGTTGTGAAAGAAGATGGGAAGAGGACATGTGTGATAACTCGTATTTTTACTAAGGCTTAATACTTTATGTATTTGAATAAAATTAGTTTTATGAACTTATTGAAAATTAAATCGGATATTGATAGTGGTATGATTTAATATAAAAATATAAAAAAAGTTATATAATTGAATTAAATAATTCACGTTGGAGCTAAGTTAAAATATAAATAAATATGTAGCACTAATATAATAATAAAAATTTTAATTTATTATAAATACATGACTATAACAAACCCTACCCTCTATTTTACGTATCTCAAATTCTAGAGAGATAAAGACTATACTATGAAGGATTAAAGAAATTTAATTTTGGAAAAAGGCATTAATGGAAGTAAGTTTATGATTTTATCAAATTAGTATGACTATTTTATTGTTGTGATTTAGTAAGAGAATTTATGAATTAATTATTAATTTTTAAAATTATAATTTCTTATAACAAAATGGACCATAGAACAATCAAGTTAGAATTTGATTTTCAGTATGAATTTGATGGTCTTTAAATAAATTGAAAACGTAGTTTTATTACTCATGAAATAAGGTTTAATTTGATATATAATGTGCCTAATATAGGGATGCATTTAAAAAGATATAAAAGATCAAAGTTTTTTAGAAAACATTGTAACCACAAGCTTTGGGTTGAATTTTCTTCCAATTTTGAAAGATTTAATTAAATTATATAGTTGGATAGATCTCAAAAAAATGATCAAAATTTATATATAACTTGCATTATTTGGATAAGAATTGAGAGAGAAATTTCATGTCGAAATTTGAAAGAAAAACAAAATTGGTGGATTGCTCTAATTACAGAATTTGGGAGTTAAAGTTGGGGAAGATGGCCACTTTTTACACAAGCCCACTCTCGAGCCAAGGTGAGTCGAAAAAATATAGTTCATCCCCAGTCTTAATTGGAAGAAACAAGAGTATAAATTATAATATTTGGCGACCCTAATCAAGTGGTCTAGGTCTCGAACTCAAAAATTAATTATATAAATTATTATTAATTTTTAATTGATAAAATATTACTAATTTATGAAAAAATAGTAAATGAATTTCAAAAATTATGAAACGTTGTAAGAAAATCGTATTTGATATTATGAAGCTATTGGTATAGGAGGTGAGGCTCAAAGTAATAAGAATAATTGAGATTTCACTAAAGTTCACTTTATTGTATTTGTTTCTTAATTATTTAAATGTGTAATTAGGTGACTTAAATTATGATTGTTTTTTATAAGTAAATTTGAGTTATTAGAAGTGTTTTTGGATTAAAGATAAGACCTTTGAATGATTGGAGAATCATGTTAGTTTCATATTTGACCGTATGTTATAAATTAAGCTTAATGAGTTTGATAGAATTCGAGAAAAATAAAAATTAATATTTAAAAATTACAGAAAAATCATGGAATGCTATAAGGTCATCATGTAGGTATTTTAAAGATATTTAGGCTTAATAAGTACGCGTAACACTATATTAATAAGGGCGTGTATAGTTAAGTCAAGTTTGGCAAATCGATCCAGTTGATTAAATATGTTATTATGAACTATTTTATGATTGAAATGAATTTGGAAAGGACACTTTTGAAGTGCGTTATGTAATTTGAAGACTTTGCTTTGAAGTAAAGAAAAATACATGATATATCCAATTTTTAAATAAAAGCTAAATAAATGTTTTTTTTTTTTTTTGCTTTTATTCTTATGAAAATTATTTATGCAAGTAAATGATTTCAAATTGTTTTTAGTTCAAAAATATGTTTTACAATATTTTGATTACTTCATTATCATTATTTGGGTCAAGCAAAACTGATTGTTTGTGTATGTGTTCTTTGTTCATTGATAAATCTGTTCATAAAATTTATTCCATTTATTGAAATAAATTGTTTATTGGATATGATCATTTTTAGATATTTGAATTATTTTAGTATGGGTGTGAGCTGTGGTTGGAGTCTGTTTTATGTCAATAATGGTTTACTACTATTGGCAGTTTATTTGTACCAGTAGGATACTGAGTAGTCGCATGTTAACAGAAGTATAAATACTGTTGACTTCCAATAGTAACGACGTTTGAAAATTTTCACTATAATTGGGCACCATATGTTATTGTTGTGTCAACCAGGGTAAATGTTTATCCAAATTTGAAAACATTATTTATTACCACACTATTTGTTAATGATTTCTAAACTAAAAATGATATCAAGTTTTTGTATTGTGAATATTAAAATACTTTCAAGTGATATGAAACTTTGCGAAATGCTTCGATTTTTCAGTAACTATTTTCTAAATTAATCGTGTTATTCGCTTAACCTATTCCAGTGTATATTATGCTATGCTACCTTACTGGGCTCTTTGAGCTTATCCCAATATTTTTCCCCACAGATGAATAGAGATCAACTGTGATTTCTTTTACTACAAGGTGCGATGCAATAGACAACAATTGAAGATCAATATAGTTTCATCTATTTGTGGTTAGAACTTATTTTAGTTAGATAGCTTCGAAACATATAGTAATTTTATTTTATGGGTTTTTTTTGTCATTTGGCCATTTGGAGGCAGTTTATTTATTACTTGTTTGTGGATATTGAATAGTTAATTGATTTTCTTTAAAGTTTTAGAAATAATCTGATTTACTTATTAGTATGCAAAAGAATTGGAGATAATTTTTATTACGGGTTTATTGATTTGAATGGTTTAGCTTTTGGTTTTGGGGCGTGACAACATGTGACAAAGACATAAAAATCAATAGTGATCCCAGTCTAATTGTGAACCAGTTGACCGGTGGTGGTATCCCTTTCGTTTTCTCTCATCTAGCCTTAAACCGGCTAACCAGTCTAATTGTATAACCCGTTATTTTATTTTGTTTTATCCCACTATTTTGGCTCTTTTCGCATGGGTTAACCCTCTAAATTTATACCAATGATACATGAATAAGATACGTAGTAAATGAATTCAAATGGGTTTTGAAAAGGTGAGAATTAATTTATTAAAGTGTGTAAGAAATGGGAAAATTTGTATAGTTTTATGCTGGTTCTTCCAAGTTAAAGAGTAGAAGGGAGAAATTGAATTTCTAATTGAATACTTTGATAATGGCAATTGATCATGACCTAGTTGACAAGTTTTAAATAAATACTTGAGCCTTACATGACTTCCTATGCATGCAATTGTTCTATTGTGGGTTGTAATTGACCTATGGAGACAAGATAAGATAATTGTGCTTAAATAAACTATACATTACTTGTGAAGATAATTATTGGGTCATGATGCGAACCCTAACACTGGTATAAGGGATTCTACGTAATTTGACTTTAATAAGATTTTAAAAAACAAATGGCATTGTGAAGATTTTAATGAGACGATCGCAGGTCTAAATGCCATAATCTTTCATTTTAATTGATATGAAAGCCTAATTAATTTAATGAACTAAGTAAATGGGGTTCACCGCTCAAGTCTTCAAGATATGAGTTATGACAACAGAGCTATAATTTGTTGTATGTAATAACAACATAAAATGAGAAAAAATAGTGAAAAAATAGTTGTGTAATATAAATTAAGGAGATTTATCTATACAAATGTAAACAGAGAAATTTCTCTATTTCTTAATAAACAAATACTAAACCAGTTGTGCAATATATACTAAAGAAAATAGCTATATAAAAGTAAATAGAGAGATTTCTTTGTTTGTTTCTTTTATTCTAACTATTGAGAATAAATTATGAAATGTAAAAAAAAAAAAAAAATTTGTTTGCCAATAAGAAATACTTTTGCCAATTTTGGATAATCTTATATGATATGTTTTGAAAGGAAAAGCATAAAAAATAATTTCAAATATAAAACTTATAAGAATTAACTCTTTAATGGTAAGTAGAGAAATTTTTCTGTTTATTAGTAAACAGTGAAATTTTAATGTTTAAGGGTCAAATATGCGAAAACATTGTTGGAACTATATTCATCATGATTGTATTGCAATAATAAATAGTAAAACATTACAACTTTTCTATATGCTTCGTTGCTACTAAAAACTTTTCCAAAAAACAAAACAATTAAATTTTTTTGTTTCACTATAACAAAAAATGAAAAATTGTTTACACAAAAATTACAATCCTTGTAGTATCATTGCATTGTTTTTCCAAGATTGGGAACAAAAGTAGCAAGAAGTCAAAATAACCAGTAGAGTTGTCTAAAAATGAAAATGAGGCAAAAACAAGGACTAAACAAAAAATTCAATGTAAAAAAATCTTATTCAAAATACAAATCAAGCATGGCTTCTATAATTAAACTCATAAACTCGATAAAATTTCTCTATTTACTAGTAAACAGAGAAATTTCATGGTCAAAAATACAAAAAACATTATTAGAACTATTTTTACCATGATTGTATTGCATTAATAAGTAATAAAAAATTGAGATGTTTTGTTTGCTTCATTGCTACTAAAACATTTTCCAAAAAACAAAATAATTAAATTTCTCTATTTCATTATAATAAAGAGAAACAGTCATGTTCTATATTGTTAGGTGATTATCGTAAATTCAATTGGATTCTTGATGACCCATTTGTAACCTGAGATGACCCGAAAAATAGGTAATGTTTGGGTTTCCCATCATTGCCACAGGGGTTCGGAGGCAGAGCCCTAAGGAAAAAAATTTAGCCTGTTTTTGTTTCTGAGCTCGTTTTTCTTTTATGTTGTAACCCCCTTTATATAAGGGTATTAGCTTTTAGGATTTTGACTGAGGAGAAAGGAGCAGTCATTACAGAAAAAAGGGTTTCGAGTTTTTGGAGTTTTTTTTGCTCTTGTAATTTATTTGATACATAGTGAACTGATTATCGCTGCGTGTGGATGTAGCCATCTTGTCGAATCACGTAAATCTTATATCTTCTCTGTGTGTTTTGTTTATTTTTGCTTGTTTGAGATCGATTTATTGTTTGTTTGATCGCTTTCACACAACATATACATCATCCTTGTTATCTAACATGCATTTTGAATGACCAAGTAGAGAATAGTAAAATAGATTAATTCTTACTGACATTGCAGTGAAAAACGACGAACAAAGAAATTTCTTTATCTTATGTGCTTGTACAAAACAATGTCCAAAATTGATAGATCACAACCATCTAAATAATCCATCAAACTCAAACATAGATATTATCCAATTATAATACGATATGTTCTACAATAGAAAATTTTCACTCAACTGCATTGACACTTAATTAATTTAAACAACAACAAATAGAGAAATTTTTGTTTCAAAATACTTAAACCACACAAAATGTCCAATATAAAACAAATAGATTAGTCAATATAATTAGCAAAAATAAGTAAACAAATCAACCCATTGAACAGTAGAACTTATTCTACAACAGAGAAATTTCATTGAATTGCATTAACACTCAATTAATGCAAACAACATTAGACATAAATATCTTTGTTTCAAAATACATAAAATACAAAAATGTCCAATATAATAAAAACAGCTTAGCCATTATAATTTGATTTTCCAGTAGAAAAAGTTTAGAAAATAAGAAAATAGATTAAAAAATTAATTTCCCACTGATTGCTTAAACAAAAAATAAAAATAAAAACTTAAAAACAGAGCAACACAAATGCACAATAAAACCACATAATAAAAGTAAAACATATTTAAAAAATGCAATCAAAAACACAAAATATAATCTAGACAGACGCAATAAAACATTTAAAAAAATTCAAATCAAACGCAAAACAAAAACTTTCATGCGCAAAAATGAAATTGGAAAATGAAAAATTAAAAAAATAATAATTATAACGTGAACAAACATTAACTTACCAGTTAAAAGTAGTTTCGAAACTGAAAGTGAAATTGAAATGTTGCAAAGTTTTAATATATGAAATTAATGGAATGAAGTACAAACGAAGATGCCTACAATGCCCTGAGTTCTAGTCGCAAAAACCTAGAATGAAGCACAACAATAATCTCAATTAACAATCATAACAACAAATCTACCAAAAACAAAAGAAACGGGAATCAAAATCATTTCTCCATAATACACGCACAATAATCACGCTATTAACAATAATCAGGGGTCAAAACAGGAACAATTGTCATTAAAAAACATTTGGGTAAATTACATTGACCTTTACGAAGTTTCTGATAATTACACTGGTCTCTTTTGACGTTTTTGAGATTATATAATTTCTCTTATTTTACCTGATAATATACAGATACTCTCTTCTAACCAATTTTTTTCTTCAAAATTGTCCCTTTCATGTTTTGTTTTTTCAATTTTTAAAATTTTGACCAACTTTTTTTTTTAAATAAATATTGATAAAAACCTTAAATTTATTTTTATACAAAATAAAAATAAGTTATTTACCTTAAATTTATTTTTATATAAAATAATAAAAAACTTAGAAAAAATAAGTCAAAATTAAAAAAATGCAAAAATAAATAATAAAATGGGCAGTTTTGTTATTTTAATGAAAAGATTTGACTAGAGAAAGTATCTCTATATTTTCAGGTAAAGTATTAAAGGTTAGTGTAATTTCAAAAATATCAAGGAAAATCAGTGTATTTGTCAGAAACATCAGGAGAGTGCAATTTGCCTAAAACTTAACTAATGATTTAAAAAGTTAGAGTCTTTTTGAGGTTACAACGTTTTACCATAAATCTAAGCTTGTAAACACTCATTATAAAGTATCTATTAATAATAAACTTGTCCCTTGAGGTTATCAGGTTGAAACTTAGTAGATGTCATTTTTTCTTAGGGCTAGTACATACGGAGCGTTGTTCCATCTTTAATTAGACTCCTGCTAATAGACGTTGGAATTGGTTTTACGAATTAGTCGGTCCGAAAAATCAGATACCGAATTATAAAAAAAAAAACACAAAAAAAAAAATTCTCCATTCTAAAATAAGAGTTTCTTATTACTTTTTTTTATATATTCCAAAATAAAAGTTGAATTTGAAAAGTCAATTATTTGGGTAATGTGAATTCTCAAAATTATTCGCTTTATCAACTCAATATATTATAATAACTAATTGAAAGAAAATAATTTTATAAAATTATACTTTATCTCAAAATAAAAAAGAATTATTGAAATAGGAGGGAAGGAGTTGTCATTATGAGAGATACTATTGAACAACTCAATCAAGCTTTATATTTGTGGTGTGGCTACAAGACGTTACACTTCCGGGCGATCACTACCCTCTTTAATTCAAGTCGGCTGGTGGACCTGCATCCATTGCTCACTACCCACCACCACCACACTCTCTTGGTGGCCATAACTCCATAACAACTCATATGGAGGATGCTAATACACTTGCATGGCCATTAACACTTGGCAAGTCATCCACAGGCCAATGTGGTCCCAATATTAATGGGACCTTTCTTGATGTTAATTTTTTTTTTATATATCCATTTGTGGGTACAGATGGCCCAAGGCTGGTCCACAAGTGTGGCTATGTGCCATTCAAATGATGATATATTACGTGTATTATGACTTATTTTTTTATTAAGTTATATTACATGTATTAGAACGATATATTTTTACGTAGTAATTCAGTTTCATTGAATAACGTCTTGTGTGGGCTTAATCTTCAAGTCGCGTGGGCCATACAATACTTACATGGCCATGACACTTGGTGTGGTCAACATTTTTGAAATTGTTAGGTGAAACCGTCACTATCTCATTTGATATGATAGTGTCTGCCAAAACAAATTTAATTTTTCTTGATGAATAGATATTAACTTTCTCACAAATTTAAAAAAGTTATAAAATTTGTAAGACACTGTCATATAATAACTTGATATGCAAATAATTATTTCACTTAAAAAAATAAATAAGAAAAATATTTTAAACACACAAATTTGGGATTAATTGATGATTCTGGCATGCTTTTATGCAGATTATCTTGCCAACTTGGGAGTTGGTCAAATAGAGAGATTGGTGAGTAAAGAGGAAGGTCCTCCAGGCATTCAACTCCTGTTACCAGCTGATTGTGTAGCTGTGGCTCATCCTACACAAGTCAAGGAGTGTTCTGATGTTTCCTTTTTCTTCATCTTCAATCTACCAAAAACACTATGTTCTGGCATTTCTAAGCCTAGTCAAAATCATTTTGAATTAGAAATTCAAATGTAAATAGGAAAATATCATGTATCTCTAATATTTAATTCTATTTATATTTTTAATAGAGTTTTGTGTTGTTTTTTATTTCACATTATGTGATTCTAAAAGCACTTCATAATGTCCTATCACATTAAAAATATAAATAGAGATACAAATAAACATTATTGCTTCTAATATTAATTTTGCTGCAACCACTAAAATTCTCTCACATCAATTTGTTGGTGGAGGATACATCTACCGTCACTTTCAAGCATATGAAAATATCCGCCGCTGATATCCATGAATTATGGTTTAATCAATCAGCTACCCCAGAAAAATGGTTAATTAATCAAAGTACTTTATTCTTTAAATTGGTTTAATACATTCAGTCAGAATAAATTATTTTGATATTTTTTGAAATTTTTAAAAACTATATTGACCTCTTTGTAATTTTTTAAAATTACACTAATCTTTCATATTTTACTTAACAAACTACGTATACCTCACTCCTGTCTAATTTTCTTTTTAAAAAAAAAAAATTGTCTTTTACGTTTTTTTTTTTAACATTGTTTAATTTTGACTAATTTTTTTATTTTTTTCTTTTACAAATAAATATTGATTAAAATTTAAACTTATTTTTATATAAAATAATATTAAGTTATTAATCTTAAATTTATTTTCATATAAAATAAAAAAAAAGTTAGAAAATAATTGGACAAATTGAAAAAATGTATTAAAAAAAAACATAAAGGGACAATTGTATCTTTTAAAAAAAATGACTTGAGGGTGTATTTGTAAGTTGTCAAGTAATATATGAAAAGTTAATATATTTTTTAAAAATTATAAAAAAAAGTTAATATAATTATAAAAAAAATTAAAAAAAAAAAATTAGTATAATTTACCCTGTACAATTAAAGAGAAATATAGTAAGAATTTTGAGTTTTTGGGTGTATCAACATTCTGCAGGAACATGACAATAAAAATGTTCCCACATCTCGAGTAGAATTAATTAAAGTTAATCACATTTTGGAACTCTTTAACATTGCTGAATTGATAACTAAGCATTTGAGTAGGGATGGGAACTCTTTAACATTTTGGAATGGAAACCCTTCCCTAACCCCATCTCTCAAAGAAAAAAAAAAATTCTACCAAACTTGTTTAAACTCTATGATAAGTAAGAGCGGATCTCTATTGAGTCTTTATTTATTTTTATTTATTTATTTATTTTATTAAATTGACTGTATAATTAATATGTTTTAAACAAAATATTTCATATGTTAAAAATAAAAAATACGCATGTCAATAAAAAATTTAAATGATATTATTTTCTGTCTCAAACGTATAATTTTATCAAATTTGTATAAATTTTAAATAAATAACAAAAAAAATATCATTATAAATATTAATTATACAGTACAAAAAAAATTTTATTATTTTATTTTATATAATCGATATAGGACAGGTGCATTCATCTCAAATCTTAACAAAGCGAACATAACTTTCTCTGACCCATATCATTAAGTATGGAATATATAAATTTTCAATGAATCGAATCAAATTACCATGGAGACTTCTAAGAATGTCTAATACAAACTAATAAAACTCAAAGTAAAATTAACTTGATCAACAAACTCGCCAGTGAAACCAATGATGCTCATTCTTTGTTTTAAAGCCCATTAATCTTTTCAACCATGTTAATTTGAGTAACCATTGCTTACAATCCTATCAAATCATTGCTTAAGAATGAAAATAGCCGTTGCCACATATTCTTATAACTTTGATCTGTCCACCTTAAATCACAAATTTAGAAAAATGGTTGTGATTTAGACTTATGGAACAAGCAATACGTGGACCATGTTCTCCCCGAAACTAGGTCATATATAGTTTATATGTTTCCATCACGGGCACGTGAGTCCACGTGCGCGGGGTCCTTAAAATTTTCTAATTTTAGCACTAAAATAGAAGAAACTGAGTAGCTTTACTTTTTCTCCGCCACTTATTTCTCATCTTCGTCTCACTTAATCCTAAGAAATAGCTTCATCTTTGAAGCTTTCTAGAGAAGATCAGTATCTTTGGATGGGAACAGAACAGCACATAAATCCTTAAATGTGTGTTTACATAAATATATGAAAACTGTTATACATATTCAATTTATATTTCTAATTATATCTTAAATATGATATTTCATTTTTTTTTGAATCTCACGTCACATGATGTTATTTTTAAAATCACTACTTAAAGATCACATTGAAAATATAATTGTAAATAAATAGCATTGGAGTCCTCTGATATTTCCTTAGAAATTCCAAGTCAACAGCCTATATTATATATACACACATTAATATATATATATATATAGCTATTTATGGTAGCTAATAACTGGTCAGTAATTTACTATATTTAGCCAACATCTATGGGATGAGAGTTTACTTTTGCCTGTTTAGCTCTACAAACCCTGACAGTTATTGTTAGCTAAATCGCTCTGTATTTTTTCTTGACCTCTCTCTCACAAGGGAAATTCTCTTAACCTTGCCTTACGGCATGGTTATGAACCCCTTGGAAACCTTTCTCTCCTCCATCCTCAAAACCAGTCCCTTTGTTTTGCTCTCGGGGCATTAGAAAATTTAAATGGGTGGTGAATTCCAACAGTACTTGTTTGTGCTTGTGATTCATATTTGTCATTGATTTGAAGGCAGACGGACGATAAAAATGGAGAAGAAAGGGACCATCTTGATGCAAAGGTATGAGCTAGGAAGGCTGCTAGGTCAAGGTACTTTTGCAAAGGTCTACCATGCCCGAAACCTTAAAACTGGTCAGAGCGTTGCTGTGAAGATGATCGACAAGGAGAAGATCCTGAAGGTGGGCTTGATAGATCAGATCAAGCGTGAAATCTCTGTGATGAGGCTTGTTAGGCACCCCAATGTTGTGGAGCTCTATGAGGTCATGGCCAGCAAGAGCAAGATATATTTCGCCATGGAGTATGTGAGAGGTGGGGAGCTTTTCAACAAGGTTGCCAAAGGGAAGCTCAAGGAAGATGCGGCACGAAAATATTTCCAGCAGTTGATTGCAGCCATTGATTTCTGTCATAGCAGAGGTGTCTACCACCGCGATCTCAAGCCGGAGAATCTCCTCTTAGATGAACATGGAAATCTAAAAGTATCTGATTTTGGATTGAGTGCTTTGTTTGAATCAAAAAGGCACGACGGACTCCTCCACACAACGTGTGGAACTCCGGCCTATGTTGCTCCCGAAGTCATTAACAAGAAGGGGTATGATGGAGAGAAAGCTGATATTTGGTCGTGTGGGGTTGTCCTGTTTGTTTTGCTAGCTGGTTTTCTTCCATTTCATGATCCAAACCTCATGGAAATGTATAGGAAGATAAGCAGAGGAGAATTCAAGTGCCCTCAATGGTTTCCTCCAGAGGTAAGAAAGCTTCTCGCAAGAATTCTTGATCCAAATCCGCACACAAGAATAACAGTGGCAAAGCTCATGGAGAATTCTTGGTTCAAGAAAGGATTCAAACAAATTGATCCAATCCCCCAGCCCCATCAAGCTGAGGTCAACACGCCTCGCAGCCTTTTCGACGCTCAAAATGTCTTTGAATCAGATTCCGAGGGTAGTTCCCAGCATAGAGGAGAGGCAACAAGCAGCTCCATGAGACCAACTTGCATGAATGCCTTTGATATCATCTCTCTGTCGGCTGGTTTCAATCTCTCGGGACTTTTTGAGAAAGATCTGGATCAGAGGCCAGAAGCTAGATTCACCACCACCAAACCTGCATCAACAATCATTTCAAAACTCGAAGAAATCGCCATGACCGAGAGTTTTAAGGTGAAGAAAAAAGATGGTATGGTGAAGTTACAAGGCAGTAAAGAAGGAAGAAAAGGGCAGCTCGGAATAGACGCCGAAATATTCGAAGTTACGCCTCAATTTTACATGGTGGAGGTGAAGAAGACGGCCGGAGACACCTTGGAATACAAGAAGTTCTGCAACCAAGAATTGAAACCTTCGCTAAAGGATATAGTATGGACTTGGCAAGGTTGCGAGCCGCAACAGCGACAACATATCGGCGATAGCCAGCAATAGGGTTTCATCTTCTGGGCTAGGTGTTGTAGAAGTTGCTTTTTTTTCTACACTAAACTAATGCATTCTATCTCAGTTCAGGAGTTCAAGGGCCAGTAGACAGAGAAGAAAGAGAAAATTATTGCATTCTGATAGCCATTAAAGCTCTCTCTTCTATGCTGTCTCTTTTGTTTTCGTTTTTTCTGTTTTTTTCTATTTCTTTTTCATTTTTTTTATGATGAATTGTGGTAATGTAAAGAGCAACATAGTTATCAATAAGTTTTTCATGTAATTGCTGGATATGTCTGGGTGCTTGAAGTTTGCATAGGCACCAAAGCTTCGGCCAGGAAATGCGAAAAAAAGTCCTGTCGAAAAGCAGCATTGTGCTATTAGCATTGGAATGGGTTATTTTTAAGTATTAATTTGCTATCGTTTCACTTAGACTTTAAGACCACGTGAAATGAATGAAAAATTATTCAGCAAAATAATCACACCACATTATTATTTTTTGTGGTGAGATAGTTTTCATTAAACTTTTGAATTTTTCTTACATTCATATATTTTAAATTTTAAAAAAATTTATAATATTTATAAAATATCGTCATACTATAACTTGATGCGACAATGAAACTAAACGATTACTTGACTTTGATGACTTAACTTGATTACAATCATGATTAAAGCTTCTATTCTCACTCAGAGAATAAAAATGAACAAAACAAAATGGAAAAAAAAAAAAAACCATGATTAAACCAGGTTGAGTGCAGGTGAGTCTAAAATGTTTTTGAAAAACAAAAATGGTTTAGTGATAAGATAGATTGGAAAAATTTTCTAATCATACATATTATTTTCAAACATCTTATATAAATAATGTTATAAAAAATCTTTAATTTAAAATACAAGACTCGTGTCAAAATTTTATTTGCATTTCTATAAACTTTTTTTCTTAAGTGGGAAGAAATTATTGAATGAGAAGTCACTCTAAATCATTATATGATGTGGAGTGATTCTCCTTCACAAATCTAATCATCCATCTTGAATTTTAAGATAAAGAGTTACCCAATAATTTAAGAAAAATAATATAATTGTGAGAGATCATTACTTCAAATCAAATAATAATGTGAAGTGACGATTACACTGAATAATTTCTTTTAATACCCATTCAGTACAAATTCAATCACCCGTTTAGAACGAACCCCCAAAGGTCTCAAAGATAATGAACAGTATGCAAGCAAGATTCATGTTTTTTGGGGGGGGGGGGGGGGTGTGGAGATGAATCAAAGAAAAGAATTCACATGATTAAATGGGAGGCATATTGAAATCTTAAGAGAGGGCGGGTCTGGAGATCAGAAACATTTGTGTTATGAATTCATGTTTATTACTCAAATGATGGTGGAGGTTTATTGTGGAAAAAGAAGCCTTATGGAGGTTAATCTTATGTGAAAAGTACAAAAATCCATCTTCAAGCTAGTTTTCAAGTGGTTCGGGTAATTATCTCACCTCAAGAATTTGGAAGGATATCCTCTCAAAAAAGGAGTATAATCAAACATTGTTTAATTTTTTCTCATCTAATATTGGGATGAAGGTTGGTGATGGCTGCAGATTATCCTTTTGAAAGGACAATTGGCTTGCTTAAAATGATTTATGTTCTGCTTTTGCAGGATTATACAGGCCTGCAGTTAACAAAGATATCAAAGTGTTTGATTTCCTTGGATTGAAGGAGGAAGATTTCAGCCGGGAGTTTTTATTTAGAAGAAGATTATTTGACTAGGAGATTGAGGAGTTAGTTAAAATGCAAGATTGCTGCACCAACAATCTGCCCAGTATCACAAATGATGAGCCGGATAGAATTGTATGGAATGGGCATCCCTCAGGTCAGTTTTCAATCTATAAATGATTCTACTTTGGGACAAAAATTGAAAATCATGAAATTTGTGTGGAGGAATAATATTTGTCCCCCCCAAGTTTAATTTTTTGGATGGTTTTTATGGAATGGAAGAATTAAAATAGATGAATTTTTGTTGAGAGTGGGTATTCTTAATAACCCTGAAAATGGTAAATGTCGCTTTTGTGGGGAGGATGAGGAATCCATGGATCATATCTTCTTGCTTTGTAAGTTTGCTTGGAGAGTTTGGGTTGACTCTATATATTGGTAGGGCTTAACATGGGTTAGCCCAGGTTTTATGCAGCAATTGATACATTGGTGGCAAGTTTTACCTTCAGGAGAAATATTAAGCTGATTTGGAATTCATTATTTTTTGCTATTGTGTGATCCATTTGAAAATTGAGAAATCGTGCATATTTAATGGGAAGCATCCAAAGTGGGGAGGGATGCTGGATTCTATCAAGATTCGGACAGTATTATGGTATAAGAGTAATATAAAGATGTGATGGAATTCTTGAGCAAGCAATGATGTTATGTGCACTCAAGACCTTTTTTTTTTTTTTTTTTTGATGCATTTTGTCTTGTAAATTAATAAAATTTCTCTTTTCGCTAATCAAAAAGTAGAATCACTTTTCCTAAATGAGAGTCCAACACATGTATGCATTGTCTCAAAACAAAATGGCATGAGTGAAAGATGTATCTTAGTGGAACAAAATTTTACTTTTATTTACATTTTTAAAAATATATTTTTAATTTCAAAACGCAGAATACGCGTTTGGCGAGCTATTCATTTTAAGTTTTTTTAATTTTTTAAAATTTAAATTATCATATTCAAGTGCATTTTCATAATTTTTAAAATATTAATTACAAAATTTTTAAAAATATTTTTTAAAAAATTATACCTGAATCACTATCCAAACCAAACCGTTAACGTGTTGATATAGAAGGGAACACCTCTATTTCAAATTTTTTTTGTTTAAAAAATATCTTTCTTAAAATTACCTAATTTTGTGCCAATTATACTAACTTTTATTAATTTTATTCAAATAAATCATAAATAAAATAAAATATTTATTTTTTATTATTTTTTCACAACTATATATATATATATATATATTTGGATACATTAAGAATTTTAAAATATTAAAAAAAATAATTAAATAATTTTATATTATAAACGAGGCGGAAAAGGGTTAAACATCCCTTTTCCAAATGCACACCCATCTCTATCAACTTTCATCAGTATTTTTTTCAAATCTATCCTTGATCTTTTTATATATTTTTCAAACCTATCTCATTGAAAATGGACGCGTTAACCAAAAAAAAACCATCTTATTAAGATCCCTACTTGTTTATATGGCAGAAATTAATTAATTAACAATATTAAAAATAGCCGTCAGGCTAGAGAGTCAACTCTTATTGTAAGAATATATATATATATATATATATATATATATAGAGAGAGAGAGAGAGAGAGGGGAAGCAAGTAAAGGCCGGGATCCAATCCAATATAAAGGGCCCATAATGGCCATAATTTAGGGGGGGAAGCAAGTAAAGGCCGGGATCCAATCCAATATAAAGGGCCCATGATGGCCATAATTCAAGCATGTTTGATGCTCTGCCCAATTTTGTAGCCCAAGAGCAGGAAAAAAGTCCATATTTTATCCCTCTTGGGCCTCGTCTCATGTATAGCTACCCACCTTTGGAAGCACAGTCTTTCACAACTTATATCTTACCGTGGAAGTACTTGTTATAGCCTTATAGGTATTGATAAAACATCTAGAATAAAGATATAAAGAGTCTGTATATTTGGACTAATCTTTTTCTTTTATACTCTAATAAGAAAATATTTTATGACATCACTGTCTGTTGTAACATGATTTTACTATAACATTTAAAATTTAAAAGAAAATTTTGAAACTCTTGTCCTATTGACTAAAACTATTTAAGTTATTCTAATGATCTTGAATGTTCTGTGAATCTGTTTGCCAAGAATTGGAGAAAAGGAAAGGGGGAAAATGGAAAAGGAAAAAAGCTGACAGAGATAATTTCCATTGGAACGAAAGAGGAAATTAAAAGATGAGGGAAAATTTCTTCTATGGGCCTATATTTTCGTTTTGCCCAAATGAGGGGAAATTTTTTTTTTTTTCTTTTTTAAATCTTTTGAAGATTATAATTGGGTTATGATGTGCCAACTTTCTCCCACATCGATTAGGAGTTGAGAATTGGTGTCGCTTATAAGCTCCAAGCTGCTCTCTTCCTAGCACAAGGCATTTTCCCCCACCCAGGAGGAGGAACAAAGCCGTGCGGGCAGCCCAGGCCCAAAGAGGACAATATTAGGCTAAGGAGCCTACGGTGCACGGAAAAGTACAGAATCCATTTGGCACCGTTTGTGGGAACGAGGTCTGCTCTTCCCCTGCTTCACTAGTCCCGACTGGGGGAGCAACTGATGTGCCCACTTTCTCCCACATCAATTAGGAGTTGAGAACTGGTGTCGCTTATAAGCCTCAAACTGTTCTCTTCTTAGCACAAGGTTTTTTCCCCTGCCCAGGGGGAGGAACAAAGTCGTGCGGGCCACCTAGGCCCAAAGCGGACAATATTGGGTTAGGGAGAGTATGATGCGCGGAAAAGTATAGCATCAGTTTGGCGCCATCTGTAGGAACGAGGCCTACTCTTCCCCTACTCCACTAGTCCTGACTGGGGGGAGCAGCTGATGTGCCCACTTTCTCCCACATCGGTTAGGAGTCAAAAACTGGTGTTGCTTATAAGCCACAGGCTGCTTTCTTCCTAGCACAAGGCATTTTCCTCCCTGGAAGAACAAAGCCGTACGGGCCTCCTAGGTCCAAAGCGGACAATATTGGGCTAGGAAGCCTATGCTGCGCGGAAAAGTGCAGCATCAGGTTAATAATTATTAGAGTATAAAAGCAAATTACATGCGATTTTTCCTATTCCTCATAGCTTTCCTTCCTCAATTTCTCATCCACCTACGAAATGGGAAATTTTTGTAAGGAAACCGGATCATTGACTTTATTTCAAGTCATTGGGGAAAAAGGAGCTTTTGTATCTTGAAAATAAAACAACATCTTCACATGATATTGCCTGAAGGGCTTAATCCATACACCAAATTCACCCAAGAACTTTTCTCTAAATGGAGCATCAAAGTATAGATGTTTGGCTACCTATTTAAGGGCTTGAAAGAAAACCAGAAAACGATGAGTATGTGACAGACAGATAATAATTCATGATTTATGTATTGATGTTCATATACTCACGTAAAATAAGTTTTATCGTTATAAATTCTACTAATGGGACCCATCTCATTTGAGTATATGAATATCAATACATTAACAGCAAAACATTATTTGTGACAATATCATTACCATTTTCATCAACCAACTCCCAAGTCAAAACAATTTGACATTAGTTTTTCTTTGGGCATCCTTTTAAAGGACCCTCATTTATCACATTGGTCTCACAAAATACCCATTAAATTATGATGCAGAAGGCCAAAACAAGTTTGAACCACACAACAAAGAGCGGTATTGTGGACTGTTAGATCTGAATGCCCAGTCCATTTTAAGAAAAATTTTGTGTGAATTTTTCATGTTCCTAACTAATTACACTCAAACGTATAGATGGTTGTTTGATTTTAAAAAGATAAAAATATTTTGAGTAAATTACACTAACCTCCACTAAGGTTTTTGATATTACACTGACTTTTACTGAAATTTCTAAAACTACATTGGTCTCTCCTACTTTTTCTAACAAACTACAAATACCTCTCTCTAGTTAAATTTTTTTTTTCAAAATGACGAAACTATCCTTCCATGTTTTTTTTTAACTTTTTTCAATTTTGACCCGTTTTTATTTTTTTCATTTTCAAACAAATATTGATTAAAACCTTAAATTTTTTTTATATAAAATGAAAATAATTTATTTACCTTAAATTTGTTTTTATATAAAATAATAAAATCTTTTTTAAAAAAAAGTTTAAAAAAATTGGTCAGGAGTATCTCCGAACTGAACCGTCTCGTCCCTTGGGCTAAGTAATCTTTTATCTCCGAAGGATACTCCCTATAATCCTACAGATCTGTACTCAGGAGTTCATCACGCTAGAAATATTTCTGTAATTTCTATTTTGGGGTCTTTCCCTTCATGGCAAATGCATAGCACTCCTTTAAAGTTGGTTGGCAACCCTTTACAATAATGACCTTGTCCCTAAGAATGTACTTCAAACATTGATAGTAGGACGAGGTAACAACATGCATTCCATGAATCCAAGGCCTCACTAGTATCATAATATAAGAAGATTTTGCATCCAAAATCATTACCTCGGTCATCAAAGTCTTCTAGTCTTCTTCTTCCTTAATTGTAATCTGGAGTTTAATCATTCTCATGAGAAAACTTAGATCTCTATTAAATCCTACCATTAGAGCAGTAGGTGGGTGCATATCTTTGGCGTCTATCTTCATCTACTAGAATGGGAGGTTAAACAAAACATTAGTTGAGCTTCTAGTATCCATAAAAACTCTTCTGATCTCAAAGTCAGCAACTTTTAACAAAAGTATAAAAGAATCGTTAAATGGATAATGTACTCCTGTCATGTCAAGTTTGGTGAACCAGATCTTGGGCACTAGTCTGAGCCTATTTTCAATAGCATTTATGTGGACAGGAAAAAGTTCTAACATTACTTTCTGAGCATATCTCTTTTGAGCTCTGTTAGATAGACCCACTTTAGAGTCATCCGCATGCAGAACATAAATCACATGATGAAGGTAATTTCCTGCTCTTTGGTCATGTGGACCCTTAGGTTTGTAATCTTGTTATCTTTGAGGGGATCTGGCTTCTTATTGATCAAGCATGGCCTCTTGCTAGATTTATTCTTGAAGTTTTCCCCTCTGGATCAATTTTTTAATTTCCTATTTCAGAACACGACACTCATTAGTGATGTGACCATGGTCCCTATGGAAGCCACAATACTTATTTTTGTTCCTTCTTTCTGTATCTTCCCTCATCCGATTTGGCCACCTAAGGTCTTCCCTAGATTGGATCTGGTGAAGAATATGCTTTAAAGGGGCATTCAAAGGTGTATAGGTGTCAAACTTATTGGAAGAAGAACTTGGTTATTCCTTCTGATCTCTTTTTTTCTAGGCTCCGCCCTCTCTTCTTTTCTTCCTTTGGGTCTTTCCTCTAAGGCTACTCTTCCTTCTAACCTTAGTTTTTGGTATCTTTTAGAGAGCTCTTAACATCTTCAAGGACTATATACTTTTCTGCTTTAAGTAATAATGTAGGCATATTCATCAGAAGAGTCTTAGTAGGAGAGTCTTTGAACCTCCCAAGAATGAGCCTGGACGTCAAAGCATCATGGTGAATCTCTCCTTGCAACCATCTATCGAGGCGAGTTATGTACTAAATCAGGCAATGAAGTTCCTCATTGTTTCCGCTTTGTTTTGTCTTATCGTTAAAAGAAATTCTAGTCCCTTTCTTACCTGTGATAAACTTGCTCACAAACTTCTAACTCAGATCTACAAATGAAGAGATCGAGTTCGGAGGGAGATGGTGAAACCATTCTAGAGTTGTTCTTTAAAACTTGCAACAGAAGATCGGAATATAATGGCATTTGTTCCCCCATGAAGAGTCATCGTATAATGAAAGTGCAACAGATGGTTAGTTGGGTTTGCTCCATCATAAAGTTCAAACTTTGGTAAGCTGAATTTCTTGGGAAGTTCCTCCACCATAACTTTTAGAATGAAAGGGGTCCCAAGCATACCGAAAAAAGAACACAAGAGTTGTTCTTTAGAATGTTGGGGTTTTTTTGCCTTTGGGTTTGCCTTCGTAACCTCTTAAGAATTTACAACCATTTCAGTCCTTTGATGTGACCTAAACTGATGTTGAGATTGGGATGGATGGACTGATGGATCCCCTTGAGTTCTCTAAACCCGTGACTAGGTCCCATCACCTCCATCATTTCTGACTTACTAAAGAAGAAGAGGAGGTACTAGCACTTGCTATCGGTTTTGCACCAAGGTAAATACTATTTGGTTTAGAGTTTTAAGTTGTTGGGAGAGGAGATCTATTCTCCGTTCTAAGAGGTTTGATACATATCCTTGCTTATTGGAACACCTAACAGGGGTTTGGAATTGCTGAAATGGAATTTGAGCTCTTTCGGGTCGAAGTCTTGGAGCCATAATTATGAAACTTTAATAACAAGCATTGAATGGAAAACAATCGTGTTTCCCACATACAACACCAAACTGTTGTGGATAACTTTGGTGTAAGTTTATCAACGACTAAGATTTGTCAAGGTATCTCTACAAAATAAAAGTTAAAAGGTTATCAGAGAGGCCTTTGTGTTGGTCGTTCTGATGATCAAGTGAAGAAGTCGTCTCTTTAAAATTCAATGATTGAATTGAAGAAATTCACTTGGGGTTTGAATTTACCCAGGTTTCTCTTTTATAGGGTTAACACTTACTGTTTAAGTAAAGTTCAAAGAGAAAATCTTGGAATTATGCTTGTCCCTTAGTAGGAGTTTCCTTGTTGGATTGTGCCCTAAGCTCGGGTCTATATATGTGTGTATTCGTCCACCCTATGCTGAGTTTTGAGATGGAATTAAGGATTCAGAAATCTATGAACTTCTAGGCCAAAAGCTCTGAACCGTAATATACATATATATATATATATATATATATATATATATATATTTATATGTATGTATGTATTATAGTTTGAAAGCAAGTAAAGCAATCATGCATTCCTACTAGCGTGCCCTGATCCAATTCAATATAAAAGGCCCTTTATGGCCATGATTTCAGCATGTTCCATAACACAATCTTGAGTGTTCTACCCACATTTTAAAGCCCAAGAGCAAAAGTTCAGATTGCATCCCGGCCTCTTGGGCCTCTTCTTATGTATAACCTACATTTGGGAAGCACAATCTTTTACAACTTAATCTAACCATGGAATTACATGTTATTATATATGTGTGTGTATATATATCATCTGATAGGAAGCAATTTGACGATGTCATCATCCATCCCAACTTAATCAAATTCATGCTAATTATATAAAAAAATATGCACTCATACCATTCTTCCGATGTAACTTTACCATAATATTGAATATTTAGAAGAAAACTTTGAAATCCTTGTCCTATTGAGTACAACTGCTTAAGTTACTTTAATGGTCATGGTCTGTTTGGAAAGAATTGGAGAGAAGGAAAGGAGAGAAAAAGAATGAAGAGAATTTCCATCGGAAGGAAAGAGGAAATATAAAGATGAGGGAAAATTTTCTTCTTTGGGCCTGTAACTCTTTTCCCCCAAACAACCTTTCTCTTTTAAAAAACAAAAAAAAATGAGCTAGTTAGCTAGCTTCAGGTCCATCCAAAAACTTCTCACCAAGTGAAACATCAAAATATAAATGTTAGATGCCTATTCTATTCAAAGGGTTGAAAGCAACCAGAGAATTGTAAGGCTATAAAAATATCTCCCTCCCTTTTCATCAACTAGCTTCTGAATTAAAGGCCCTATGGCCATGTCAAGACAATTTAACATTAACTTTTTCTTTGGGCATCCTGACCATCGTTTATCTCATTGCTCTGACAAAATACCGACAACAAAAGAGCGGATTATGATTGATCGACGAAAAAGAGACTCGAATTTGATTAAATATTATTTTTAATATTTTATTATTTAAATTTCAATATTAAGTGTATTTTAGGCGCATCGCTTCATTACCAAAATATTAAATTCTCTTTATACCAAATTTTTTGTATTTTTAATTATGTAATAATAAATTATTAATAGTGCTTTAGATATATTATTATATTTTGTCAACAAAATTTGGTCACAATCATTTGAAATATAAGTTTTAATACAAAATTTAAGACATGTACTGTTACTACAAATTTGAGGTAAATTTTATTTTAATTTGCATAAATCAACTCTCAATCTTCCATTTACAATGTAAAATAAATTATTTGTTAATTTTTATTTACATTTCGTTTGGATGATATAATTTGTAAAAAAGAAATTATTTAAGTGAAGTGATATCACTTACAAAAAGTTTCAGAGATTAGGCTCCTCCAATTTCTTCAAAAAGTGAGAAAACCATAAGAGAGAAAAAAAAAAAAAAAAGAGTTCATTTAATGAAATTTTTAAAATATTAAAAATACTTTTAGCAATATTTTTAGAATGTAAAGTCTAAAAATATCTATTCTAATTTTTTTTATTTAATATGATTAGCAATATTGACAAATAATTTGTATTATTTTTATAAAAAAAATTATTTATTATTAAAAGTGTGAATACAGACAAAGAGGTTAGACAATAAATAAATAATCCTAAAATATATCTAACTTCTCTCCATATTATAAGATTAAATACACATCATTCGTTCACACACTAATAAAAAAATATAATAAAATTTAGACGAATAATCCATAATTAAAGGGAAAATGTATATTTATATTCCTAAATGAAGAGTTGGGTTCTAATTAAAAAAGTATTATATGTGAAACCAAATTCATATCATTTACAATATAGCGTATAAGGTTATAACCGCATCCACGTCTCTTCTTTAAAAAAGTTGTTTTGTATCACATCAACAAAGCCAAAATTAGGTTTCTTTTTAATACAAAATTAATAAAGAAAATGACATGATGTCCATTAAGGTTGGCATGCTTGACAATTGATAACGTAGTTCTTGTAGAAAATTATGCATTGACCAATACCGGCAGCAGCAGTACATCAAACAAAAGTGACAAATGTGGACTAATGATACTACACTACAAATGTGAAATGGACCCACTCACATGACTTAAAAACTGTGTTCGAAACATACAAATTACAATGAATTGACATTTCCACAAATCTAGGGGTATAATATATATATATATATATATGTATGTATGTATGTATAATTATAATTATAATTTATTTATTTATTTTGTGACGAGAACAAATTTCATCTATACGTCCCCTGTAATTTCGGCATCGATACAAATTTTATAAGTTGAAGGACAAATCTCGAGACATGCATCGACTACACATAACACGTAACATTTAAGTGCTCGTTTAGATGAGTGGTGAAAAAAATAAGATTTGAAAAAAATGCAATTTAGAAAAAATTACAGTTTGAATTAATTTATGAATTGTTTGATTGAATATATTTAAAATAAGTTTAAATAATATTTTAATGTTTAGATTAATTGTTAAAAATGTTGAATATGTTAAATGATATTGTAATAAGAAAAGTTTTACAGACTTTCTTTTAAAAATATCCAAAAAAAAATATTTTTAAAACATTCAAACAAATATTCAAATATCAAAAAATATTATTCACAATACAGATATTATTTAAATTACGAAAAAAAATACCAGTAACAAAAATTTAAATCCATAACAAACAGTTTGAAATTTGTACACCGAATCATAAAAGACCCAATTCAACCAACCAGTGACAGTGAGCCACTTCCCTTAGGGGCAGCTTATATTTTAGTTTCATAAAAAAAACAAGTATTGCTTTAATTGACAAGTATTGTTGTCGAGGAAATGGAACCCACCAGTCACAGGGCTCAACAACCAAAGTGGAAATGATCAACTATATATAATACAGTTACATAATTGAATTGCCTCTTCATTCTTTGTGGTCTCACTTTAATGACTGAGGATCCAAATTGGCAGATACCCACTTGCCGACTTAACTTATCCGAAGTAGGGAAACTCAAACGCAGGTGTGAGTGAGTCAAGAGTATTTGATTCCCTTACTTGAGGACTCGAGACCGGTTGTTGCCGACTTAACTTATCCATATAACAGCTCATTTTTTACATGCAAAAAAATGTTGTATATGGACTCCATTTCAAAAAACAACTTGATGAAAACTTTGATGATTCTTCATTTTTAAGTGCAGTAATTGGGGATAAATTAGTATTTCTCAATTTCTTTTTCTTTTTCTTTTTTTTTTATACTCTCTGGCCTTCACTTCATCTTTTAAAAGAAATTAGAAGAGTTTCATTGATTGAAAATGAATGTGATAATTCTTTTTTTTTTTATTAATGCTACATCCACCTAATAAAATCATTGGATTTATTTATGTGCTGACATAAATTATTACAGCATTTTTTTAAATTTAAATAAAATATATTCATTAATTTTAAATATACTTCGAAACATTAATTAAATACAAATAGACAATCATATTGGACATATCAAACATTTTTCTTTATTAAATAATTCTACTTTTACTTGCAAACAAAATAATAATAATAATAATGGAGCGAACAGCATTCCCTTGTCCCACATTACACTTTTGGCACAGCAAAATCATAAGCGAGACTAGTGTGCACAAAGCAGGGTAAGAAATTATATATATATATATATATATATATATCAGTTTCAAGTCCTGCTTACACAGCACATGGTTTCATTAGTCACAAACGCTGTGACAGTGTAAAAGCTGGGACGCGGTTTCAATCAAGAGGCCTGGTAAAGTAAACCATCCTAAAGCATGGTTAATTCCATAAGCCACTTTTACTGTTTGTCGCATAAATATCATCCCAAGATATTTTAGCCCTTGTCATTATCAATGAATATTGATAAATATCATTAGAAGATGTGTAAGTGCTTATCATTATCAATGAATTTAAATTCAAAAGGCTTCTCTTGATGTGTTATCATCATTAGTATAAAGTATCCAGTAAAGCTTCTTTGACATATTCTTCCACAGAAATATAAAAAACATATTTAAGATTACAAACGCTCTCTGCTTCAATGATACCTCCATAGCACCCTGTCACAATTAAGGATTTTTTACAACTAAGTTCAAAAAAAACACACATATACAAACAAAGCTCTTTCACCATGATGTGGAGGTAGTGTTTTGATATCAAGACAAACTACAAGTGGGATAAGAAAAAGTGAAAAATTTGGATGGCACTTCACAACCCAATTCAGCATACAGACAGCAACCTGAGCAAATGGATCAGAAAAAGCAAAGTTTGCATATCTATGAGGGCAAAACACATGATCACAATGTGCCAATGCGATGACAAATTGTTGTCTAGTTAAGCGCCACACACAGACAGACAGGATCTATGGAACACGTTGATTGGGTAATAAGATCCACAAGGATGCAACTCCTATTATTATTGACCCAACAAGGATGCAACTCCTATTAGTCTTGTCCACATCACCCCTTCCCTTATCCTTTCAAGGTTTCCCCTCCTGATGACCAGCCTTTCACGTAATTAGGAGATGAAACAAACCTTTTCCTACCATTTTCTTTAAGGATAAATGCCCTTACACCGCAATTTTAGTTCACCTTCCACAGGAATTTAAAACAAGGATATAACAATAAATTACTAATGAAGAAACTTGGGAAATTTGGCACACAACACATCTCAACAGCATTTATATGAGTTCCTAAAGTTGGAAGAAGGAAAAAAATTGAAGATGAAAAATTTTGTTTCCACCAAAACATCTGTAAGCAAAAGTTCTGCTATTCAATTCCCTCTCATATATAAATAATTCAAATCATCATTCCCAACTACTACCAAGTAACCATAATAAATTTTTACTCTACTTAAATGGGTTACTGCAAGTACACCCAATTTCACTTTCCAATAAGATCAATTCAACCAAACAATATACACAATGACTTAATCACGTTGGTACCACTGTACCACCTTTTTTCCCCCCATAAACTGGGAGCTCACATAAAAAGGAATGCTGTGAAGGCATTTTCCAGAATTGCAAAACCAACCGAAACAAAATTGGGGATATATTTTCATATTGTCAAAAAGTACGAATTAATATTTACTTTGAATAGAACTATTATTGTTTCCATATTGGCTTCCCCTACATCCTAAATGAGGGATTGCCAGATAGAAGTACCATCCCCAACTAAAATTGTAGTTGACATTTATAACCTCACAGTACCAGTCATATTTGACATTAAGATTTTTATTCTTTAATGTGGTATACATGTAGAAGCAACGACAACAATTGCAAAAATTGTATACCCCTATTGAAAGTTTGACCCTGTATGCAAAATACAAAGCTAAAAGCTTTGACATATTTCCATTTGTACGATCATGATATAACCTTTTCGTGATGATGACAATGCCAAAACTAAAGTTGTTGTGAAGAGGTGGAGCATGACAGTCATAGGAAGAGATACGAGAGCGTGTCATTTGCTCATTTCTCATTATTTATTAATTGAAAAAATAAAGTTACCACCAAGAAGCCAGGATACAATAGCCTTGTATTCCATTGTCCATAACTCCAATCTAGCCTCCTTAAACAAAAGTACCTTAGCAGATCTAGTGATATTAGAGCTCCATCTCCACAATACAACAAAGAAAACATGTATCTTAAAGAAGCCTAATAAATAATAAAAAGAGAGAGAACAGGTTGATGTAAAGAAGCACCAGAGCCATCCAACACAAAATTTTGAATCCCAGGCTCAATCCACAGATTTTATCTTCCCAGAAAATTCAGATTATGTAGTTTCTCTAATTAACTGAACAAAATAGCAATAATTCCTATGTAATTTTGCAAGAGCTTAGCATTTTATCATTGAAAGAATACCTTACAAATGCTTTACAACCACACAAGGGAATGCTGGAGAATCAAATCAATTCTCAAGTACTATTTTTTTTACAACTGGCATGGATATAGCATCTCCCGCAGTGAAACAAAGTGAGACTCAAATTAAAATTTGAGTCAAAATCTTCCAAAAAATAAAAAAAATAGAACATCTCCAGCAATAGACTCAAACCCATATCAAATCCATTTTTACTCAAACTTAAACCAAAATCTCCAAAATATTGTTCATGAACTCAAATTTACAATGATTAAATACTATTCATGAACCGCTGGAGAGCATCAAACTCAAATGAGACTTTTACTCAAATTTGAGTAAAATTTTGAGTCATCGCTAGAGATGGCCTTAACTAACCTTGTATAGGTAGGAAACCTTCAAGTGCCAAAACTGTGCCTAGAAAGAAGCTTTACCCTCTATGCTTCCCAGAAGAATCAAAAAACATACAAAATCAAAACATATGCTGAAACAGTATTCTCAAATTTGCACTCGCAAAGTGCAAGAATAATTTTTTTTGACATAATCTGGAAAACTAACCACATTCTTGTCATCATAATCAAATGTTTTTAATTATTATCAAGGCAAGGAGAAACCCAAAATCTTACAGGGTGTGTATTTGGCCAAAGAGACAGATCAGTAGCTGAATCTGGCCCTTGTGAAGAAAAAAGAAGAAGAACAATATAGTCACCCATATCACTCAAAAAACATAATCACCCACCAAGAAGCCAGATAAATACAGTAGTGTATTTCATTTCCTTTAAGTTTAATATAGCATTTTAAACAAGGATAGAAAATACAAAGATGGAGCAACATCTGAAACTTCAACTAAGTAGCACAGCAAAAGAAATTACACAAAATAGACAATTATCATACAGAAGATGTAGCAAATAAAACAGAGAGAGAGAAAAGCATACCATTTTCTCTTCTTTCTCTCTTCACTCGGTATCCGAAGGAAAATGTGAAGAATTGGGAGTCTCTTCCAGCATAAGGTTCTGCAACCCCGGCTTTAATTCTCGATTACAAAACTCTTCGTATTCTCCTTTATCCCCTGCTTTCTTCTTCACCTCCACCACCACCAACGACGGTGTCAATTCGAATATCTCAGCCGCAATTGTCAACGGCCCTTTCACTCCCTCCCTCGACCCCTCCAAGCTCACCCTGCAATCTTTCTTCCTCACTGTAAAGCTAACCACCTTTGCAATCTCCTCCAATTTCGATATGATGTTCGACACCGGCGCCCCCGACACAAACCTTGCCTCGTCCCCTCCCTCCTCAAACAACCCAGATAAATCAAACCCAGGCGAAAATGATATAATATCGAAGGCATTCAAGCTCGCTGGTCTTGGCAAGCTCGCAACCTTCCTCCGACTCACCATTTCCCACTCTGATTCCGACACTGATTGGTCAGAAGAAGAATCCGCATCATCATCCGGAACACTACACAACCTATCGTCCTCTATATAGAATTTGATATGCTTAAATCCTTTCTTAAACCATTTGTTGTTCATAATATCCGGAATCGTGATACGGGTCTCCGGATTCGTGTCAAGAAGACGAGACAATAGGCGAATGAGCTCCGGTGAAAACCACCTAGGGCATCGGAATTCGCCTTTATATATCTTCTTATACAACGACATGATGTTTTGATCATGAAATGGTAAATAACCAGCCATCAGTACGAAGAGAATGATCCCACAAGACCATATATCGACCTTGGCGGCATCGTACCCTTTTCGTCCCAAGACCTCCGGCGCGACGTAGGCCGGCGTTCCACAGAAGGTGTGGAACAGTCCGTCCTGCTGTATCTGATCCGATACGGCACTGAGTCCGAAATCGGAGACCTTGAGATCGCCGTTTTCGTCTAACAAGAGGTTTTCAGGTTTAAGATCCCTGTGAAACACGCCGCGAGCATGGCAAAATCCGACTGCGGAGATCAATTGTTGGAAGTATTTTCTCGCGATTTGCTCTTTTAACCTACCTTTTGCAACCTTGTTGAAGAGCTCACCGCCTCTAACATATTCCATGACGAAGAAGATTTTGGCCTTCGTGGCCATGACTTCGAACAACTGAACGATGTTGGGGTGCCGAACGCGGCGGAGGATTGAGATCTCTCGCTTGACCTGTGCCATCAGACCGACTTTGAGTATTTTCTCCTTATCGATGACCTTGATTGCGACGTTCTCGTTGGTTTGGATGTTCCGGGCATGGTACACCTTCGCGAAAGTTCCCTGGCCGAGGAGCTTTCCGATCTCGTATCTGCCTAAAAGGGGCCCCTGACTGTCTTTCTTAGTTTTCATGGTGGTGGCTGTGACAGCGGTGGGAGCGGCGGTGGTGGTATTGTCTGCCATTTCAATTCAATACAAATTCAAACCCTAGTATTGTTAATTGGATTGCCTTTTCGCCATTAAAGGTGTGGTTTTCAGCTTTGCGTTTGTATGCTTTTGGTTTGTATGCTTTTGTTTTGCTGTGAAATACGACTGTCCGTAAGGTCGAATTAACGTTTTGGACGTATTTAAAAAGGAATCCTCTGACGGAGTCTTAACGGCAGAGGTGTAGATGCAAAGAAATATTAAACTGCCGTCGTTTGACAGCAGGACACGTGAGGGTTCGATGATTGTAACGGCTACATTGTAGTAAATGACACTGTGTGGATGCAACCGCAGCTTTATATTCGTCCACACCAATAGTCACGTGCCACATCAATAAAAGTCATGCATGATCAAAGGAACGTGATTATTCTTATTTATCGAGTAGCGTGGAGATGCTTGTAGAGAACACGTGTACTTTGACAAATTAAAAAAGGGAGGGTGAGATATGGGGCGGACTTGATCGCGTGACAGCAACGTGCCAACAAACAACTAAACCATTTGATGGTGACCACGTGGCTACAATTTAATTGCTGACGTGGAATCGTGCCCCATACGTAGGTGATTCATGTTTCTCACTTTTCTATTTATAAGTCATCTTATTGATAACCATTAGCTTTCTCATTTCGAGTTTCAACACCACTCCCATGAGTTGTTGAAATCATCATATGCTTATCACTCAAACTAAAAATGCCATGCATTCTAATTTTGGTTTTTTTTTTTTTTAATTCTAAGTATATTTGTGCCTATCAAACTCAAATATTTTTTTGTCGTGTGATTTTAAAATAACAAAATCAATCATAAAATCAAAATATGAAGTCAATTTTTTATTTAAAAAAAAATGAATTCAAAAATTGGAAAAGATAGATGTTTTCAATTTTTATTAATTTGGCAAAAAATCAATCAAATTTTCTTAAATTTAGTCAAATTTCATAAAAAGTTTTATAAAGATGCAATTTCATGTTGAGGTTTTTAATTCACACTCTCTTTTCACATTTTTGTTAAAAAATTTTTTTAAAAAAAGCACTAAAAGTAAAGTGCAAATTGTATTTTTTTTATTCATATTAGAACGTTATATTATGTTTAATTTGCCTTTGATTAGGTCAAAAGTGAAAAAAAAAAAAAAAAAAAAAGGTATAAGAAGAGAATATTATTTTATTCTTTAGAAATTTGGTTATTTTTTAAAAAATCTAATTTTTTATTATTTTATTACAAAAAGTACAAATAAATTAAGAAACAATTGAGGTAATGGCGACCATTTTCTTTGATGGTAAAGTTGGTTGCTAAAAGACAATCACTATTTTTTCTATTTCAAGGAGACATCCACCGACACCGGTAGAGTAGAGCTGTTTTATATTTAATTATTTTCTATGTACAGTCCACATAGATAAAGCCATGCAAAAAAAAAAAAAATATTAGTGCATAACTCTAAGCTAATTGACTTAGGGTTTTGTTTACAAGATTGATTATGATGTTGTTGTTGTTTTTTATTAGAAGATCTTCTGTTTTTGGTTATTTATTAAGAATTTGAAATTAGAGAATCATCAAAAAGGTTTCGGTGGCAACTACTCTGATGATAAAGTCAATAAATAAAATAAAAACAGTAATTCAAGATAAGAATTGAACATGAATAGAAAATAGAGATTTTTGAAGTAGGATTAGAAATTATGAAGATAGAGATTTGTAGATAACGTGAAGATAATAATTACTATACTGAACTCTATTTCCTTATATTGAGATCAGTAGTCTAAGGAAGGCAGTGACCAGTTCAAAAACCCTTATCTCTGAAATGTCGTTATATGTTCAGTCGAACAAACCAATTACCCTAAGATCTATATGTCAAAAAATTCTTCCGTGCCACATGTCATGTCTTGATAAGTCTGAATTACTGTAGTCAAATTATGGTATATCAGATTAGTTGAGAGACTTACGTATATTGTCACGACACGAGACCCACCATGTGCGGATCTCGAATTGCGAGTGCCCCGACCCGACTCTAGGTGCCGAACCGGGACCTTTTGATCTCAACTTGCTACACAATCAGTGCTACTAACATGCAACAACTAAATAGCGGAAGACTTAAACAATTAAATAAATAACAGCTGCATGTGATATATATAATGTTTTCAAAATGCAAAATACAAAATTTTTTAATACAATTGTTCATCTCCAAGACGTGGATAACATGGGGATGAACAGTTGTCTGTACTAAATATTACACTGCAACTTCAAAAAGAAAAGTCCACCTCCTAGCTGTCAGGCTCTATAGTCTGTTCCGAGATCTGTGCCTGAAATAGTCAAAAAGTAGTATCTGTTCTAAGCTATGAAAACTCAGTAAGTAGTCATTTACTCTGCCATGTGTACAAGGGTATAAAAGAATGCTAGCCAGTCAATGAATATATATACTCAATATCAAATGATAGAAGTCAAATGATATAGGAGTAAATCTGTTATGCTAACAATATCATACTGCTACAGTCATGAGCTATATCATGTATGAAATGTAAGCACTCAACTGAAAGCTGTAAAATCTTATTATCATTCAATAACAATATAACATGATCAAGCTATGAATAACAACAATAAAGATAGTGATATCAACTAAAACTGAGATGCACTAGTGGGGCTCGGATATCCCCCTGAGCTAGTATTCAGATTTGCTCGGGCTGTATGAATACTGTTCTGTGTACACTGCAACTCTATCTCTCATGCCTCACATAGCAACGTAGTAGATGTTCCACTCAGAACCTGGATTCGAAGGTCATAAATAGCATCAGAATGAAAATGTGACTGAGCACAAATCCCGCACTAATAATATATCAGGATCATGCTATCTTCTACGAAGAGTATAGTGGAATCATAACTGATTCTAAGAAATCTGACGTAACAATAGTTTTCGAGGCTATGGTTACTAGACTACTTAGAATAAAACTGTCTAGCCCTTGCGGCCCTAGGTACAAGTGTACAAAAACAAATCTGTACACAAGTGTACAATCATGATCGAGATATATATAAAAATCAATAATTGTTTCCCACATGATAGGGAAATATTAATGTGGCTCAATAAACACTCGTATGTATGTATAGAGTACAACATGCAATATATATACAAGAACTATTGACATGGCTTGGAATGTAACACGTGCAGAGATCAGATTTTACTTACCTCTTATTGTCTATAAAATAGAAGGATCTAGACTGCCTTCTCTTTACCCTTTTGTGTTCCTAAAATCATGAAACACGTCTCAATCTATCGCTACTTGAATTATGTTATTCATCAAATTTTATGCCTATATACTACAAGTTTTTTTTTTACTAAAATAAAATCTACCATTGAGTCCAGAATATCGAAAAAAGTTGGTTTAGGCTGTCGCGGAACTCAATTTGGACATCGGTGCTAAAAAGGGCAAAATAGTCATTTTGCACTTTTACTAGTCTTTTATTTTTTGAGATCCCGTCTCGCGACACGGACCTCACCATTGTTCTTAGAAGGTCCAAGATAGTCAAGATACACTAATAACTTGTTTAATTTGGACTTTAGAATATTTTGTTATATTTAAATGAATTAATTTAATTTAATATATATATATATATATATATATATATTTGGGTGCAACAGGAAGCACGGGCTTGCCTATCCTAGTGGGTTTGGGTCTTGGTTCCTTAGACTTGGTCACTGTTTCGATTCCCAGGGCTGTGCCCTTTTTTATTTTTTTCTTTTATTTTTATTACATATGTATTTTATATTTATATATATATATATATATATATATATATTGGGGTGAATTAAGGAGCACAAGCTTGCTTGTCTCACATGGTTTGGGCTTGGGTTATCTTCCTTGAGATTTGGGGTTCGACTCGCAAGGGCTGCGCCCTTATGCATTTTTTTTTAAACTGTTGGGATCCAAACAACGGCTAAGAACCCAATCCGTGGATGGGTTATCTAGTCTTTGTCCAACGCAGTAATTCTGATTTCCTAAACCAATAACCAAACAGTCCCCATCCACTTTTAAATTTAAACGACCGAACTTGAAACGACGCAACTTCAAGTTAAATGAACCCAAACGACGTCGCATCTCCCCTATTGTTCATCATCCCTTCCCTCAACTCTCCGGTAGGTTGCCTTAGGGTTCCGTCGCCATCTCCGGCGACAGTGACCATTTTTCGACCATTTTTCTTTTATTTTTAAATATAGTTTTATTCTATTTTTCTCGTAGTTTTCATTTCTACTTCTATTTTTCTATTTAGGTTAACAGAAACCCTCGAATAGAAGGTTTTCGGTGAGAGTCGATTTTTCGGTGACCCCCATTTCTTCATGATTTCCTCACGGTTTTGTCTCTAATCTTGTTCTAATATTTTCTTGCACCTTATAGGATCACATCTAGGCCATTTAAACAAAATTTCATACATAAAATATTAACGAAACCGAACATTATAAAACCTGCAACTACTGTTTTATCTTTCGACTTTTAACCATTTTTTTTAATTCTTTTTGCATTTGATTTCTTATCTCATGCTCATTATAGCTCTACAATTTAAACTAAATAAATCATGCTAGAGTTGTAAAACAGAAACGAGCCACTCACTTATAATTTCTTATTTTTCTTGTTGCAGCCTCTCTCTTCTTCTTCTGTTTCCTTCTTGTTTCGACTTTTGGTTCTTCCCAACACATACAGCCTCTACACTTAGCTTTTCTTTTCAGTCTTTTCTTTCTTACTCACACACACACACACACACATATATATATATAGATACTATCATCACAACTCCACCGCCCAAGTCCCATCTCACTCTTGGTTCTCCCCCTTTCCTCTCTCTTCCCATCATTTTCTAACTTCTTTTCTGTTTTCTTTCTTTTCCCCTTACTTTGCATTTAATGTTTGCTTGTATATTGTGTTATATATATACATATTATATTACAAACACACTGCCGACACACACACAAAAGCACACATACACCATATGCATGCCTTGGCATGCTCCTTCTTTTCTTTTCCTTTATTTCTTTCCTTACACCTGTATACTAATACACACACACACACATATATATATATATACACTATACTATATTGTATATATACACATATATAAATAAATGATTTATACATATATATACATTCAGATATATATATATATATATTAAATTCTGGGCACGTATACATACACTAATATTTCATGGTCTATACGTATACACGTACGTATGCATGTGTAGAAATGCGTGTGTGCACGCATTACGAGGTTGGGTTCTGGGTTGCTTGGGCGTTGCCCGGTACTGACTGTATAACTGAACTCATTCACATTCTAAAATCGTAGAGTACATTTGATATCATAATACAAAACTTAAACAGCTCGGTTTACAACTAATAGTACACTATCTGACCCGGTCTATCTCGATATACGTGTTAACCCAGATTAGGGTGTTACATATATTATGAAAAATTTTATTTGATTTTTTTATTGTTAGATACAAACTTACGGGACTCGTTTATATTTATTATAACAGATTTTACTTAATTATATTTAGGAGTAAGAAGAGTAAAAAAAATCGTTGTAGTTAAAATCACAGATTTTTCATTCAGCAGGACTAATGATAATATATTATATTGATAGGACATAATTATGAGATTATTTTTTTATTAAATAAGCCCTTAATGAATTAAGTTGTACAAAGTTAAAAACTTTAAAAAGACATTTTAGTTGATTGGCAAAATAATCCCGTAAATGCCTCCTTACAAAATTGTAACATCATGTATGAATACTAACGCCAACCCAATAATAAAAGGTCATAAAATTGATGACTTGATAACAAGGAAATTGGATAAATAATTATGAATATTCAAAATTTACCTTAGTTATACAAAGGTATAATTAGGAAAAAGGAAAAGGAAAAGGTGGAGCATACAAATTAATGTGAAATGGCGATAACATTTTTTTCTACTTTTTTTCTTTTATTTTTTCATATTTATAGTTATAATATATGTTTAACATTTATTTATAGATACAACAATTCAAATTTTTTTTTTTTAAAAAAAAAAATTCATATATAGTTACATCTGCGTGTGGGACACGTATACACGTAGGCGAAGAACTGTCTGGGCCCAAAATAGTTGGATAGATGCGCTTTGATTGTCAACGAGGCTATTAGCACCCAGTTTTTAATGGAAACACACTTCACTATGATTAAGCAACTTCCCAACTGACATGGATTGCAAGCAATCAATAAAAATAGGAGCGTAAGTTATAATTTGCTTTTAGTGTTTTTAATGATTACGTGTCTTCTAATCAGCACCGACCATTGGGTTGACTTTCTCACGATCTGCAGATTGGGAAACCTCTGTAACTAATCCCAGATGTTGACCGGCTACTATTGATAAGATAAGCACCATGGATTTCGAAATTTTAATTAGGAATGCTAAATGATATGTATAAAGTTTTTAAGACATTGAAATGAATATACAACGAATTTGAGGGAGTTAAATCTTATTTTGTTAAAATATTTTAAAAATTTAGTGATAAAAAAATATAATATTTAATATTTTTTTGGATCATTCGATCATAAAGACATTAAAAAAATTAAAATTGTTTTCTAGTTCAAGTCTATTGTTTGTATACTATTACGTTATTTATTTTATTTTATTTTTTTTGTATGACTAAAATATTCTTTAATGTATGTGCTTCGTTAAAATCTCGTAAAATAGAAAACAAAATTTCCAATAAGTTAGCAAAACTTTAAAATTAAATAACTTTTAATTTATAAATTTGTTTTTAATAAAAATTATATATATAGAGTCTAAAAATTAAGATCTATCAAACAAGATATATAATGCATATAAATTTTTTTTAAAAAAAATTGCTTCTTAAAAAGTAACATTTTACGCTTTTCCTGAAAAGTCAAATTTTACATTTTTTGTTGCAAGTTCGAATTTTACCTTTTTTTTTGTTAGAATGTCAAATTTTACCTTTTTCGCTACTTCAACCAAATTGCTTTCTTAAATCATGCATTAAAATTTAATAAGTAACTATTATATGTCTTTTACACCAAATTGTAACTTATCATGCATTTATGAATAATTAAATGTATACTAGAGATTTTATACTAATTGACTCTACAAACAATAGAAAGCCAAAATTAATATTAATCTACGTTGCATGACGATAGAAGGAACAACTAAATATTTACTTTGACCAAAAATTAAAGAAAACACACAAGGGAGACCAAGGATAAAAATGTTTACTTTGCATGAATTAATCCAAAAATACCAAGTAAATATTTACTTTGACAAAAAATTAAAGAAAATACACAAAAGAGATGAAGATAAATATTTATTTGGTCAATAATCTTCAATATCCGTCATCGTTCAACAAGAGACTAAAAACTTAAAAAAAAAAAAAAAAAACAAACAACAAACTAGAAATAAACTAATATCCTAAAACAAAAACCTAAAAAAATTTAAAAAAAAAAAACAAAGAAGAGAACTTGTATTTTATTTCTCAAATTCATTGAACTTACATTCTTTGAACATGTTTGCTAGAGTCCATATTTATTTGATTAAGCATTCAAAAAAGTAATATGAGAATATCAAAACAACAAAGAGAACTTTTGTCTCGGAACGGTGAACACTTGAGATAAACTTTACTTTAAAAAATATTTTATTATGTTATTCATACTTTACTAAATTGGAAACTTGACTATTGATACTTGCAGCAAATATGACGATCTCGTTAAATTCACAGCGCATATGGGCTTGGTAGCGTGACAGCAATGTGCCAACAAACAACCAAACCGTTTGATGGTAACCACGTGGCTACTATTTAATTGCTGACGTGGAATCGTGCCCCATACCTAGGTGACTCATGTTTCTCACTTTTCTATTTACAAGTCATCTAATTGATAACCATTAGCTTTCTCATTTCAAGGTTCAACACCACTCCCATGAGTAATTGACATCATCATATGCTTATCACTCAAACTAAAAATGCCATGCATTCTAATTTTGTTTTTTTTTTTTTTTATTCCAAGTATATTTGTACGTATCCGACTCAAATTTTTATCTGTCGTGTGATTTTAAAATAACAAAATCAATCATAAAATCAGAATACGAAGTTAGTTTTTTATTAAAAAAAAGGTGAATTCAAGAATTAGAAAAGATGGATGTTTTCAATTTTTATTAATTTGGCAAAAAATCAATCAAATTTTCTTAAGTTTAGTCAAATTTCATAAAAAGTTTTATAAAGACGCAATTTCATGTAAAGGTTTTTTATTCTCACTCTCTTTTCACATTTTTGTTAAAATTTTTTTTAATAAAAAGCGTTAAAAGTAAAGTGCAATTTGTTTTTTTTTTTATTCATATTAGAACGTTATATTATGTTTAATTTGCCTTTGATTAGGTCAAAAGTGAAAAAAAAAAAAAAAAAAAAGGTATGAGAAGAGAATATTATTTTATTCTTTAGCAATTTGGTTATTTTAAAAAAATCTAATTTTTTATTATTTTATTACAAAAAGTACAAATAAATTAAGAAACAATAACCCTTTTTTCTATTTCAAGGAGACATTCACTGACACCGGTAGAGCAGAGCTGTTTTATATTTAATTATTTTCTATGTACAGCCCACATAGATAAAGCCATGCCAAAAAAAAAAATATTAGTGCCTTGCTTTTTTTTAATCCCAAGATCTTCCGCTTTTAGTTATTTGTCAAAATTTTAAAATAAAAAATTATTAAAAAAGTTTTGATGATAAAATTAATAAATAAAATAAAAATAATAATTCAAGATAAGAATTAAATATAAATAAAAAATTTATTTTATTACTTTATTTATAGGATATAGATCTACTAACTTAAGCAAGATTAGAAGTCGTGAAGATAGAAATTTGAAGTTATCCTGAAGATAGTAGTTACTATATTGAACTCTATTTCCTTATATTGAGATCGGTAGCTTAAGGAAGGCAGTGACCAGCTAAAAAACTCTTACCTCTGAAATGTTACTTTATTTTCTTATATTGAAGTTAGTAACTTAAGGAAGGCGGTAACTAGTTGAAAAACTCTTACCTCTGAAATGTTACTCTATTTTCTTATATTGATGTCGGTAACTTAAGGAAGGCGGTAACCAGTCGAAAAACTCTTACCTCTCTGAAATGTTACTCTATTTATTTATAGGTACAACAATTCAATTTTTCTTTTTTCTAAAAAAAAAAAAAAAGGTTCATATATATAGTTACATCTGCGTGTGGGACACGTATACACGTAGGTGAAGTGTCTGGGCCCAAAATAGTTGGATAGATGCGCGTTGATTGTCAACGAGGCTATTAGCACCCACTTTTTAATGGATACACACTTCACTATGACTAAGCAACTTGCCACCCCACATGGATTGCAATCAATAAAAATAGGAGCGTCAGTTATAATTTGCTTATAGTGCTTTTAATGATTACGTGTCTTCTAATCAGCACCGACCATTGGCTTGACTTTCTCACGATCTGCAGATTGGGAAACCTCCGTAACTAATCCCAGATGTTGACCGGCTACTATTTATAAAATAAGCACAGATGAATTTAGAAATTTAGAAATTTTAGTTAGGAATGCTAACTCATATGTCTAAAGTTTTTAAGAGATTGAAATGAATATATAACGAATTTGAGGGAGTTAAATTTTATTTTGTTAAAATATTTTAAAATTTTAGTAATAAAAAATATAATATTTAATTTTTTTTAAATCATTTGATCATAAAGAGATTAAAAAAATTAAAATTATTTTCTAGTCCAAGTCTATTGTTCGTCTACCACTACGTTCCTTATTTTTTTTGTATGACTAAAATATTTTTTAACGTACGTGCTTAGTTAAAATCTAGTAAAATGGAAAACAAAATTTCCAACAAGTTTGTAAAATTTTAAAATTCAATAACTTTTAATCTATAAATTCGTTTTAATAAAAATTATATATTTAGAATCCAAAAATCAAAATCTATCAAACAAAATCCATAAGGCATAGAAAATTTTGAAAAAAAAATATTTCTTAAAAGATAACATTTTACGTTTTAGCTGAAAAGTCGAATTTTACCTTTTTTGTTAGAATATCAAATTTTACCTTTTTCTCTGTTTCAATCAAATTGCCTCCTTAAATCATGCATTAAAATTCAATAAGTGACTATTATGTATTTTATACTAAATTGTAACTTATCATATATTTATCAATAATTAAATAACTATACTAAGAACTTTATACTAATTAACTTTACAAACAATAGAAAGCCAAAATAAATAATAACTTACATTGCATGACGATAGAAATATCAAGTAAAACGAAACAAAAGATAAATATTTACTTCGACCGAAAATTAAAGGAAACACACAAGGAATATGAAGGATAAAAATGTTTACTTTACATGAATTGACCAAAAGATATTAGGTAAATATTTTCTTTGACAAAAAGTTAAAAGAAAATATACAAGGAAGATGAAAGTAAATATTTACTTGGTCAGTAAACTTCAAATATCTGTCATCATTCAACAAGAGACTAAAAAATTAAAAAAAAAACAAAAACAAAAACAAACAATAGACTGGAAATAAACTAATATCCTAAAACAAACAAACTAAAAAAATTTAAAAAAAAAAAAAAAACAGAAAAGAGAACTTGTATTTATTTCTCAAATCCATTAAACTTCCATTCTTTCAAGCATGTTTGCTTAGAGTTCATATTTATTTGGTTGAATAAGCATTCAAATAAGTAATATGAAAATATCAAAACAAAGAAGAGAACTTGTGTCTCGGAAATGGTGAACACATAAAGATAAACTCTACTTTAAAAAAATGCTTTACTATGTTACTCACATTTCACTAAATCAGAAACTTGACTATTGATACTTGCAGTAAACAAAACAATCTTAGTAGATTCACAGCGCATTTGCGATACAGTGAATGTTTTGACATCAATTCTCTTCATCTTTGATCCAAAAAAATGTCCAAGTGAGGAGTAAATCATTCCATGAAAAATAATACTGAAAAAGTATTTCCAAAAGTAATGCAATCATCAAATCATTTTAAAAAAATATAAAACAGTACTAAAATGTTATATTAGTAAACAAAAAATATAAAATTTAATGTCACGTAAGATTGATGGACCTATTTATAAATAAGTAACTACTACGTATCTTTTATACCAAAATCTAACTTAACATGTATTTATCAATAATTAAGTGACTATATTAAAAAGTTTATACTAATTAACTCTTTTTTTTAATAGAAGAGGCAAATCATATTTTATTAAAAATCTCTAACAAAATTAATAGTAAAAGTTATATTATCAACATTTTTTAAGGTCCCTGTCCCCTGCATTTGCCAATGGACCCTAGAGGCAATCTAGGAGGTGTCCACCTGTTTCTTTCACTTGAGTAATGTCTATTTATCTTATCTAGATATTATTTATTTAGATATTACTTGTTTCCAAATTAAGTAGAGTAAATCTTTTCAGATTCAAGTACTTATAATTATTTTATTCTGTCACATATGTAATCATATGAATAACATGTGATTATTCAATTTTAATTAAAAAGTAAAAATGTTTATGCATTGCTATATAACAGATTATGATTAAAATACATACTCAAATAAGAAAGAATTTCTTCTATCTAGTTTCAAATTAAGTACTATTGTTATTTATTTGAGATCTATAACTATTTTTTCTGGACTTTGTTTGATTAGGAAGAGAAGATATTAGAATATAAAAAAAATAAAAATAAAAAAGAAAAATAATTAAATTGCATTGATCTTATATATACATTTACCCCTTAAAATAAAAATGAGGATTTTCTCGACCTACTTCTCTTGGTTTTATTTTTCGGTTTACTATTTTTTCTTCATTTTTTTTATTTTCCAAAACTTCTTCTTGAGCAAGATAAGACTGTAAGAAAAGAAATGAAAAATTGTGAATAAAATTTAAAATTGAAATTAGTAATCTAAATTGTTAAAAATTTGTTTGGTTTGAGTTTAACACGATAGTAATAAGTTTTACTCAATTCAGTTGACTATTTTAGAAGTTGACATGAATTTAGATATGACTAAATCCGAGTTCGACCCATCTAAGTTGCACTCCTATTAAAGGAGCATTAATTGGTGCAACTCTATACAGTTAGTTGTCATTACAAAATTTGTGTTTGGGCCACTGCTGAGTGCTTTGGTAAAGTTTTTGTTCAGGCCGAAAAAAACGTATATTTTGTTTCAAAAATAGCAAAAAATGTTGGTTTTCTTATAGCTGATAATATGATTTGCTCTGCTGACAAAAATAAAGGGTTGTCCATGGGCCAATTCGGTCCGAGTTCTGGCTAGGCATGTGCTTTGAAATAACATGTGCATTGGTCGAGGCCCAGCCTTACCCTTTTAGATCTTTCAAGACCCAGACTTGGACCGACCCACTCTGCCCTATCGGAAAATAGAGAGTTACAGAAATGAGGACTCAAAACTAGCCATGTGTCAAGTATAGTGTTCTTTGAACTTGGAAATCTTCAGTTCACAAGCATTTAATGTAAAAATCCATTGTCTTAAACACAACTGTTAACAAAAAAAAAAAAAATAGAAAGTCCAAACTCAATTTGGTGAGAAATTCATCTGAGATTCATGAAATAAATAAATTAAATATAAATATATTTTAAAGTTTTTTAATTTATTAAACTATGCTTGACATGGTATTAAGTATTCTAATCATATACTATAAATAAATTTATTTTTGAGTTCGATTTGATTAAAGATTTGTTCAAAGATCAACTAGGACCATGATATGTGTTAGAAAAGTTTCAGAGCCTGATATGTGGGCCTTGTTAGGACCACGTCTAAGTCAACATATCCAGCCAAGGCTGCCGAACCCAAACTGCTCTATTAGTGGAGTTGGACAAGGCAACCAAAACTTTCCATTCATTAAAGCCCAAGAGGGCAACCTTATTTAGGCATAAGAATATGGAGTGCGCGATATTGATCTTGTAGATTTTTTTTTTTTTTTTGGAAATAGTCAATTTTCTTATAATTAATATAAATGAAAGATTAAAAATTTATTATTTATTAAATTTTCTCATACTTTTATTTATCAAAAAAATATTTCTTATTAGTAAATAATTTTTAATACGAAAATAAGATTTTATATGTAGCTTTATAATAATATTTTATTTTTTTTTAAAAAAATACGTATAATACTCAACTTAAAATATAAAAACTCCTAATATTATTTTCAAGTATGAAGTATGTCCACTTATAATATTTTTGAACTCAATTATGTCATATTAATAAATTTAATTATCATGACATGTCATAAATGTGATATATAAAAATATTTATATAACTGTTTTATCTCTCTAATAATTAATATTATAAATAATTTTTTTTTTAAAAAAATATTAATTATTAGGTGATATACCATAGAAGAGCAGGCCAATTAGCACTTGACACTTATGATCATAAATCCAACTCATGCTCGGCTAACTCAGCTCTCGCTCAGCCAATGACTAAGAGCTCGAGCATCCAGATCAGCACAAAAGGTCGGAAGTGACCGAACATATGCCTTCAGAGCACATATATCCGGACAATGATCTCAAACTTGATTACAAGATCTAGACCAACACTCCAGACCTCGTCACCGCCTTAGCGGATGCCGAGCAGGAAATAAGGAAGCAATCCTCAACAAGGAAACAGTCTTCAACAAGGGAACTACCATCTAGGGTTATCTCTATGCAATATTCCACAAGGTAACTGCAATCTCCGATGATCAAATCCCTACATTCATGGCTCCGAATCCTAATCAACTAATGAAGGCCGCGGTCTATAAATTAAACCCTAAAGGTACGCTTTATTTTCATGCTCATTCTTTTGGCTTTCAATACAGTCTTTTAATTCCTTTTACTTACTTAAGCATCGGAGCGGCTACCGCCGGAGCCAATCCGGTGATCCTCTGATCGTCTTTCTAAGTGTTCTACAGGTCACGGAGCCCATACTTATTGCGAGTCGAAAAGTACAGCATCAGTTTGGCGCCGTCTGTGGGAACGACTAATCTCCAAGTGCTCTATTCATAAACTCATCTCTTTCCTCACTGGAAAACCATGGCACCAAATCTCCGACCGCGACAGAATACTCAGAATTCACAAAACTCTCAACGCCAGCCGCCTGCTCCTCGTACAAGGGGACCAGCGGTTAATCCCTTGCGACAAGAGATCGAATCGATCAAACGACACAATGAACTGGTGCAGGAGCAGTTGCTTGCCATCACTAGAACACTGGTAACACTCACACAAAACCAAGCAGCGGGTTCTCCTAACCCGCCGGTCAACTTCGCTGTAGGAACACAACCTCCTGTTGCCACGGAGAATGAAGAAATTCATGAGCAGGCTCCAAATAACCAGCCCGAGCACCCCTAAGGTGTTGCCCGCGTTGGCAGAGATCCACAACCGTCAACAGCTCCAGGTTGGGGAACATCAACCTTCGTTCCTGACGTCCATTACCGGAGCACTACTCGAGCCCCAACTCCAAGGGCTTCGGGAGCACATCCGGCACCATAGGAGCCTCATCCCCATGCAGCACCAATCCCTCCGGTTCGGAACCTTCCTCTGTCTGAAGGGCGTACTCAACCCTACTACCCTGAGTCGAGGCTGTCAAGCAGGGTTCGCAAGATGTCAGACTCAGAGACCCGCGGAGGGTAGAAGAAATTGCCGAGTCTATGGACCGAACAATCACCTTGAGAGGACCTCAGAACCCTCTAGAGCAAGACGAGTTGGCCAGGCTGCTCGGAAGACTAGCCACCCCATTCACTTACGCCATCATGTCAGAAGAGAGGCCCAGAAAGTTCATGGTGCCCAAGTTCACCCTGTATGATGGATCTGGAGATCCAGGAGATCATCTCTCGCACTACCAGCATACGATGGCCCTTCATGGAGCTTCTGATGCTTTCATGTGCCGAACTTTCATCACCAGCTTGAAGGGAACTGCTCTGAAGTGGTTCCACAACCTCCCTCCGAACTCAATTGCCAGCTTCTATGAGCTCGGTAAACAGTTCTTGGACAGGTTCATGACCAGCAGGAGGCTCAGAAGGGGACCAGAATTCCTGTTAAATGTCAAGCAGACTAATGAGGAATCCCTCAGAGCCTACATTGAGCGCTTCAATGCCGAACTCACGGAGATTACTGACTGCAGCCCAAAGTTCCTTGTAGCAGCCCTAACTGCTGGGCTTGCCCAAGGTGGTTTTAGAGACTCCTTAACAAAGAGCCCCCCAGCCGACATAGCGGCATTAATGGATCGGGCCAGAAAGTACATCAACTTGGAAGAAGCCAACCGCACATCCCAAAAGGGCAAAGACCAGACCCAGAGGGATAATCCAAAGAGGGAGGATCACAAGAAATAGGACCACAGAAGAGACTCCAACAAAAAGAGGGCCAGAAACCCAGAGAAGAGAACAGCACCCAGAGTTGTGTACAATTTTGGACCAAGGGAGTTCACCAACTTCACTCCTTTAAACACCACACCGAACCAGGTACTCCGGCAGATCCGAGATCGAGAGAACCTGAGGTGGCCGGAACCAATCAAAGGAGATCTCAACCTTCGGGACCAAAGTAAGTATTGTAATTTCCATAAAGATCATGGACATACAACTAACACATGCAGGACCCTCCGATATGAGATAGAGCAGCTCATAAAGAAGGGGCGTCTTCAGGAGTTCGTCAAGCAGGACGGAAGGCAGAACCCCCAAGAAGACAAGCCTCAACAACGGCCAGACTAGAGGCCCGAATAGAGGCAGAAGCAGAGGGAAGGACGAAACGAGCCGCAGAGGCATATCAACCATGTCATCTATGTCCTCCATGCCGACTCCCCTATCATAGGAATGTCCAACAGGGCGAGAAAGAGATATGCTCGGGAGGCCAGAGCTGCCCCGAACGTATTACAGATCTCCAACGTAGAAAAGAGGCTCAAGCCAGCACCGAAGATCCAATTCACTGAACAAGATCTAGTAGGGGTACACTGCTCTCACAGTGATGCCCTTATTATCACACTCAAAATCGCCAACTGCGAGATCAGGAGAGTCCTGGTCGATACTAGTAGCTCCGTCAACATACTGTTTTATGAGCCACTTAAACAGATGGGGATGGACCATGACAATGTCAAGCCTACTACTGCCGTGATGGCGGGCTTTTGATGGCAATCTTAGCACCCCATTGGGAAGAGTCGACCTTCCTACCACTGTAGGAGAGGGTGAAGGGCAGAAGACCACCATCTCGGAGTACATGGTGTTAAACATGAGATCTCCCTACAACGTCATAATCGGGAGACCCTGGTTACACCAGATGGAGCAGTCACCTCGACCCTCCATCAGTGTCTGAAGTACGTCCACAACCAGAATGTTCACTCTGTCAGAGGGTGTCAGCCAACCTCCCGGGAGTGCCATGCTATTGCCCTCAAGGAGAAGGCTCCTAAATAGCAATTACAGTACACTCGGGACTGTGCAGATCCAGTTCTCACTCACACTCCCGAGGTGAAAGTTTGCCCATCCAGCATCGAAGAGCCCCTGAGCCCAAGGGGACACGACAGCCGAGCCAAACCTGTTGGCGAGCCCATCAAAGTATTGGTCAGTTCAGAAGCAGAGGGGCGTTATTTGTATATCGGCCCAGATCTGAGGCACACCGAGCAGGAAAATATAGTCAGGTTTCTGAAAAACAACCTCTCTATATTTGCTTGGGAAACCAGGGACATGGAGGGTATAGACCCTAGCCTCATAACTCACAAGTTGATGGTCGATCCAGATCATCCACCGGTCAGACAGAAGAGAAGACCGATTGCTCCTGAACGGCATCGGATCATAAATGAAGAAGTCCAGAGGCTGCTTGAAGCCAGGATGATACTAGAAGTGTTCTATCTTGACTGGCTAGCCAACACCGTGCTTGTCAAGAAGAAAAAACGACAAGTGAAGAGTCTGCATTGATTATACAAACTTCAACAAGGCCTGCCCCAAGGACAGTTTTCCACTGCCAAGGATAGACCAATTAGTTGACGCCACCGCGGGACATGAGCTTATGAGCTTCATGGATGCCTACTCTGGGTACAACCAGATCCAGATGTACCCTCCAGACCAAGAGAAGACAGCTTTCATAACCGAACGAGGGCTCTACTGCTACAGAGCAATGCCTTTCGGTTTGAAGAATGCTGGAGCCACTTATCAGCAGTTGGTGAACAAGATGTTCAGCCCACTGCTCAGCAGTACCATGGAAGTATACATCGACGACATGCTGGTGAAGAGTCTGAAGAAAGGTAGTTACCTCCAGCACTTAGCCCAGACCTTCGATATCCTCAGATAGCACAGGATGAAGCTCAACCCCTCGAAATGTACCTTCGGGGTTACGAAGGAAAAATTCTTGGGATACATTATCTCTCAGAGGGGTATCGAAGCAGACCCCACTCAGATCCAAGCTCTGATTGGACTGAAGTCACCAGGAACCAGGAAGGAAATTCAGGCACTGAATGACAGAATTGCGGCACTAAGTAGATTCATCTCCAAATCCACTGATCACTGCCTACCTTTCTTCAAAGCTCTGAAGGGCAGCAAAGCTTTGTAGTGGACGGAAGAATGCGAGAAATCCTTTCAAGAACTAAAGAAGTATCTAGCCTCTCCAGAGCTCCTATCAAAACCAGTATAAGGAGAAAAGCTACTCTTGTACCTTGCAGTTTCTGAAAACGCAGTCAGTTCCGCATTAATCAGACAGGACAGGGGAGTGCAGAGGCCTATATTCTACGTCAGTAGGGCACTACTTGACACGAAAAAGAGATATCCAGAAGTAAAAAAGCTGGCCTATGCCTTGGTCATATCAGCTCGGAAGCTTTGACCTTATTTCCAAGCCCATCCAATCGAGATCCCAACTGCCTATCCTCTGAAGTCAATACTGAGGAAACCTGAGGTATCGGGAAGATTGGTGAAGTGGTCTGTGGAGCTAGGAGAATTCGACATATCATATGTACCCCGAAATTCCATCAAAGGGCAGGCCTTAGCTGATTTTGTTGCCGAGTTCACCCCGGCACTTCAAAACAAGGCACAACTCACCAAACCTAGGGAACCTGGCTACTATACATCGATGGATCGTCAACCGATCAAGGTTCGGGAGTAGGCCTGGTACTACAGTCCCCTGATGGGCTCACGTTAGAAAAAGCAGTCAGCTTGGGATTCAAAGCTTCTAACAATGAAGCAGAATATGAAGCCCTAATCTTAGGCATGAAGCTTGTCTTGGAATGCAAGGCTCAGAACCTCAATGTCTTCTCAGACTCCCAGCTGGTGGTAAGCCAAGTCTTGGGAGAATTCGCCATTAAAGATGATAGGATGCTCCGGTACTCCGAACTGGTGAACCACTTGAGGCATTCCTTCTAGAAATTTACTATCCAAAAAATTGAAAGAAGCCAGAATTGCAGAGCAGATGCTTTGGCTAACATGGCATCCCGCCTCAAGTCTGAAGCAAACTCCACAGTAAAAATCTCTTATCAGCCAGGACCTAGCATAGAGGAAGCCCAAGTTGCTCAAATTACTGAACAGCCCCAAAGCTGGATGACTCCAATCCTCCAGTACTTGCAATCCAGGCTCCTCCCCGAAGACAAAAACAAAGCTAGGAGAATCTGAATCAGAGCGGCTCGGTACCTAATCCTGAACAACAAGCTGTACAGAAGGTCGTATTCTCAACCTCTGTTAAAATGCTTAACTCCAGAAGAATCACAATATGTCTTGGCTGAAATACATGAGGGAATTTGCGGGAATCATAATGGGGGCAGAACTATAGCTCACCGAGCTCTATCTCAGGGCTATTACTGGCCTAGCATGTTGAAACAGGCTAAGGAATATGTTCGGAAGTGCGACAAATGCCAAAGATTTGTCCCATATCAACATCAGTCTCACCACGAGCTCATCCCGATTCCTAGTCCTTGGCCCTTTGCTCAGTGGGGGATGGACATCGTGGGTCCATTACCAAAGGCACCTCCAAACAAGAAGTATCTCTTGGTGGCCATCGACTACTTCTCTAAATGGGCCGAAGCTGAACCTCTAACACATATCACAGAGAAGAAAGTCGAGAGCTTCACCTAGAAAAATATTATTTGCAGGTTCGGCGTACCACGTGTGATTATCTCCGACAATGGGACACAATTCACTGGTAAAGGCTTCAAGAAATTCTGTGAAAATCTCAACATTAGGCAGCACTTTGCCTCTCCAGGCCATCCACAAGCAAATGGGCAAGCAGAGGTCACCAACCGAACAATCCTTGACGGGTTAAAGAAAAGGTTGGAACAGGCCAAAGGAAAGTGGGCAGAGGAACTCCCTGGAGTTCTTTGGGCCTCTAGAACAACCAAAAGAACTCCCACCTTTGAAACTCCCTTCTCACTAGCCTATGGAACAGAAGCAGTAATTCCGGTTGAAATCGGTATGCCAATCCTGAGGACTGAAGCCTTTGAGCAAGAATCCAATGATCAGCAGCTGATGGAAAACTTGGATTTGCTTGAAGAGAGAAGGGATCAAGCCAGCATCAGGATGGAAGCCTATCAACAGAGAATGGTCAACAATCTAAGGTAGGACTCAAGACGGTCAGCTTTCAAGTCGGAGACTTTGTCTTAAGAAGAGTCTTTCAAAACACCAAGGATCCCACCATGGGAAAGTTGTCACCAAACCGGGAAGGCCCTTACAAAGTAACAAAGGTTGTTCGGCCTACCACCTACTGGCTAAAAGACATGACTGGGAAGCCTGTTCCTAGGCCATGGAACGTGGAACACTTACAGAAGTATTATCAATAGAGATGTTTCTTTTACTTCCATAGAATGTTCATCTATAAATGCACAGGCTTCCAGAGCCTGGTCCATAATGTACAAGTCTTTGCACTTGGTCCATCTATAAATGCACAGGCCTCCAGAGCTTGGTCCATAATGTACAAGTCTCAGTACTTGGTCCATAAAAATTGCACAGGCCTCTAGAGCCTGATCCATAATGTACAAGTTTTTGCACTTGGTCCATCTATAAATGCACAGGCCTCCAGAGCTTGGTCCATAATGTACAAGTCTTTGCACTTGGTCCATCTATAAATGCACAGGCCTCTAGAGCCTGGTCTATAACATACAAGTCTCAGTACTTGGTCCATAAAAAATGCATAGGCCTCTAGAGCCTGGTCCATAATGTACAAGTCTTTGCACTTAGTCCGTCTATAAATGCACAGGCCTCTAGAGCCTGGTCCATAATGTACAAGTTTTTGCACTTGGTCCATCTATAAATGCACAGGCCTCCAGAGCCTGGTCCATAATGTACAAGTCTTTGCACTTGGTCCATCTATAAATGCACAGGCCTCCAGAGCCTGGTCCATAATGTACAAGTCTCAGTACTTGATCCATCAATAATGCACAGGCCTCCAGAGCCTGGTCCATAATGTACAAGTCTCAGTACTTGGTCCATCAATAATGCACAGGCCTCTAGAGCCTGGTCCATAATGTACAGGTCTTAAGTAGTTGGTCCATCTCCTAATGCACAGGCCTCTAGAGCCTGGACCACCCTAATGCACAGGCCTTCTGAGCCTGGCCCATCTTCAATTAGCAGACTCTGTGATCCAGTCCATCCAAAGGCAGAAGTTCTAAGCATCTTCGACCAAAACTCACACAAGTCTCCCAGATCTGAACTCCTCAAAGGCGACACTTAGCTTATTTTGCTTATCTACCAACGAGCAACAAACAGTACAAGTGCCGAACAGATTTAAAGAATACTGTTTCAAAACTTCAAGTTTTGTGCAAAGTTTCTTTGATCTATTCTTGAGACATACAGAGGAGTTATTTATCAGAAGTGCACAAAAGGGTGATCTAACTCAGAAAAGCACATTCAAACGGAAAAGAACATCAGAATTGAGTAAAAAGAGATCAATTTTATTGATGATTTATAAAAGTTTACATCAGTACAACAAAGACTGGAAATAAAACAGAGACATCATTACATAGACTATTACAGAAGCTACTACATCACTACGATCTGCAACATCATGGCTTTCTGCCTCGGATGATAAAGGGGCACAGGATCCAAACTTTTATTATCGTCGCCATCGGCTTTATTTGAAAGGAAGGAATCCTGAACCCCAATCTGCAGTAAAGAGCACCCAGGCCATTTCGTCATCACTATCATTGATCTCATGACCAATGGATGATGAGGGCTCTAGGTCTCAAGGGGCCTCCATTCATCTCCCTCAAAGCAGTTGTCACACCCCAGCCGATTTGAGCAAGGGTCTCTGCCAAGACACGAAGAAGAGGAGGGGTCCCACCTTCGTCTTCACCACTAACGCTCCAGGCATCGGTTGAATCAAGGAGAGTCCCCCACCATTCGAAAGAATTTCAATCGGATGCCAAGATGGACAAGAGGACTTGCACCTCTTTTAATCCTTCCTTGGAGACTGAATCAAAGGGGAGGATAACTCTCGGCCACAGTTTAATCATTCCTAACTCAGACGAAGAATCGTCCATCATCTCCGAGCGAATGGCAAAATTCTGGCAGCATTTAGAGTCTCTCTTACAAGGGAACAATTTGGGAACAAGAGGGTTAAGCGCAACCGTATGCCCTCGTTTCCATATATATAGACCCTTGAAGTCCAAAAGCCACCCAACTGAACCGTCGCAACGGTGAAAAAGAGATTGGCCTCGAAATCTCAAACAACAATCGAATAAATAAATGGTGTATTAAAATGTGCCTCTTCGATATACCAAGAGACAGGATACAGAGCTCTCTGAACAAAAAACTACAGTAGCAAAGAAGAGGAAGGCAAAGTCTAAATGTACAAGCCTCCCATCCGGTATACAGACCCTCTAGTCTTATCTATTTTATGATAGGTCGTTCATACAACAAAGGCCAACAACTCTGATATATCCTGATCCTAAAGGCTCAGAAACGGCAATGTCGATCATCGTAAATGATGGGCACAAACTGCCTGGTTATCTTTACAAGCCCTTGGTTCAGAGCAGTCTATTTCAGAGCTTTGCAGAAGTTTACCCCCACTCTATTGGGCTCTGTCTATCTGATTATGTTTGCTTTCTCATCTTATTATGATGAGATAGTTGAAGTTAATCTACATTCACTATTCAACGACAAGTATCGAAGCTCAGAAGGCAACTATTGACTGCTGGACAGTTGGTCTAACATGCAAGAGGCTTAGAATAGCTACACTTGCGACAAATTTCACAAAAGGAAAGAACACAAGAAGAATCTGAAGGAAAGTCAATTTTACTGATCAAAAGGGTATATTCATTACATCAAAAGGGAAATGGAAAAAACAAAGAAAAATAAAAGCCCATAAAGCCTTAAGCCTTGTCAGAAGGGCCTGGGTCCTCTTCCAAATTAAGGGCAATAGCCCCAGCCATCTTGTACAGGTCAGGACCAGACGAGGCAGGTTCAGGAGGAACGATTGATGACACGTCAAAATCTGGGAACTTAGCTAGGAATCTAGTTCGGAAGCTTTCAAAACCAAACCGGATCAAGTCATCACCCATCTGTTCAACTTCCTCTTTCAATTCCGTCTCAGTCTCAATCTTGGCATGATCAACTGCCTCTTGAACCTTCTGATCAAAGGAATTTCGGAGCTCAACCAACTCCGCCTGAAGCCCCGCAACTTGCCGAGCATATATGTCCCTCTCAGACTCTGCCATGGCAAGGTTGGTGCTAGCTTCCTTCAGACCCTCCTCAGTAGTCTGAACCTTGGATTGGGCTGTCCCAAGCTCCAGCCTCATTTCGTCTATTTCAGCCTTCAGTTTCTCAGCCTCCTCGAGGCTCATGGGAGTCACCATCAGAGCAGCTAAACTGTGCATGCTCTGCACGAGGCAAGACAAACAAGTTAGATTGAACAAACAAACAAATAGAAAAATTGCCTGACTAAATCCGGCAATGAAAGTCTCAAACCCATTTCGAACCAGGCGAGATAAACACATATCTCCCCGGCTTCAACATTTTGGGGACGATCCATGGGGCCTGGTACTCTGCAGGTCACATTTGGGAGAAAATTATATTTTACCCTCTACTCGTCCAGAAGGCTTTGAGTAACAGTACTCTCACCCTCTTCTCTATGGGAAGACCTACTAGAGGTCTCCTCAGCCCTGTCTCGGGGCTCTTCAAAGGCATCAATTATCCTCACCTCAGGACTAGGGGGAGGTTCAACAAGCCTCTCCCCAATATCTACAGGGGCAAGGTTACCTACGTTTTCCACAAGAGACGGCACAGCTATCTCAGAAGGATTTCCTACTCCCTCACTTACATTTGGGGATTCAAGAAGAGCAAACATTACTCCCGGACTTAAGAAGAAAGAAGCAAGAGAAGAGAAAAGATTGGTCGAACCTGTTCTAACTCAGGAAATCGGTGTTCTTCAAGGTCGCACAAACTAACAATGGCGGACGAGATCTTCTACCACAGTGAAAATGACGGGGAAAAGGTCATTTCAAAATCTCACCCCGTATTTATAAGCACAGTATCAGAAGGGATCCACCAAGCCCAAATGCCATGACGGTTCGGGACAATGATGATTTCGAGAAACCCAACTATCGGCCCAGTACAATGATGACCTTGAAAAGACCCAATCTCCGACTGCGCAATAAATGACGCCCCAACAGTTGTCTTGGAAGGCGAACAGGCAGGACACATGACTCTCCGAAAAAGGCTTAGCCCTAGTTGCTTGTTAGCATCAAACTAGGACTTGGGGGGAGTAACTGATATACCATAAAAGAGCAGGCCAATCAGCACTTGACACGTATGATCATAAATCCAACTCATGCTCGGCTAACTCAACTCTCGCTCAGCCAATGACTAAGAGCTCGAGCATCCAGATCAGCACAAAAGGTCGGAAGTGACCGAACATATGCCTTCAGAGCACATATATCCGAACAAGGATCTCAGATTTGATTACAAGATCCAGACCAACACTCCAGACCTCATCACCGCCTTAGCGGATGCCGAGCAGGGAATAAGGAAGCAATCCTCAACAAGGAAACAGTTTTCAACAAGGGAACTACCATCTAGGGTTATCTCTATGCAATATTCCACAAGGTAACTGCAATCTCCGATGATCAAATCCCTACATTCATGGCTCCGAATCCTAATCAACTTAGGAAGGCCACGGTCTATAAATTATGTCACGACCCGAAACCCACCCTATGCGGATCTCGTATCGTGGGGCCGACCCAATGGCCGTCCCTACTTTTTTCATTCTTTTACCAATGATAACAGTAAATAATATAAACATGACATTAAAGTGCGGAAGCTTTATTACAATTATTGTTCAAAGACTAAACTTCAAACTAACAATAAACTGATCCTAAACCACTCTTAGGTGGTGAGTACATGGGAGAGACTTCATTAATTACTCTTATGCTCCTCAACTGTCTCCTTAAGCTCCTGATCTCCTACTATGGTTTAGTAACATTCTCACCTGAAAAAAATTTAGTAAGGGGTGAGCTACAAACTCAGTAAGTAGAAGCCTATCCCCAATACGGGTGGGGATAACATAAATGAATACAAGTCAAGGTAACATGATAGCCAGTCATGATAACGATTTCAGTCAACTGTAAAGTGCCACAATGGCCAATGAGTGACAAGGTACAATAACAGTCAAGAGTAACCAATGAATGACAACGTACAATAACCGTCAAGAGTAACAGTGTAGCATGAATATAGAATAGGCTCGATGAACACAATCAACATAAATACTGCCACAATGAAACGGTCACAGTCAAGTCCAATGAATCAAACCAATCAACATAGAACAATATCAATTAACATGGATGATGCCTTTATTCTGTTCAGGGTTTGGCAGACCCTCGGTCTTTTGGGGCCCGGCATACCCCCATTAACATAAATGCATATAAAATGCCCATTAACCTTAATGCGTAAAAACGCCATAATTGCCATATGTCCTTTTTGACCCGTAGGTCCCATAAATTGACCCGTAGGTCCCAGTCAATCAGATAGCATCAGATAGGTAATGTGGCTGAGCACAAAACCCGGCACTTAACATAAATTAAGATTCTATAGTATTCCATATGAATGTACAAAACATGGAACATCATAATGTAACATACAGTAAATGGATATCAATGAAATGAATCAGTCATGCAACATCAACCAGTAGGCATCCACCAGGCAGAACAATATCCATGGTGGGAAACAATGACAGTGAATACATATATGAGTACAAGATTGGCAGTAATGGAAAGAACGTGGCTTGGAAACCACGTATCAAAGATAGGAATCCACTTACCTCATCAACGCCTTAATATCCCGTGACTTTCTCCTTTCCTTTTGACTTGCCTATAAATCAATAAACACGTTTCAGCTTTCATATCATTTACCGAATTTATGCCTCGTTATTCTAAATATCTCCCTTACTAATTTATGTTTTACGATTTCCATTTTAAACTTAATTTATCCAAGGGCAAAATGGTCATTTACGTGTCTCTACTTTTTCGGTTCTGTTTTCATAATTTGGACTTCACCGTTGAGTCCAGTAGGTTTGAATTAATAAAAATTCACTATTTACTTAACTAAATCGGAGTCCGTTTGACTCACCTTTGACGTAGGAGCATTTTGGTCATTTTGGCATTCTACGGTTATTTTTTTTTTTTTTCGGGACTCCGTCTCGTAAAACGGACCTCACTATTAAATTCAGAGGGTCCAAAATAGTAAGTTTTCATTATTCGTTCTACTAATTTAAGCCTCGGAATTAAATTTAAAATTTATTAATTTAAATCACTTATTTAAATTAATTAATATAGCTAATACATATCGTATTTGAGTCCAAACAGACCACATGTGCCTTGGTGGCACAGTGGCTAAGCTTTTCCCCCTTTTTCCTTTGGTCACAGGTTCAATTCACTGCACATACAAATTTTTCATTCCTCGTTATCATTTCTTTTTTTCATTTCCTGTTCAAGTTTAACCCAACCATTGGATAGCTCTCCTTTCTAACCAAACACTATCTAAACTCAAATTTAAAAATTTACTCGTGAAGTACAAGTGTTGGGCAGTCATCTGAATGGGTGGGTCGGGTCAGACCCGACCCGGTTTAGCCCAAATCAAGGAAATAAAATCCAGCCGCACCGCAGCTTGTTCCACAATCTGTTCCTGTTCCATTATCAGCTGGACCATAACTCTGAAGAACACTTATCTATAGTGATCCTCCACAAAGTAAAATCTGCAAGACACATAAAATTCCCTCTCCTGACATCATTCTTCGACACCACCCCTTTTTTTTTTTTTTTTGCCCCATGAAAGTACCATCCCTCCAACAGCACCAGTGGCATTAAGGCATACCCAGACTACATACCTGCTGGGCCAAAGGGATCTAATTTGATTAATTATCAATTGCTCCATTTTAGTTTCTCAAAGATTGACAGCATCTGTCTCCAGTTTTTCAACACATTCTAATCTACCATCTCCTTACATTTTCTGAGCAATCAACAGGAAATTACCCATTGTAGAAAATTTGAAAGGAATGAAAATTTGAAAAAAATACCTTTCTTGGCCAGCGATGTCCCCAAATCTGCGCCTTGATGATCTTGTCATCGACGCGAATACTCCGAGTGGTGAATTCAGCGCTTGATCAATCGAACTTGCATAATCCTCCCACTAATCAATCAAATGCTTATCCAGAACACGTCGAATAACCCCATGAAGATGATCAAAGTAGTACCCAGAAATCCTAGACTGATCGGACTCATCCTGGAAAACATCGAGCTCGTCGATCCAGTCTTCGGAGCGGTTTCCAGAGCGGTCATCGGGATCGGCATCGTCAAGCAGCGGATCGGAGACAGGGAGGACGTCATTGGAGGGCGCACATAGTGCTGATGTTGTCGGTGTCGATTAGAGCCAAGCGGCTGTGGATAAACCACCTCTGCGTCGCCGCCTCTTCTCCTTCCTTCCCCGTCTCTCTCTTTACTTCCTTTTCTTTCCCTCTTTTCTTCTCCTCTGTTTCGCTTCTCTCTCTACCCGTAACCCCCTCCCCCTTCAACGTCCCACTTTCTCTTTAACGCATAACCGCCTCCCCCTTTTAACGCCCAACTTCTCTCCCTATCTAATCTTTTTTTTTTTTTTTTTGAACCCAAATCCCCCTGATCCACAATTGAGCCCCTCTACTTATCCCATTTCGGCATATATATATATATATATATATATACTTGTATGCACAACACCTTACATATACATATCCGTAGATATATATATATATATATATTAGAAATATATATATACATATCTCTATATATAATTACATAAATAATATTTTATTTATTATTATTATTTTAGTTAGTTATTTATTTATTTTTATTATTACTATTATTATTATTATTATTATATTCCAGTATCCGTTCGTGATTTGCTTGGGCATCGCCCGGGCATGACCCGTACTTCCAACTATTAAGATTCTGACTCATCCGTTTATTCAATATTAAACTAAAAAGCTTTAACGGCTTGGTTCACATGGTTCACCCGGTTAAAATTTGGGTCAGGGTGTTACAAATTAAACCCTAAAGGTACGCTTTATTTTCATGCTCATTCTTTTGGCTTTCAATACAGTCTTTCAATTCCTTTTACTTACTTAAGCATCGGAGCGGCTACCGCCGGAGCCAATCCGGTGGTCCTCTGATCATCTTTTTGAGTGTTCTACAGGTTACGGAGCCCATACTTATTGCGAGTTGAAAAGTGCAGCATCATTAGGTAATAGAAATATTAATTATCCACCATAAACCAAGTGAATTCTTTTAAAATTTATTAATACTTTATACATGTATTAATTTTTTTAAAATAAGTTAGTAATTATTAGGTAATAGTAATTACTAACTTATTTAATAATCGTGTAAACACTAGAGCGTTCTACTTAAGCAACGCGATGGTAAATAGGATTCATGTATGTGATTCCAAATAATTAGTATAAGATTTTGTTAAGTTGAGTTTGAGTTTGAAAGTAAGAGTCAACTCTGTGTGTGTGTGTGTGTATTTGTGTACACACACACTCCTGGTTTCACCATCATCAAGGTGGTGGTGGTGAGAGTCATCCAAACTTACTTTTTCTCATAGTTATCAAAACTAGACCAAATCGATCGATTCAATCGGTTGAACTGAGAATCGGGTATTAAACCAGTTTGATTCAATTAAAATACCAGATTTGTTAAAGAACTAGAAAAAATACGTTGAACCAGTCGATTTTAAAAAAAATTGAGTGGATCGACTGATATTTTTGAAAAACCGATTGAACCACATTTTGTCTTTTTATTATCTACAACATTTTTTTCTCACAAAACTACTTATATTTGATGATTAAATGATGAAAATTATTATATAATAAGATATTGTTGCATGTATTTTTGTTATATATACAAATATATTAAATTTATACATTAAGATAATTTCAATGATTATGTTTATATTTTGTTATTTATTACTAGATAATATATATATATATATTGCTATTTTCTTAATTTTTAATATATTAATTATAAAACCGGTTGAACCAGTGAATAGTAAATCAATTCTTTCACTGATTTATCGTTCGAGATAACTATATTGTATCCAGCAGCCCCAAAAAAAGCCCTCAAATGGGCTGGACCAGCATAACATCCAGAAAACTATACGCTCTCAACGGCAAACAGGGGCCTAACCCAGAAGACTAAACTGTATACGGTGGGTTGTGGCAGACACATTCTATGGATGGGGGGGCATATGTTTAAATTTGGACTTGGACTGAGCTATGGTCAACTATTGGGCCTGTGACTGCGTGTATCCTAAACATCCCCTTGCCCTCAAAGGGGCTGAACAAAATTCAAGCCCGAAAAGGAGACAAACAAATCCCTAATATCCCTAATTCACACAATGTATAGTTAAAGACCACTACTTTCTTTCCCACAAAAAGAAAAAAGAAAAAAACCACTACTTCAACCTCAACATCTAACTTCAAATCCTAGAATAATCATCCATAATATACACACAGACACACACAAATATGTAGACTCCTATTATATATTTTTGCTATATTTAAGATTTTTATGATAATTTCATCAAACAGCATAATATGGGAAAAGAATAAAAGAAAAAGGAAAACCAACCAGTGTAATTATTCAGTACAGGAGTCCCTAAGAAGAGATCCATGGTCAGTGCATTTTTGTCATCAATCCTTTTTTTCTTATTTGAACTATTGTGGTAGAGTCTGATTTACACACACACACACATATATATGGAACTTTTTTTTTCTATATGTTACATTGAAAATGTTATTTTTGCAGCTTCTCGCACCATCCACCAAATGATGAATGATGATAGTGTAATATAGTAAGAAAAATCCGAAGGGCTAGTTCAGTGAGTATTGGTAAATTGCCTTACATGTACGAGTCATTAAATGTAAAATCTCTTTTGGAGTCACCTACTGACTACTTTAATACATAAGTCTTTGCTTGGGAAGGGTTATGGAAGTGGGGACGGTTTATCCATCGACAAAATTGAAATAATATTTGACGCATGCAGTTCTCTTCGTATAAAAAATAAATAAAAAAATAATTTAGCAAGAAGTGATTATGCATTCCCACAAGACTTGGAAGAGAGACCTGATTCAAAGAAGATTAGTTGCAACCTTTCTAACCAATTTTGACATACAACCTAACCAGCACTATTCAGCAGCCCACTAAAAACAACACTCCAACTACAAAATACTCAAGTCAAAACTTAAACCAAAAGCCAAAAAAGAAAAGAAAAAGAAGAGTAGGACAGTTCTGACTTATTGTAGAGGAATTGTTGTGTATTTTCACATTTGTCTATAAATTCAACATATGATTCTGAAATTCTAAAAATTATTTTCTCACCAATCCTTTTCTTGGCACCCAAACAGATTGTGTTGTTCTCCATACATGCTCCCCCGCTCGGCAAGGTCGGAGAGAGATGGATGATTAGAGTGATTTCAATGATACAAATTTAACCTATATCATTTCCTCCAATTCTAAGATATAAATAGATAAACACAAAATAAAAATATAATTAGTGAGAATCAAATTAATAATATGTGGTGAACTATTTAAGTGGCTGGGGGGTGTGGTTTGGAATTATGTATAAACCTAAATCTTAGTTGTCATTCCATTTGGAATTTTGGTATTGGATTTGTGTGTGTGTGTGTGTGTGTGTGGGGTTAGGTGAAGTCATTGGCCATCCATTAACTTAACCTCCAAAAGAACCAAAACCATTCAATTAAATTTTTTAGATAACAGAATGGGAAAATAAGAAAGCTGAAGATGACCAGATGCAGATGTAAGTTGTGGAGTAAGTTGCCTACTAGCCTCCAAATCCATTGCAATTTATTAATCACTTGTTAAGGAGGTCTATAATATATATATATATATATATAGAGAGAGAGAGAGAGAGAGAGAGAGAGACACACACACACACACACATACATACATACACACAAACACATGTATATAACCTGCAAAAGTGAAGTCAATTATGTAATGATCTTATGGGAGCTCATAATTAATTTATGGAATGGAATGGAAAATACTTTACAAGCATGACATTTATACAAAGAATAATGCGACAATGATGGTTTATAAAATAAATAATACCATAACAGTCCTTTGTTTTTTGTAAAAATACATAACTCAACCGTATTACATTCTCAAATTTTCTAGAATATTTGGGCATATAATTACATGCTTGATTGTTTAACCAAGATTTTACAGTGAGCACTTGTGTATTGGGAGAGCTTCCCTCGATCAACCCACAAAATTATATATATATATATATATATATATTAACAGTATGTGAACAAAGTTGTAGAAATGATCAAATAAAAAAGGGTTGAAACATATGATGGAATAACACGTAAAGGAAGGGGCCAAACAAATAGAGGCCGTGTCAAATTTCAATTACCCACTGAAAGGGGCCTTGACTAGGATGAATGACTCAGAATTCAGTCAAGGTCTTTGAATATTGTAGAATAATTGTCTCTTTATGCTTGACTCTTCTTATCTGAATATTCCTTTTTCTATATTCTTCTATTCATACCTCCCAAACAAAGCCTTGCCACTCATCTCAATCAATTATTCTCTGTGATTGATTAATTTTAATTGCTTCTCAATCACAATTTGTGGATAGTGGGACTGTCTTTTGGAAAAAAATGAATCACTTTGTCTTTACATTAGCTGCAAGAATTTTCAAGAAATAAAAAATAAAAACAAAGTTAGCTGGAAGAGGTTTAATAAAATATTCTTAATTAAGCTGTTAATATCAAGATATTCTAAAAATTTCATGAAATAATAGTTTGTTGTTTGTTTTATGCTTTAAGGAATTTCAAGGTACCCAATACCCAATACCCTAGAGGGTGGAATATTATAGTGTGGGGTGTGGTACATTATAGCATGTGAAGCTAGAAATCATGAAAGTAATGAAGACTACTTTAATATTGGCTAAATTATGCTGGCTTTGTCTGTTATTTTTTATATTTATATTTATTTTTTCTTTAAAATTATACTGACTATTCTTATTTTATTTGACAAATTATAAATATCTTATTTCAATTAATTTTTTTTTTTAAAATGACAAAAATATCCATTTGATATTAATTTTTTTTACATTTTTTTCAATTTATTTTTTCATTTTCAAATAAATATTAATTAAAACCTTAAATTTATTTTTATATAAAATAAAAATAAGTTATTTACCTTAGATTTGTTTTTATATAAAATAAAAAATCTTTAAAAAATTTAATGAAAAATAGTCAAAATTGAAAAATACAAAAAAAAATTATAAAAAAAAAACAATTTTATTATTTTGAAAAAAAATTAACTGAACAAAGTATATATATAATTTGTTACTTAACATAAAAGTCAGTATAATTTTAGAAATCTCAAAGAAAATTAGTGTAATTTACCCTTTATATATATATATATATATATATATATATATAGACTACTTTGTTTGCAACTTTTAAATATTTCCAAAATCAAAATATGTACATAATATGGTATTATATTTGAGGATATTCTAGTCATTTTCTTAACCATACTCTAAATAGTTGATTTTCATACTACTTTTGTACTATTATATTGTAACATTGAAGAAAAATAAAATTTCTTTGTACTTTTTCTATTCAATAATGACTCTATTTAATTCACACGTTTATTTAAAGATTAAAATAATGCAACGGAATTTCAATTATTATGACGGAAAGAAGGAAATATTAAAAAAATAGAAAAACTATTAAATGTCTCTAAAATAAATTTTTCAATCCAAAATATTCAAGATTAATTTTTTTCTCTTTAAAAGATTTCAAAAAGAAACTTTTAGTACAAAAAGGTTCAATCATAAACTTTCACCTTAATACCGTTAAAAAATATTATAAATTAGACTAAAATGATATTTGAGATACATTTAAAAAATACTAAATAATTCATAAAATAAATTCTTCAATCTAAAAAACACATAACATTTTTTATTTATCTAGAAGGCCTAAAAAATTAATTTTTATTTCATAAAATGTTATGAATTTTTTGGATTGAGGAATTTATTTTATATAATTTTTAATATTTTTTCTTCTAAAATATATTTTAAGGGTTATTTTAGTTTAATTAGTAATATTTTTTGATGGTGTTAGAATGAAAGTTAAGAATTTGATTTTTTTGGTAATAAAAATTTTTCATGAGGATTTTTTAGATAATTTTTTGGATTAAAAACTTTATTATAGAGACTTTTTAGTATTTTTTTAAAAAATAAAGAATAAGAAATTATTGTGCTTTTTTCCACTTCTTATATAAAAATCTTTTGAATCAAATTCCTTCCTTTGACAATTGGACCCCACACGCTTTGTAATTAAAAATAAATAAATTACAAGATTAATTTTGTAATTTAAAACAGAGACATATACAGAAGAATAAGGTGAAATACTTGGGACAGAATAATAAAAAAAACGAAAAGAAAATAAATTTGACATAGCTTAACTGTATAAAAAAAACAGTGAGTGATAAAAATGAAAATAAATATTTAAAATGGACGAGGTGTGTTTGCCGAATTGTTAGGCCAAATACGAAAAATTATGTTAAATATATTTAAATTTATAATAAATTATACTATTTTTTTTTTAAATTTTTTTTAACAATTATATTGAATTTTCATAAAAAATTTAAAATTATACTGATCTCTCTTATTTAACTGATATATATACTTTCAATCAAGTATTTTGTTTTAAATGACAAAATTGCTTTTTTAATTTTAAATCTGACCAATTTTTAAACTTTTTTTTAAAGAATTTTTTTTTATTTTATACAAAAATAAATTTAAAGTAAATAACTTATTTTTATTTTATAAAAAATAAATAAATTTAATGGTTTAATCAATAATTATTTAAAAATGAAAAAATATTGTCCAAATTGAAAAAAAAATGTAAAAAAAGAAAGAAAGAAAGGCAGTTTTATAATTTTGAATAAAAAATTGACTAAAAGAAAATATATGTAGTTTGTTAGGTATAGTAAAAAAAGTGATTTTAAAAATTTTAGAAAAAGTCAATGTTAATGTTAGAAATTTTAATAAAAATTAATGTAATTAATCAAAAAAAAATATTACAAAAATTTTTAAAAAATCAATATTAATATTAGAAATCTCAATAGAGATTAATATAATTTATTAAAAAAAATATTATAGAAAATGCATTTTTCAGTAATTATTACCAGGAATGAAAGAAATGAAGAAAACTACCCAAAAAAAAAAAAAGTAAAGAAAATTTTACTTTTGTATTTCTTTTTGTTTTTTCTAATAATAGCGAAAACAGAATAATTTATTTTGCCTTTTTTTCTAAGGACTTTGAAATTTGAATCAAATTCCTAACTTTGACAACTGGACCCCACATGGTCTTTGGGCTCCACCAGCTCTTTTTAGCCACCTGTACAATCTATAAACGTAAAAGCTGTAGAGTTGTTTGGCCCAAAAAGGCCGCTTAGTAGCAATTCCCATCAACATTTGAACGGCTAGGATCAATCATCTAAAATCATGAGTCATAAAGAGACATGCACGTGCATAGCGTGGAATCATTATTGTGAAGGAACTTTCGCATTTATGATTTACCTGTACGGTGGTCTGATGCGAGTGTCCGGCTGATTGCATCATCAGCCACAGATTTCATCACCGTAATTAGCGGGACCCATGGACTCTTCCTCTATTGAAGTAGGATGAACCCATTGCCCTTCTATTTGGAGGCTAAACTAACAGCAAGCTGTCCGGTGTTACTATAACCGCCCAACCAGACTGACGAAACGTAGAAACAAACAAGAATGAGGTTAAATATGCTAATTTAAGTATTTACCATGGGTAATTTCGTCATCTGGGAGGGGGGAGAAGAAAGATCTTCGCAATCTCCGCATCACCAACCGCTGATATTTATGACTTTCTGAGTCGGAGTCAGACTCTCTGCTATTTTTAAAATCTTTCTAATTTTAAGCAATAGTTTGACTCTTATATATATTTTTTCTCTTATTAAATATCACTCCGGCTACATTTTTTTTATTTATTTAATTGACTAAAAACTTAATACATTTTGTATATATTTTATTATTTCAAGAGAATTATACAAATTTTGTTTTGTCTTTATATTTTATTAAAGATTATTTTTTTTTACTTAAATCATGTATTTATGATAAAAAAAGATATAAAAATTAATTTTTAAGTTTTAAATTTTTTGTAAAGTCTATAAGTAAATTATTTATATAAAGACTTTACAATCAAATTAGTTATTAATTTATGGTTTTTAAATAATTAATTTTTAAAATTTTTTTTTTGTTGAGTAAATTTAAACAAATGCCTAAGCTCAACTCTAACCATTTAAATCAACTAATAAAAAATGTTGAGTAATTTTTCAAACATTATAAATACAGTTGGCAGGAAAATTATTGTAGCTTGCCACCAAAATCCCTCCCTCTCCCTCTCACACACACCCCCTTATATATGTCTTTCTCTTGGATTGGCCGCTTTCTTTTCTGTCATTGACAACACAAAAGTGCCCGGAGTTGAAGTGAGTTCTCTCTCTAGCTGCGGAAGCAAAACAAGTGCAAGAGATTAAAACTCTGAAGTTAGGAAATGGAAATCTTCGTCAAACTCATGCTTGTTTTCTCTCTTTTTGCATTTGTGGAATGTTCATGCAACGGAACAGAGCTACGACTGGTATCCAGGGCCTTCATCAATGTCTCTGGCTTCAACTCCTCGGATTTCAACTGTTCAAACTCACCAATAACAAAAATAGTGCTCTCATCCAAAAATCTCACTGGTACCGTTTCATGGGTGTTTCTCCGGAACATCTCTCAGCTTCAGGTAATCAATCTCTCCAACAATTCCCTGACAGGCTCTGTCCCAGGTTGGTTCTGGTCCATCCAAACCCTGGTTGAACTCAATCTTTCCAAGAACCGGTTTGGAGGGACCATTGGGTTTGAACCCCGTTCAGATAAGGCTCCATCTTCATCTATTCAACGGCTCAATGTGTCCAACAATAGGTTCACCAAGTTGGTTCATCTCTCTGTTTTTCCGAACCTCACAGTTCTTGACCTCTCACACAATGATCTCAAACTCTTGCCTTCTGGGTTCACCAATCGAACGAAGCTTCAACATCTTGACATTTCAAGCTGCAACATTTCAGGCAATTCAAAACCCATTTCAGTTCTTCACTCATTGAGACATTTAGATGTTTCAAATAACCACATGAATGGTACATTTCCTTCTGATTTTCCTCCACTTGTTCCTTCTCTCAAGTTCTTGAATATCTCATTCAACAACTTCACAGGCCTAATAGCCTCAGACAAAGTCCAAAAATTTGGCAAGTCTGCATTCATTCATGCAGGCAAGTTCAACAGTTCAAAGCCCCCAACATTTCATATCAAGCCTCAGTCAATAAACCCACCTCACCAAACATCCCAAAGCCCCAAACCCATCAAAAAACAGAGACCCAAATCAAAAACCAAACCTCTGGTTTTAGGGTTCGCATTAGGATCAATTTTCATTGTTGTGGCCATGGTTGTGTTCATGTATTGCATGTGTAGAAAGAGAGAGATGGCTAGAAGGAACAAATGGGCAATCTCTAAACCAATCCAATTACCATTCAAGATAGAGAAATCAGGGCCGTTCTCTTTTGAGACAGAGTCAGGCACGTCATGGGTAGCAGACATCAGAGAGCCATCTTCAGCACCGGTAGTGATGTTTGAGAAGCCATTGATGAACCTCACATTCAAGGACCTGATTGCTGCCACGTCACACTTTGGCAAAGAGTCCCTACTTGCAGAGGGAAGGTGTGGGCCCGTCTACACGGCTGTGTTGCCAGGAGAGCTCCACGTTGCAATCAAGGTGCTGGAGCACGCCAGAAACGTTGATCATGATGCAGCCGTGGCCATCTTTGAAGAACTGTCAAAGCTTAAACACCCCAACCTATTGCCAATCTCTGGCTATTGCATTGCAGGTATTGTACATTGTTTTTGTTTTTATTTTTGTTTTTTGTTTTTTTATTTGACAGTCATTGATCATCCACATTAAATGGGTTCACGTGATTTTATACTGAGAGGTGTCGAAGTCCGTAGACTGTTTAATCACGTAAAATCCAACACTGGTTATGATTATTGATTGGTATTCGTGCTTATTTGGATGGACCTACTTAGTCTCAATTTTGAACTTACTATAATCATCGTTCTAAAACTTAATCATTTACTTAATATACAAAGTGGTGAAATTTTTAATTATTAATTATAATAAATTTTTATCACTTCATGTTTAAAAATAAAAAAAATAAAATTACAAAATTGAATATATTTTAAAATTACAAAACTACATTATTTCAAAAAATATATTTTCTTGCAAACCACACTGGAGATGTATATTTTAATCACAATCATGTTAAATGAATATTTATTTTTTATTTTTAATTAAAGATAAGGGAATTATTATTTTTTAATTATATATTGGCCGATGAAGATGGTAACACATGCTTAGAATTAATAAAAAAAACTTGATTTTGAATTAGTGCAAAAATTACGATATCATCTTATTGCTATAATTGCAGTGTTTTTTTTTTTTTTTTTTTTCAGATATACTTAGAATAATTATTGGCAGAATTGTGTAATCTATTATTTAGTGTTAAGTGAACAATAAATTACTTTAATCACATTGATTCAAGTGAATAGAGTGAAGATTTTCAACATTGATTGTTAAAAATAGTTAGTTTAAAACTAATAGGTTGATAATGTGTGCAGGCAAAGAGAAATTAGTGTTGTACGAGTTCATGGCCAACGGTGACTTGCACCGATGGCTTCACGAGCTTCCGACGGGCGAGACCAACGTGGAAGACTGGAGCACTGACACGTGGGAGCATCACAATGATGGTGAAAGTGGACCGCACATATCGTCCCCAGAAAAGATGGAGTGGCGTACGCGCCACCGTATTGCGGTGGGGATTGCCCGTGGACTAGCCTATCTCCACCACGCGCAGTCCAAACCGGTGGTGCACGGCCATTTAGTCCCTTCCAACATCCTACTGGCCGACGACTTTGAGCCCCGAATCGCGGATTTCGGACTGAGTCAGGACCGAGTTGGTGGGACCCCGGAAGCTGACGTGTACGGTTTTGGTGTGGTTTTGGTTGAGTTGTTGACGGGTAAGTCTGGTTCCGATGAGACGGTTGGTTGGGTGAGGAGGCTGGTGAAGGAGGGACTTGGTGCGAACGCGCTTGACCCGAGGCTGGGACTCGATGCCGACTCAGTGAGTGAAATGGTGGAAAGCCTTCGAGTTGGGTACTTGTGTACGGCGGAGCCACCTGGGAAAAGGCCGACGATGCAACAGGTCCTGGGTTTGCTCAAAGACATACATCCCTTCACGGCAGTGTCGAATTGAGTCAATCCATCATCTCAATTTCCAAGAAACTTCCCACTTTCAGGTGCACGCGCTTTAAGGCGCGTGGATGATATGACAATGTCCCAAAAACCATTGGCCACCCATTTTTCTTGATTTGAGAGTGAAAGTACATAGCGCAGCCCTACTGGTCTCATTTTGACCACAACATGGCATCACTGGAGGTGCACGCGCTTTGATGTCATATGGAGACAGGGCACTTCGGCATCTTATGAGGACCATGTTTGGTTGTCTCTCTTCATTTTTATTTTTGTTTGTAATGTAAATAGACAAAAACTCAAAAGAAAAAAGGGGCTAAAGGTGGACAAAGTGAAGTGGGTGAGGTAGGGTAGCGTGGGGGGTTTCTTTAATATGAACAGAGAGGGCCAGAGAATCCCACTTATTGATTGTTTCTTCTTAGAGAACTAACATCATCAACTCCTTTATTTTTCTTTTTAATTTTTTGTTTGTTCTTTTTTGGTTTATTTTCTTTTTACTTTATTCCTTCTATTTTTTCTAAAGAGATAAAGATAGATACCCAAATCTTCCTATATATGTATATATCTTCCTAACAAAGTGTTTGGGTCAATATTGCACCAATGGGACATTGTTTTGGAGGGACCATTTAGCATATGTTATCTTTTTAGTTGTTGGTTGTCCACGGATGCCATTCACACTGTCCTTCAATTTTCTAGAATTCCAATTATTCTAGATTTACTATTATAGGGCTGAGCTATCTTGTATTGCCAAGATTTCACATGAAATTCCCTCCCCTTAAATGCAATTATAAATCCAAAATTGTGTTTCTCGAAATACCAATACAAATTTCATGATTTACGATTGTTAGAATTAAGTAATGTTACTCGTGAGGGTGGGGTCAATTTTTTTTTTTTTTTTTTTTTGAGTATATTAGAATTTTTTTTGAGAAAATTTGAGGAGAGAAATGTGCAAGGTACAATTTTCGAATCATGTCATGACGCTGTGCAAACTCAAAAGACAACATTCATGCTATTTTTAACAGAATAATAGGACATGGAGGTAAGATGGACCGTAACATAACCTGATCTAGGTTCGTCTTGCTCATACGTATAAATCCAGCCTTGGTTAGGAATCAAGATCAGCCTGATATCAAGCATCAATCCCGAGTAAGTTTTGCACGACCAGTCTTTGGAAGACTCTTGAGCGAGTATATGAACGGAATACTTCGGGTCAAATGGTATGGTAGCTTAGGTATGAGACTTTTCTAATTTTATATCGCATTAAATGAGAAAGTGATCAGAACCTACTCCACATTTAATGTAAAACTAAAAGTACTTGGTTTGACTATAGACATGAGATTATGACTTTCCAGATGTACCTTTTTTTTTTTTTGGAAAGAAGCAATTAATAGTGAGATAAAATCTATTATGGCTAACCATGCTTAAGAACTAGTAGACCTATCACATGGCATTAAACCTATAAGATATAAATAAATATTTAATAGAAAATTAAAACCTGATGGATCAGTTGATAAATTCAAAGCTAAATTAGTGGCTAAGGAATATACTCAAAAGAAAGACGTAAATTATTTTGATACTTACTCTCTTGTAGCTAGAATTTCACCTATTAGGATACTAGTAGAACTTGCATCTATCCACAAACTCTTAATACACCAAATGGATGTTAAAACAACCTTCCTTAATGGAGAATTAGAAGAAAAATTATATATGGAACAACCTGAAGGATTTGTAGTCCCTGGAAATAAAAGTAAAGTATGTAACTAGTAAAAATTTTATATAGCTAAAGCACCAAAACAATAGCATAAAAAATTTAACAATGTAATGATATTTACATGAAAATATTGTAAATGAAGCAGATAAATGTATTTATCATAAATTTAAAAATGATGTAGGCGTAATAATCTGTCTTTATGTAGATGACATGTTAATTCTAGGTTCTAACATAAATGTAATTGATAATAACTAACACATCCTATCATCTAACTTTGATATGAAAGACTTAAGTGAAACAAATGTAATTCTTGGAATAAAATTAACAAAAACCAATGAGGGTTTTATGATGTCACAATAACACTTTGTAGAAAAGATACTATAAAAATTTGAATATTATGACGCCAAACCAGTTAGTACCCCATATGACCTAAGTGTACAACTAAAGAAAAATACTGGTAATAGTGTATCACAAGTTAACTATGCTCAAATAATTGGAAGCCTCACTTATCTCATGAATTGCACTAGGCCTGATATTGCTTATGCGGTTAACAAACTTAATAGATATACACATAATCCTAATACAAAACATTGGACTGCCATATGTAAAATACTTAAGTATCTTAGAGGTACCATGGATCTTGGTTTGTGTTATCATGGATTTCCCGCTGTACTTAAGGTGTATAACAATGCTTATTGTATCTCTGATTTAGATGAGACAAAATCCATGAATGGTTATGTTTTCACCCTTGATTACGGTGCAGTCTCTTGGAAATCTTCCAAGCAAACATGCACAACTCGGTCTGCTATGGAATCCGAGTTTCTTACCTTAGAGAAGGCAAACTCAAAGGTTAAGTGACTTAAAAACCTCTTAGAAGATATCCCTTTTATGGATGAGACCAATTCCATCTGTGTCGTTACATTGTGATTGCTAGGCTATGATAACCTGAGCACAGAATAAGGTCTATAATGGCAAGAGTAGGCACATTCGCCTAAGACATAATATTGTGAGGCAACTGCTGACTGACGTGATTATAGCTTTAGGCTTTGTATGGTTAGAGATGAACTTGGCGGATCTTCTGACCAAACCAATAAGAAGGAAGCTAGTGGATAATACATCAAGGGGGATGGGACTCATGCCTATTACAGAGGTCAACAGTGGTGGGAACCCAACCTAAATGAGTGGAGACCCCCACAAACTAGGTTCATATGGTTAATAATAAGTCATTGGTTGACTTGATGAGACACTATCACTTATCTTGTTGTCTATCCCTATGGTGTAGATAGTGTAAGAGACTACAATGTGTAAGGTTGAGCAATAGCTCTTGATGAATACCATAGCCCTTATATGGGTGGTGTGTTTAATTGCAGTACACACTTGATGCATTCACCTATATGGGTATGGAGGTGGGGCTGCTTCCTATGAAAACTTAGGGAGGTTTTCTAGAGCACTCATGAAAATCTAGGTATGGCACTTGGCCAAAACACATCGAATCGCGTTGAACAACCTTACTAGCTAAGTGTAATGTGGGTGATAAGTACAATGATTCACATAAAGAAATGAAGTTCATATAAATTTTAAATTTCACCAAATTTCTATGAGTTAGGTCTTATTTACCTTACGTGTTGGTTCATATTCCAAAAGACATCAATGCTGAGGCATTACATTAAAGTAGTCTTTTTTACTCTCTCATATTCTTTTTTATTCATTCTACACTTGCCTCTGAAATATGTGGAGGATTGTTGTATATATAGCTTTGGTTATGGGTATTTTAAAGACAAAAATTTCCTTAGTGTGTAAACTTGTGTTCCTTCAATGAAGCCTAAAACCTTATGCCCCACATTGAAAAGAAAAGAGAACTTTAGTGAATCTATAAGTACTTACACTTTATGGGTTTGCTAAATAAAAGCAAGACATAGGCAAGCTCTCCCGCACAAGAGGCAAGCTCAAATCCCAAGCCTAGTGAAAAATTGGATTTTTGTCCAGAAAACTAATTAATCGGGCGTGTCACCCGCACTACGCCTGCGCAGGGGGGTGCAAATCTGGGTTTCCAAGCCTTGCGCGCTCACCTCGATTGGCGCTACATTTTGCAACCTTGACTTTATTCTTTTCTTTTTGAACTACAAAATGTGTTTCCATACATGTTTAGCACTTCTAAAATATGCGCCTTCCATATTCAAAGAGTCAACTTGTCACGACCCGAAACCCACCCTAAGCGGATTACCGGATCGCGATCGCCGCCCCGAGACCCGAGGGCCCCGAGACAAGGCTCGCATATGCAGCGGTATCGAATAAATGTGCAACATACGTTTTGCGGAAGCGTGAAAACTTTTTCTTTTCTTTTCTCATTTTTAATTTATGCACATCCGTTCGGTACTGCTGCTCCATACATAGCATACATGGTTACACATTCAGAGTATAACTAAAAACTTATAACATTAATTACAATACATGTTCGATTTGCCCAGAGGGCTTATTACATATCCTTACTATGTCTACTAATACAAAAGTACTGTTAGAGTTCATAGACTTATCAAAAGAAACTATTTAACCATATCTTCCCAAAATCAGCAGATTCGTCATCGTCGTCCTTAAGTCAAGACTGCTGCTAATTACCTGAAAGGGGGGTCCGAACAAAGTCCGGGTAAGCTAATCTAAGCTTGTGAGCAATTCCAGTATTCGTCATGGGGTTTTCAATTAGCAGTGGTTTAGTACATAAGAGTTTGTAAAATAATCACCGCCAATTGTTCGTATACTTTGAATACAGAATATATGCATTCCTTAAATCATGTAGCTTTGAAACATTTAAAGTATTCAAGCTAAACTCATACTTGTCAAATAGAGTATATAACTCGAAACATATTGCATTTCGTAAAACAATAGCTTTGAAATATTTAAAGTATTCAAGCTATACTTATACTTCGTCAAATCGAGTATACAACTCAAAACATATGCATTTCGTAAAACAATAGCTTTGAAACATTTAAAGTATTCAAGCTAAACTTACAACCATGAACTTCAAAACATATAACATAACATGTATTTCTTAAATAGAGTATATAAAACTCGAAACATATGCATATTGAAAATGAGGGTAAAACCTGCTTCTATTTTCAAATCATTTATCATCTTATCACTTTCATTAGTGGAATCCGTTTCGAACCGGACACCCTTTTTACTTATAAATGGAGATATCTCATCTGCTTGGGGGATTAGATCCTGCTACCGGGCATTTTACAGGGCAATTGAGTTTCGTAAAACCCAAAATCCTGCCTATTTTACAGGGCAACTGAAAACTCAGAATCCTGTCTAAGTGCTTATGCACCATTCATCTTATAAAACATTTATCATGTGACTTGTCTCATAGATACTTTTCATAAATTTGTAATAAACATCCGTATACTTGAAATAAGCAAATTCAGAATATTTAACAATAATTTCATTTTAACTAGACATGCTGAAAAGTATTTGAAGGAAAAACTGTTGCAGAAACCAATCACTAAGCATGTCACAATAGGGTTATAAAATAGAACAATTAAAAACTGAATCATGTAAATACTGAATTTGAAATTTCAAATGCTTCATATCTTTAAACTTAAAACCGTGTCAAATTCATGGAGTTAAATCTCCAATTCAAACACAGGGTTACTCACCTTGATTCTTTAGGGTTAGTGCTAATAATGCGCTTTCCCACTTTCCTGGTAGTTCCTAAGAACAATTCATAAACATCTCATCAACTTCATATTCATCGTAATATTATCTCGATATTTCTTAACTTATGCTTAAATCGTATTTGATCCTACAATGATTTCATAAATTCATATGTACTTAACGTAACTCGTATTCTTAACCTATGACACAATTTAATGTGTTAGAAATTGAATCTACTTCAATTTATACTCTTCTGGAAGTTCCATTAACTTTAATTTAAAGTTATTTATTTGACGTGTTTACGTGTCGTGTCTTTTCGTATTTCGTTTCTTGTACTTGCCTTAGTATTAGTACTTTGGCATCATTTCAGTTCATAGTCATCTAACAGATGCTATTCATCAAATTTTATGTCTTTTTATTTTAGACATTTCTTTAGGTCGAATAGACTCCACCATTGAGTCCGGAGTGTCGAAGAAAGTCGGTTTAGGCTTTCGTAACATTTAATTCGAACTGTTATATGTAAAAGGGCAAAATAGTCATTTATCGTTTTACGTGTCATATCTTTCCGTACTTCGTTTCGTAATTTGGACTCCATTTTTGAGTCCGGGATGTCAAAGAAAGTTAATTTAGACCTTCTCTGATTTCATTTTAGCTTTAGGGGTACCAGGGGTATTTTGGTCATTTTACCCCTTTACATGTCTTTATTTTTCGGGACCCCGTCTCGTGTCGTGGACCTCACCATTGAACTCAGAAGGTCCGAGATAGTAAGAGTACACTAATAACTTGTTAAATTTTGGGTCAGGGGTATTTTGGTCATTTACCCCTTACGTGTTTTTATTTTTTGGGCTCTGTCTCGTAAAACGGATCCTACCATTAGTCTCAGAATGTCCAAAATAGTAAAAATACACTATTCATATGCTTAATTTGGACTTTGTTTACTCTATTTATGACCCAAGGGCAAAATAGTCATTTTACCTTAATTATAAAATAATTAAATAATTATTTAATTATTTAAATATTTTCCCAGGGGTGTATTTGAACACAATTTTCAAAATCTGGGCCACAGTAGAATTTCTTAAAACAGTTGGGGCCAATACGTAATTATAGAAAGTGTTGGTTTATTTATTTTTAAAATAAATTAGAAACCAAAGGGTTCAGTCAAAATATAAGTGAACTGGTCTGGTTCACTCGTAACCCAACCGGTCTATCCGGTTTATTACATGTGGCTGACGTCATGATGACGTCAGCCCTAGATCTCATTCACATAAACCGACATTTCAAAACGACGCCGTTCCAATTAATCGGTGGCAAGCCCAGAGGCTGCCACCTGTCCGAGTCGACTCAGCCCCATTTTTAAAAACGAGTCAACCCGTCATCGTCTTCCCCAAGAGAACCCTACTGAAACCCTAATTCCGATTATCTTTCTCTCTTATTTCGTGCAGTTTGGATCCATGGATCCTTACTGTTTTCATTCCAAAATATTCCTAATGTAATAACGACTAGGTTGGCATTCATGTGGGAGTTAAAACTAGCTCGTGTGCTCGGTTTAAAGGTTTGATAATCTAAACTTGTAAGCTGCTCGTAAATGCTCATTTCTGAGCTAAAACCCTTGGGGTTTGATTCTTTGTGTTCCTTTTCTCATGGAGTTTCATTTCCCATTTAGAAAAATGGGTTTAAACGTCAGTTTGAGAGGTTGGGATTTTGAACCCGCACCTGCAATTGGATTTTTGGAGGGATTCCTTTGAGCTTTGTGATCGCGTATATAGGTTTTTAGTACCCTCATGGTCTCATATCGAAGCCTTGACAAGCCAAAAATGGTTTGGTTGCCATGGGTTCAGACCTGCTTCAAGCAAGGTCCTCCCATGGCGGTTCTTCTGGGTTTCATGTTTTTGAGGTTTTTAATACTCTATTTCATGCTTGATATAGTCATATACATATATTAAACATCATACGTGCATATAAGACTTAAAACAGTCCCTATAATGCTCAAATTTCTAGAGAGAGAAAAATGGAAATTTGAGTTTTCTCACCTTTTAGGTTGCTTTTCTTCCCCCTTTTTCCTCTCTGTTTCTTTCTCTCTTCCCTTCAGTTCCTTAGCTTCTCTTTTCTTACAAAACAAGCATGCAATGCATGTTTGTTTCCTTTTAAAGAAAAGAGAACCGACCTCTCTTTCTCCTCTATTCTCTCTCTCTCTCTCTCTCTCTCTCTCTCTCTCTCTCCTTTCTCTCTCTCTTCTTTCTGATTTCATAGCCCTACATAGCCTTCCCATCTCATAAATTTTTCTTTCCTTCTTTCCTACTTTGCATTTAATTTTTTTTGAGATATTTATACATATAATATATATATACACATATATACATACACATATATAAGACAACACACACACACACATGAGAACACACACTATATTGCCGACACACACTCACACCTTTTCAACTTTTCCACTTTTCATCTTTTTAACATTTTCATATTTCATTCATTAAATATATATATATATATATACACATATATATACATTTAACTAATACATATAAATATCCATTCCTTTAATTAATTAATTAATATAATAATTAATTAATTATATATATAATTTCTTTTCCTCATAATACGTGTCATGTGACCCGGTATTCCGGGTCGGGATATTACACAACTGTAATTCGCAGCTTCCATAATCAGTGAGTCAACTGGTCGTTATAAAATCCTTCATAGTGTGTGGATACACCACACTTGATTCATGGGATATGTTTATAAGTATTTCATAATTTATCCAATGATATCACCTATAAATAGGGGACTAACAAAACCATTCAAAACACACACAATCACTATGACCTTTCAAAGAAAGTCATTTGCGAGTTCGTGTTCGTTCCTTCTGGGTTCGAGTTCATTTTTCAATTCCATTGTTTAGAAAGTTTCATTGCTTAAGTTCCAGTCCATTGTTCTTTAGTTCCATTATTCAGAGAGATCATTGCTACAAGAGGGCTGTTCTTGTGACCTTAATTGTATGAGTGCATGTAAGTGTAGACGAAACTGTTGAATCTTGCAGGGTAGATCATTGAGACCTTCTGCACCGAGATGCATTCTTTGAGGGGCGGAAACCACTTTTAAGGACACTGTCTCGTACATGCCTCAGCTAATTTGATAAGTATTCTCATCTCAATTTTGTTTTTAGTCACCTTCATTTCACCCTTTTTCCAATAGTAGATTCATCATACGCGTGCACCAAATGAAGAGTCTCTATATGTTCATAGTCAAAGAGAGTACAAACATCGTTCTAGTTCACTAGACACACTGTCAACTAGAATACTTCATAAAACAATTTCTGTTTTATTCGATTTCAATGCTTGTCAAGTAAACTGGTTATGGTATACCAACACTTACTAAATAAAAGGCTTCTCTTATCTAATTAGTCCAAATAATGAATTACTTATTCATCTTTCCTAATCCTTGGATGTATGGTTCAAGTGTTACCATTTATAATTAGAGCGCACTCATTGATTTTTTCAATGACATGAGAGGAAAGAATAGAATCCATACCAATTGCATGAAGAATATGGATGAATAAACTTATAAACTCCCTCAAATAATTGACTGATCAACATGCATTGTAGTTGCAAAAGAATGGAAGTGTCTTATCTATCTATAAAAATTCTATGATAAATTATACTAATATTTTCTGAGATTTCTGATAATTACACTGATTTTTCTAAGGTTTTTAAAATTATACAAATCTTTCTTAATTTTTTTGACAAACTACACTAACCTCCTTTCCAGTACAATCTCTTTTTGAAAATGATCAAATTGTCCCTTTCAATTATTTTGTATTTTTTAAAATTTCATCATTTTTGCTAACTTTCTTTTAAAGAATTTTTTTAATTTTATATAAAAATTAAATGTTAAATAAATAATTTATATTTTTTAGCCAACAAATATTTTAATTAATATTTATTTAAAAATAAAAAAATTTAAAAAAATTGATCAAAATTTAAAAAATTATAACAAAAAAAATATAAAAAAGATAATATTAATTTTTTTTTAAAAAAAATAGACTGTAAAAAAAGGTAAGTATAATATATCCCAAATTTTCTATTAGCATTACCCTTTACAGTTGTTAAGTCAATCATTCAACCAATCCTGCCAAGCTTGAATTTGGTAAATATATGTAGAAAAATTATTACCAAAATCGTGTTGATTTTACTTTGATTGCGGGCGGGGCTGGGTGGCTTGGTTAGTGGGTTAGGAATGCCAACTCAACGCGCTTTGGACTTTGATTTGAATTCCAAATTCCTTTAGAATTAGGTATATAATTAGAAATTAGAATCTGCACGCTTCTAATTTTCAGGCTTCTTGAGACCTCGAAAAGTACCTTTTGAAAAAAGTAATGCAAAGTTTTTTTTTTCTGCCAATGTAGTTTTTTTATACTTAAAAAAAAATAAAATTAATATAAAATAATTTCACAAGTGCAAGGTTTCTCATTGTAAAAATGAAGTTGATTAGAATAATTATATAAAAAAAGGTGAAATGTATATATATATATATATATATGTATATAGTGGACTCTTTAATAATTAATAATATTAAAAATTAAATTTCTCATTGTTTAATTAATTAGTTGAAAAAACCTTATCTTTAACTATAAAACAGACATACATATATACTATCAAGTATCAAGATGCTGAACCCTATTCACCAAAAATTTATCACATCTAATTTAAGGTATAAAAGGGCTCTTCATGTCTTTTTCTTTATTATTATTAAACCATCAATATCACTAATAGTATTTGTATGATATATAACATATATTTATCCATTTTTTATTTTAATAATTAATAATATAAAGTGTTTTTAAAAAATATTAAATTATAAAATCATTAAGTTATTAAATATAAATTATTACAGGGGGGGTCATATAATATATATATATATATATATATATATATATATATATATATATATATATATATATATATATATATATATATACTGAAACGAAGAAATAAAAAAATGACATCCTTTGATAATTTTCTATCGTTTAGTGTTTCTTTACCGTGATTACCATGCATGCATGCAGGTGAAAATATCAAGTCAATCAAATATAGATGAGCACGAAATACAGGCAGTCATATTTTAATTAAGTATTATTAGAATAAAACTTTAAATTTTAAATTATATAAGATAAAGCGAAAATGAAAATGGGTGTAAGAGTAATTTAGTTTTAGAATATGTCAAGTATACCACTCATGCATGAAGATTTTATTGAACTGTTAAATGTCTTTGTTTAGTTTATAATTTTGAATCTTCCCACTTAATCGTTCGTCTGGTTGAAAGTGATAAAACTTAATTGCCAGAATCATTTTGAGGCTAAAAATTGAAAAAGTTAATTGGAATTACATGGTGCAATATCAAATTTAGATTACAATAAAACAAAGGAAATTCCAGGTCAGTTTTGTTTTCATGTTCAGAGTGCAACAAAAAGGGAACAACGATTGAGAAAGAAAGGTGCACGATCACATGCAGCGTGCCGTGTGGAAAACTTGATGAATTGGAAATTGACAAGTTGTTTGATGGTTAATGATTGGAGGAACTTTGTGTTCTTAAGAAGACTTGTGTTTGGCTTCCCAGAAAATTTCAAAAAAGAAAAAGAAAAAAGCAAGTTCTTAAGAGGACTTGAATTTATGTGCAGGCAAATGAAGAATTGTGATATTTTTATACGTCATTTGAATGGAGGGATGGAAAATTAGAAGTAAGAGAAGGTAGGAAGGATGGAGAAAGTATGATCATTAGGGAAAGAGGATTCTTTGATTACTTTTGTTTGGTTGGCAAGAAGGAAAGGGGAAGGAAAATGGGTATTTCCTGATTTTATTTATAAACTGGTACTTCTGCATGTTTATTTGTTTTAAATGGAATTGCTTGAATGACAAAAATGTAAAAAATAATAATCTATAGCTCCTCCCTTTCCCTTTTCTTTCCTTACTCTTTTCCATCTTTCTGCTATTAGACTCAACATCTTTAACTGTTCCTGTAATTCAATTATGTTGATTAGTACTGCCAATATATCTATAGAGAGATATAAAGCAACCTGAGAGAGAAGACTGGCTTTTGTTTGAAGGCAATGGCCAAAAAGGGGCAAAGCCTATTGTCCCCCACAAATATGGTGAATTGGGCATTAATCTGGTTGATGACTCTTATCAGCAGTCATTAGTACTAAGCTTATTGTTATATTGTAAATGAATCAGCTGGCCTAGCAGAAGAAACTGCAGCAGTTGCATCATAATTCAAGTGTTGTAGTGTAGATGTTATCATCAATGTGAAATTGCTTAAAACTTTCAATTCACTTTATATATGGCTTGTCATATACCATAATTTGCCTACAGCAATTTAGAGTTATCAGAGCATGACACGTGACTCCCAAGAATTTTTTGACATACAGATTTTAAGGTAATTAGTTCGTTCGATCGAACAAAAATCGACATTTTAGAGGTGAGTATTTCCAAACTAGTCACCGCATTTTTTAAGCTACTGACCTCAATATAAGAAAACATAATTCAATATAACAACCATTATTTTTAAAATATCTTCAAATCCCTATTTTCAAGACTCCTAATCCTACTCAACTTAGGAGATCTACAACCTATAAATAAAGCAATAAGGTACGCTTTCAATTTATGTTAAAATTTTATTTTGAATTACAGTATCTTTTTCGTTACTAAATTTATCATCGGAGCGACTACTACCAAAGCCTTTCCGGTGATCCTCTGACTTCAAGTTCTTGACAAGTAATGCATGAGGAGAAGCCTTCAGACTAGAAAAAAGCAACATCAGTTTGGCGTCTTTTGTGGAAACGACAATCGTTTTTGCTATTTTTCTTCAAACAACAAAACTATTGTCTTTTTTTAAAAAGTCAATGGCTCCCAACCTTTGTCCAAGAAAGAACTCTCAAAACACTCAGAATCATCCTCTTACTAGAAGAGGAAGAAGACAAACACCTAGTCATTTACAATAGCAACTTAATCGGATTCAACGACAGTCCGATCAGATATAGGAACAACTCACTGCTATGTCACAAGATTTGGCCTCTCTGGCTCAGAACCAACGGAGTAATGCTGTCGCGACCCGAAACCCACCTTATATATGCAGATTAAGGGCAACGACCGACACTGCCACACGGATCGGCCTTACAAAATCAAATGAATTTCAAGGACTGATAAATCATAAATCAATAAATTATTTAATGCGGAAGCTACACTAAATGCAATTCATCTGATCATAAACCCAACTCCAATAACCATCAATCAAATATCTTCAATTACTGCATGTTTAGATCATCATGATTTACTAATCAAGTAAAACACTGATTTACTAATCAAGTTTAACACCTCTACCTATGATACAACATTATAATTACCTATTATTTGATTAGCCTTACAGAATACGCATTCTAATTCATGTCTTGGAAGTCACATCATCAATATTGTTCACATGCTTTCCACTAGCTCCCCTAGTTGCCTTATTTTGTTTCTTCTCCTATAGAGAGCTACCTGAAAAGAATAGATATAATTATGGAGTGAGCTAATTTAGCTCAGTAAGTAAACTCTTCACTCCATCATGAGTCAAGGTTAGCTCAAAAGATAGATAAGAATAATAATGATCAGTAGGAATATCATAGCAGCCAGTCACTAAACAAATGGAGAATCTCAAAGGCATATCTCATGATATATCAACGGAACAATTATAAGGAATGGCCTGAACAGCATATGGCTGCCATAGTGATAAAATATCAATTTAGATCCAAGGATAAATAAACACGTCATCAACAAGTAGCATATCAATAGATAAACCATGAACAAGCTTACAATGAGTATTTGAATCAGAAATATATTATCAATATAAGCGTGCCAATATATCAACGAGTCATGAGTACATCATCAGAATATCAATAAATGATATAAGATGCTAACAAAACAGATGCTAACATATGCCTCAAGAGTGCCTATCTAGGGTTTGCTTATCTGACAGCACCCTCATAGGGTTTGTTGGTTTGACAGTGCCCTCATGCGCCCAAATCCAGTCTCACCCAAAGGGTCTGCTGGTCTGACAGTGCCCTTTTGCAAGCGGGTCCAGCCTCGCCCAAAGGGTCTGCTGGTCTGATAGCGCCCTCACGTACTTGGGTCTAGCCTCGCCCAAATCACTGTATCCAGGGTCTGCTGGTCTGACAACGCCCTTTCACGCCCTGGTCCAGCCTCGCCCAAATCAATAAATAACATCAAAGCTTTGTACATATAACATATCCCTCATGGACTAAACATTAGGCTCCTCCCAAACATCGACCTGTAGGTCCTCAAGCATCTGTGAATCAGACGGTCGTTTTGACAGATCACAACTCCAGGTACTCAATAATATCATGATCATCATGTTTCCACAAGTGATGTACAGGTTGTGGAAAAACATACAAACTAGCATGAAAATGTCATATAATCAACAAGGATGTCTATAATCATGATCTCAATGAATTAACAATAGAAACAAGTATCAAATCATGGAAATCAATGTCATCAGGCAAGTATAGAGTATGAATTGGCAACATCAAGAAGTGAATGTGACATGGCTAGGAGTAACACATGGTAAAATTCGGGTTTACTTAACTTGAGTCCCTAACATTGCATTTCCATCTGATTATCACAATAGCTTTCCATAGCTATCTTTCCATTTCCTATCATTTGAATGATCCTATAATCATGGATTAAAAAGATATAGCACATTTAATCAGTACTTATTTCATCTTTATACTTCAGGTTAGCTCATTAAGTCATAACGACGCATTCGTTATTTTCTTTGTTTATTACTGGGTCTTACATACAAATTTTTGAGTCTTTTAGATCTCATTTGGTTTCTGTTTTCGATTACTAGGACACATTGATCATTTTTCATTTTATACTTTGACTGTTTCAGAGTCTTATTTCGACTCCCAATTTTCATAATTATGCTTATGACAATCAATTACATCATATTGGCCCTCTTTTAAAATTTATTCAGCTTCTACTTTATCTCTTCTATGCTTAGGGGTATTTTTTTCATTTCATATTTTATGCAATTTTGACCCTGAACCATTATTTAGTTATATATACGAGTTTACAATTATTTAGGCTTCCATTGGTATCAATTTCATTCAATTTGGACTTTATTTGGGCTTCGTAATATATTAGCGGTATTTTAATAATTTTACATCTTATGGTGGGACCACCCCGAAGTCCCTGAATGTTCAATCTGACATTCTCATTGTGTCTGAAATGTTTAAAAATGTTAAGATAGCATTTTTCGGATCTCAATTTGGACTCTTGGAATAAAAAGGGCAAAATGATCATTTTATACTTTTAGGTGTCTTTTATTTCTATGACCTTTTTTCATAGTTTTGACCTTACCATTGGGTTCGAAATGCTCGAGATAATAAAAATTAACTATTCATTTGCCTCATTTGGAGTCTGTTTGACCCATTTTTGATTTAGGGGTATTTTAGAAATTTTTCTTTTTAAAATATTAAAATAATATTTTATTAATTTTCCTGTTTGGGCCTTAGTATAATTTTCCTTAATTTCTGGGTCAGTTTACAATTTCTCGAAGTTTCAGTCTGAACTAGTGAGCTTACTGAGCAAAACCCTAAACTGACCTAATAAGCCTTTGAACCAACCGGTTCAGGCTAGATCAGAAAACTAAAATAGGATATCCACATTTCTTGTCCTATCCACGATTAGGTTTTTCAATTTCAATTCCAATTTCCTATTCCTGTAACCAAACAGGGCCAATATGTTTTAAATTCAATTCAAAAGGACATAGTTTAGGAACCAATTTTGCGGTCAGTCGGATCCTGACCCTGTCACGCCCCGAATTCCCGACCGAACCCGGGGACGCGACTGAAGGAAACAAAAGAAGAAAATGAATAGACGAGTAAATAAATAAATAAATATTTGACGAAATTTTTTTTTTTTTTTGATAAATAAATGAATACCCATTTAACTAATATAGATACAACCCTATTCCACTAACATAACGCTACATCCATATATCTCTGTCAATACACATACATTCCCGGTTTATAAAAATTTCGGCAGAACCTCCTTTGTTTTTCGAACCTTTTTCCCCCTGATAAACACAATACATCATATATCATCATATAAATATAAATACATCACAATCCATCCTCACTCGATGGCCACAACCTTATCAAAGTTAAATATACATCGCTTAACTATACAATCAAAATTATACAACTATGATACAACATCTATGTCATTGGGCTTAAGCCCGTACATCACAAAACATGCCTCTCGGGCCAAATGTCCATCTACAATCAAGTCTCCTCCACTCAGTTAAACTTCCTCAAGCCTCAGGTGTTGGGAATATCATCTGAAATATGGTTCCCACGAATGGGTCAGCGCCAACATGCTGGTATGGTACAATACTAATGCAAGGAATAAAATTAAGTCGTGGCATGTGCAAGTGTACATTTATCTCTATATGTCTTCTAAATCATCTATGCATGGCAATGATAACAATCCACATGCCTTCCACATCATCTACGCAATATAACGACAATAATCCGCATGTTTTCCAAATTATACATACCACATAATGGTAATGAATCCATATGCCATCCAATTGTCCATGCAATGTAATGACAATGCGTATGAACCACCCACACAACTCTATGCTACATGACAATGCATATGAAACACTCACGCAACTCTATGCCACATCCATGTCCACTCTATGCATGTCATGTCAACACCATGCATGTCATGTCAACACCATGCATGTCATGTCTCGGTTTACGGATCGCTCCCGATGGGTAGCCGAGTAACCAACACCTGTTCACGGATCGCTCCCGTTGGGTAGCAGGCACCAATGCAATGGCCGATTTTGGGTTTTTCACCACAGGATCTACACCCTCATAATGCATAGCACCTCGTGCTCACCCACACTATGTCATCAATGAATTACACTATGCCAAATGCCATGATTCCACCATGCAATGCCACAATCTTAATAAAACGTTTCTTGCCAACACATGTAATATGCTTTAAATAATGCAACATATTTAAAGCAACAATATCATCTGAATCTCAAAATTTCTTCCACAAGCCCATATGCCATGAACAGTTAAATTAAACACATGCTCGATCAATCTCAACACTTACGCAAATTCACATGTCACAATATCAATAATCCTTCTAAAACATATATCATATATGATGACATCTCAAGAAGTAAATCATAACTCCCAAATAATCATAAAGAACACGTAAGCATATAAACAATCAATTCAAAGAAGCAATAATTCCTATGTGATCTTCTACCAGCAGATAAGCACAAGAGTCATTTAATCAATATGCACATCAATCCTAATTTAATTCTATTCCTTACTTAGTAAAGTACCATACCTGATCGGGTTATCTCAACCCCAAGAAGCTATATCCACTAAGTAGTCCAGTCAACTGATCAATAACTCAGTCCTCCCACTGCATATGTTTAAAGGGTCCTCGCCTTTCTCTTCAATGTTCCTAAAACCACAAAATGTAACTCAGTCGGTTGGTTACTTGAATGATGCTATTCATCAAATTTTATGTCTTTTTATGATTGGTATTTCTTTTACTCAATTAGGCTTCACCATTGAATCCGGAACGCCGAACAAAGTCGGTTCAGGTTTTCGCGGAATTCAATTTGGACATTTGTACCCTAAAGGGTAAAATGGTCATTTGGTCCTTTCACGGTTTCCCAATTCCCGAGGTCTCTCTTCATAAATTGGACCTTACCGTTGAATTCAAAACATTCAAAATAATAAAAATCCACTCTTCTCTTGTTTCAATCAAGGTTCGTTTGATTAGTCTTTCAACTCAGTGGCGTTTTGGTCATTTTACCTTTTAAATTATCATTTAATTAAATATTATTTTATTCACTTGGATCAATTCACAATTCACTCAAATTTCTGGGTATAATTAAAATCTCACGAGGTTCTATTCATTGCCCATAATTTTTCCAATTCCTATAAGTTTATTTATATTATTTTTTTTTTCCGTACGTTTCCAATTTAAACCAATTATTGGATAGCTTCTCCTTTTCAACCAAACACTTCCCGAACTCAAATCTAACATTTTACCCATACAGTAATATTGTTAGGCAGCTATCTGAATGGTTGAGTTGGGTCGGACTCAACCCGGTTTGGCCCGAATAAAATACAAAACTCAATCGTTAAATTCTGTTCGGATTATTTTTCTGTATTCCCATTTGATCTAAAACAATTTCTATATTTAATGAAATCCCACAATCAATTTAATCATTCATGTTTCTAAAAAATCCAAGACTAAAGTTTAGTATTTTACCATGTTGTTTCGCGTTTCTCCACTCCAAATTCATCCGGTTTGCCGCACTACTGCCGCAACTCATCTTGCAACAACAGCAGTTCCTGCTGTTACTGCATTCCCTAATTTTTCAAGGTCTGCTCCAATTTTTCCTCCCATATCTCCCCCTGCCGCAGCGTCTTAATGTTACTGCAGCTGCTGTCCCACTCGCAGCAACTCAACAACACCATTCTGAACCCCCATCGCAGCCGCTGCTACACGAATTTCCCCAACAGCCGCGACATATCTCCCCTAAACCGCTACTGCCATCTTTACGGCTACACAGCACCACCACAAACACACACTGCACAGCGCAGCACACGCTGCATCTGTGCAGCTCTACTGCTGCTGTTCCACTTGCGGCACCGAACAGCAGCTCCTGCTGCTTCTATTTTCTTTTCTAAATTTTTTCTCCTTTCTCCTTACTAAATCTGCTGCTTAGGGAAATCAATAATTCAAACCCGAAGCCTTCGAAAATCCATTCTGAACTTTAAAGAAACTGGGATGGAACCTGAACACCCACTACGCAACGCCACTGCTGCTGGATAGCAGCAACCGCTGTTGCTACTACCATCCCCATCACCTATTTTGCACCGCTACACACATACAGAGTAATAGCAACCAAGCTCCAACAACACCCTGGCGTAAACTAGATTCAGCCGAGAGAAAATCAACCCAAATCCAAGTCAACCGACCATACCACTGCTCCTCAACTTCCTCTCTTCTCAACTGAAACGGTCGAAACAGGGAAACCCCACAAACCGTGACATCCACTCACACAACTCCAAACCGTAGCAGAATCCTCCCTGTTACACCGAAATCACCACATCAGATCTCTCTCTCTCAGTTCTGCATATTTGCCAAACTAACCAATTTCTGCATCGTCCATACCTGCTACTGCTGCTACTACTCTTTCCCTCTTTGTCTCAGATTTCTGCAAACCGAGATACGCACCTACACAGCAACAATAACCGAACCCCCCAACAGAACCCGTCAAACAGGGCAACGACCCTCACTGTCCATAACAGTCGCACCAATTTCCCTGCACCGACCTGCACACGCACCGCTACAAGAGACCCAACCAAACCGTGGCAACTCTGACCTCCTTCCTTTCCTCCTGTGTGAAGATATACATATATATATATATATATCTATATACAACTCAGCCTAAAGCTCTCCCGATCTTCCAATCTTCTAGCACTTTCGGCCACAACTCCTTTCCATCTCGTCATCACGCACACACCCACAGCGACCTGCCATACCGCCCCCCTCTCCTTTTTCCTTTTCTCTTTTTCTCTCTTTTCTTTCACGTTTTCACGAGACCAGCCCCTCTTCCTCTTTTCTCTTCTTTTCTTTATTCTCCTCCAGCTTCTTCAAGAAGCTTCCTGATTTCTTATATAATATATTATATAACATAATATAATATAATACAATATAATATATATATTATGTTGTCCCTTCTTCTAAAAGCTTTTTTTTTTTTTTTTTTCTTTTTTTTTTTTTTTTTTTTTTTTCCAAGTCTCTACAGACCCAAGGTCCGACCCATAGACTAAAAAGGACCTGTCGTCTTCATGATATTCCAGCGACTGTTCCAGCGTCTTCTCCGGCGCCAGTCGCCAAAAACTGTAGATTATTTCTTTTTCTTTTTTTTTTTCTCCTAGTTTTGACATCGATTTTTGAAAATTTTTACACCAAATCACTTCTGGGACCTTAAACAATCTTTTAGAACCGTTTTGAACCCCAACTAACCCAATTTTCTGATATCCATATAAGTTTTTCGGCGTTGCACCGGTGAGGATAATTTGGCTATAAAATAGCCATTTTTGGACCATTTTTCACAACTAAAGTTGTTTTGGACTCCTTAAATGATTCTCTACTCATTTCTAAACTCAAAAACAAGTTTGTTTCAACCTATAAAAGTTTACCATTTTTGGCCGATTACCAACCTATTTTTTTTTTTGGTTCTAAATGATTTTGTAATTAAACTACAACATGCTAAAGAAAAACTTTAAAGTAGTTGAAACGATACCTGTTTGAGCCAAAATTCCAGTCTTCCAATTTGCTAAATTTTTCCTTTTTCTTCTTCTCTCTTCTGTTCCCTTTCCATGCTTCAATTTCTCTTCTCTCTCCATTTCTTTCTCTCCCCTTCAATTTCTTTCCTTCACCGACCTAAGGTCGGTGGCAGTGTCACATGTTGGCTTTCATCATTTTTTTTTTCTTTTTCTCTTTGTTTCTCAATGCTTCTACAACATTCTTCCCACTTCTACTTCTTTCTAATTCTCTCTACTTCTTTTCTTTTGTTTTGTTTTTCATTTACAGCAATATATATATATATATATATAATGGAGACCGTATGTACATATATATATATATAATACATACCATTCATAGACATGTATTAACTTAATCCCATATATATACATGCATTAACATATATATATATATATATTATTAATGATACATTTTGTTTTAATTTTAATTTTAATTTTCTCTTTTTTTTTTCATTATTTATTTATTTTTGTCCATTTCGGCTTCAGAATCGAATCCTTTTGGTCATTTTTTTTTAATTTTCGTGTCTTATTGGACCATTTTGATGCCGCTTGCCCATTTCCTATTTTTGGCTTATTTAATTCTTGAACTTCGTCATTTTAATGTTTGCTTTGTTTTATTCACGACTTACAGTTATTATTTCAATATGTATATTGGATAATTTAATATATATTAATCCTAAAAACCATTACCATCATAATTTATTTAATTAAGTCGGGGTATTACAAACGCTATTCACGGAATACCTCAGCCTCCTACCACCACCACAAGTGGGGAATCCCATAATAAGGAGTTGCCTGACATGCAACTGGTACACACCCATGGTACCATTTATATGGGGACTGATCCCCAGTCGTCAACAACTGTGGGGAAAGGAATGCTCACATTTCATCTTGTTGTCCACTACTAAAGCAGAACGAGGATATCAATTCCAAAGGCTTCTGGAGCCAATCCAACGCCACAGGAATCCCAACCTTCCGAGACCCCAATCTTGGGAGAGCAATGTCCTCTTGCTAACACTAGACAAATTCCTCTCGTAAATCCAGGACTTGGAGGCACATAACAAGACCAACAATAGGTACCAGTCACACAAAAAGTTCTACCCAAAGCCCCTCAGAAGGTAGAGGAGATAGCAGACTCTCAGGATCAGACGATCTCAACCAAGGGGTTCCATGGCCCTCTAGAGCAAGATGAGATAGGTAAATTGCTCGGTAGGTTTTTCACGCCATTCACTTCTACATAATGACAGAGGAGCGACTCAAGAAATTTGTTATTCCAAAATTCACTCTCTACGACAAGTTTGAGGACCCTGGAGACCACTTATCTCACTATCAACACACAATGGCTCTGTATGGGGCTACTGATACCTTCATGTTTTGAATGTTTGTAACTAGCCTAAAGGGTATTGCCCTTAAATGGTTTCACAATCTTCTCCAGAAATCGATCAACAACTTTTACGTGCTCAATAGACTATTTCTCGACCGATTCTTAACAAGCAGGAAGTTGAGAAAATGACCAAAATTCTTACTAACTGTGAAGCAAGCAAAAAGAGAATCATTTTGGGAGTACATTGCTCGCTTTAATACCGAACTCACGAAGATAACCGATTGTAGTTCAAGCTTCCTAGTGGTCGTCCTCACTTCAGGCCTTGGGGGTGGACGCTTCCAAGATTCCTTGACCAAGAATCTTCCTATCGATATGACAACACTCATGGATAGAGCACGGAAGTATATTAATCTCGAAGATACAAAAACCACATTTCAGAAAGCTAAAGAACAAGCTTAGAAGGATGAGTAAGTTTAGTAGAGGGATAACAACGCTAAGAAAAAGAGGATCAGGAGTCTTGACAAGAAAACAACACTAGAGCCCAGAATAACTCTAACTCTAGGAGGTATGGGACTTACACCTTTCTGAATGCCTCTCTAATCGATATACAACAATAGATCCAAACTCGTGAAAACCTGAGGTGGCCTGAGCCACTAAAAAGCCACCCCAACTCTAGGAATCAGAACAAATATTATGATTTTCATAAAGAGCAGGGGCACATGACTAAAAAGTGCAGGGCTCTAAAGTAAGAAATGTAGCATCTCATTAGGAGAGGACAACTAAGAGAGTTCATCTGCTAAGACGTGAGACAAAACCCCTATGATGAAAGACCACCTCAAATGAGGCAAGAGCAAAGGCCTGAATAGAAGGAAGTTCAGAATAATCAGCAACGGAAAAATAATCAAGTCATTTTTATGCTCTATGTTGATAATACGATGACAGAGATACCTAACCGAGTCAGGAAAAGATATGCTCGGGAGGCAAAGGTAGAGCCCCATATCATCAAGATCTCAACCATTGAGAAAAAGGTGAAGTCAAAATCTCATATCCATTTATCTGAATTGGACCTTATTGGGATACATTGTCCCACTACGATACTCTTGTTATCTCACTCAAAATTGCTAATTTTGAGATCAGAAGGGTTCTCACAAATACTGGAAGTTCTACCAACATGTTATTCTACGAACCCTTCAAACACATAAAACTCGACTCTAATGACATTAGAGCTGCCGTTGTTGTTATGGCAGGATTCGATGGGTATCTTAGCGTCCCAATGGGCAGAATTGACCTACTAACCACAATAGGGGAGAGAGACAGCTAGAAGACACTGATCTCTGAATATATAGTCCTAGACGCTAAATCTCCCTATAATGTCATTATTGGGAGACAGTAGATTCACCAGATGGGAACAGTTACTTCAACCCTCCATCAATGCTTGAAATATGTCAACAACAACAAAATTTTTACCATCATGGGCTGTCAGCCCATTGCCCGAGAATGTCATGCCCTCGCACTAAAAGAAAAGCCTCTCAAATAGCAATTATAGTACCCTCATGAAAGGGGAAATTCCTCATTTTTCAATCTTCAAGAGGCAGAAGAATGTCCTTCCGAGATTGACGAGCCACAAACTCTTAAAGGAAGAGACAGCATAGTCAGACTAATGAAAGAGCCTATCAAAGTACTCATCAATACTGAAGAAGAGGGAAAGTACTTACACATTATCTCAGTTCTATTTTCTTCTGAGCAAGAGGGTATCCTTAAATTCCTAAAGGCCAAACTTTCAGTATTTGCTTGAGAAACAAGAGATATGGAGGGAATAGATCCTAATTTCATCTTTCACAAACTAATAATGGATCCAGACCATCCCCTAGTCAAGCAAAAAATGAGAACATTTGCCCCATAATGTCACAAGATCATCAATAAAGTGGTCCAGAAGTTGCTTAATGCTGGAATGATAAGAGAAGTGTTTTATTTAGAGTGGTTTTCCAATACAGTTCTTGCAAAAAAGAAAAATGACAAGTGGAGGGTCTGCGTTAATTATACTGACCTTAACAAAGCTTGTCCTAAAGACAACTTCCATTTTCCTAGAATTGATCAACTTGTTGATGTTATAACAGGTCATGAGCTCATGAGTTTCATAGATACTTACTTTGGGTACAATCAAATTTAAATATACCTTCCATACCAGAAGAAAATAGGTTCCATATTAGAATGAAGTTTCTATTATTACAGAATGATGCCATTCGGTTTGAAGAACACTGGAGCTACGTACTAGAGGCTTATAAATAGAATGTTTGGCGTCTAGATTAGGGATACAATGGAAGTCTACATCGATGATATGCTCGTCAAAAGTGTTCGTGTAATACCCTGACCCGGGTTAGCACGTATACCGAGGTAGACCGGGTCGAGTATTGTACTAGCAAACGAAACAGAGCCGTTAAAGCTCTATATATTATGACCTCATATGTACTATACGACTATGGAACCTAAACAGTGTCAGTTATACGATCAGTATCGGGCAGTACCCAAGCTACCCAGGGCCATACCTCGTAATACGTGCATGCACACATTTCCATGCATGCTTACGTATGACAGATGCATAGTTCATAAAAAATAAGTGTATGTATATACTATTGAAAATGGATATATATGCATATATAAGGATATATATTGGCGTATAAATAAGGTATAATCATATATGTACACTACAAAAAAACCACTTTTTAGCGACGCACATATTAGCGACGCAAGCTTGTGCGTCGCTAAAAGTGCCTTTTAGCGACGCACAAACAGGCGTCGCTAGTAATAAGGAAAAAAATAAAAAAAAAATTCACTTCCCGCGTTAAAAAAAGGCGCGAAACTATTAGCGACGCACAATTTTCCATTAGCGACGCACGTGTGCGTCGCTAATAGTTCGTTAGCTTTAGCGACGCTTTCTGAGCGTCGCAAATAGTAGGGTAGACAATTAGCGATGCGCGGTTGGGTTATTAGCGACGCACTTTGAGCGTCGCTAATAATTCCTTATAGTTTTTTTAATTTTTTTATTATTTAATGATATTTTTTTAAAACAAATAAATTTGACAAAAACAAATAAAAATAAATTATGTTGTATTATTATTATCTCTAACAACATTAGGCCAACATTAGGCGTATAAGCAATGTTATGAAACCCGGACTAGACTGGACGGTTGAACCGGTTGACATCGACCGGTTCATAAAACGGTCCAGTTGAACCCATAAACCCATTCCAAACTCAAAACCGTTCTAAAAATGGGAAATCGGTAAAACCAGGCGGTCCGACTAGTGATCCGTTCGACCCGGCACTGGGTCGTCACCGATTCTGAACAGTTTTTCTCTATGCATAAAAAACCTCATTTCAGTCAAGTTGTTCCAGCCTTCCAGAACTCTCAACTCTCAAGTCTCAAGTCGATTGCAACTCGCAAGTCCCACGGCGCAACCCTGTCCTTCCTTAGTCAGTTCCTCCTTCCTTGATCGACTGAAGTCTGAATCTAGTAGGCTCGTAGCCCAGTCCTCGTCATCGATCAATTGCAGTAGCAGCCCCAGTCCTCGTCTTTGATCGATCGATCGCACTCGCAGCCCCAGTCGTCTTTGACTATTACAACACATCATTGACATCAGATTGGTAAGAAGGATAATTTGAAAACTTCACTATAATTCTATGCATTAACTTTTCAAACGAAACTTTTATTTTGGAACATGAAAAAATAAAATAAGAGAATCTTAAATTAGGATAGAGGGAGTACACAATAGCTCTATGTTTATGCATATTAAGATTTAACACGTGACATAAATATTATTAACATTTAAGATTAAGTTTCGAGTATTAATTTACCTATTAACTCCCATTCCTTTGTTACTACATTATTTAGAGAGTTGAAACTTAATCTTACGTTACGTTTGGTATAATGAAATTGACATTTCAAGAATGCTCATTTTAATTTTTTTTTATTTATTCTGTTTGTTTGGTATGAATGAGAATGCCTATTCGATAGAATAGACATTCTATTGAAAGGCATTCCAAGCATTCTTTAGCATAAATAAGTAATTTTTCTTTCATTCATTATTATTTTTATTTTATTTAATAAAATGACTATTTCATTTTTACGTATCAAACATAACGTTAAAATCTATTTGGGAGAGTTTCAAATTGTAGAGTAATTTTAAAGAGTTGATTATTAAAGAATGAATTATGAAAAGTAATATTAAAAATAAAATATCATTATATTAAAAAAATATTACAGTAATTAAAAGTAATATTAAAAATAAAATAACATTACATTAAAAAAATATTACATTAATTAAAAGTAACATTGAAAAAAAAATAACATTGTATTGAAAAAAAAAACATCACATTAATTAAAAAAAATTTGAAAATAAAATAATATTACATTGAAAAAAATAAACATTACATTAATTAAAAATAACATTGAAAATAAAAATAACATTGCATTAAAAAAAAAAAAAACATTACATCAAATTAATCTTGACCGTAGATCTCTTCCAATTGGATGGACTATCTCTATACAACACTAATGAGAAACCCTCTTCGGCATTGCTCATGCTCATTCTTCAAAGCATTGCTCCTTCCCTCTCGATCTGCGTTGCTCCTTCCCTCTCCTTCTGCACGTGTTCCTGAGCTTCGTCCGTTGTTTTCTTCGATCATCGAAGACGAGACCGCAAGCGACAATAGGTGAGTATTGGTTTTTTTTTTTTTTTTTTGATTTTTTGAAATTTTACATGAAATACTTTTTTGTTTTTGAATTTCTGTATTTTCTTTTTCAAGCAGATTTGTTTGTTTTCTTCCCTCTGATCTACGGTTTCTTCATCTTCTTCGTCAATCTTCAGTGGTTTTGAAGCTGGTTCTCTAGATCTACGATTTCCAGGTTAGATTTTTTTGTTTTTTTTTTTTTTTTTTTTTTTTTTTGTGGGTCATGGATGATGGATCCTCAGAACTGTGGGGAGAATTTTTTTTTTTTTGCCGCACGATCTGGGTTCAGTTGCTGAGAAAGGGAAAGGGAAATAGTTTTAGATTTTTTTTTTTGCCGCACGATCCTCAGAACTTTTAGATTTTTATGTTTTTTTTTTTTTTTTTGCCGCATAAATTATATAACTGTCAAATATGTAGAGCTTGTAAAGAATGGAAAGAGAAATACTTACAATTGGCTGAGAACCAGTGGGCTGGCCAGTTGGTGAATACATTTCTTGGCCTCCATAGTAGATTGATGAGCTAAAATAGCATGGTTCTGTTGTTCCATTCTGATAAATTGAATGCCTGTCCTTACAGGCTATGCCACTGCCTTCACCCTTGCTTCTTTGACTAGTATTATCTAAAAGACTTGCAAATTGAGGTCATAAAATGTTTTAAATTTTGCAGAGGAATTAGACAATATACCCAACCATCCCATCGATTCTCTTATTCACAGATTTGGGACTAACTACACATTTGACATAATAAATAAAAATAAATACAACCCCATATAAGACATACTAAAACTCATTAACTGTCCATAATGAAAGGCAAATTCATGTATACAATCATCGAAACATACAGTAAATCTTAACAATCTAAGCTAACCCATTAAAACCGTCTCCAATGACAATGCCATCTTAACCTGTCAAAGCCAAAAAAAAAATGGCGTAATGTTTTTTTTTTCCCCAAAGCTTTGCTATGTGGGAGAAGTTATTTCATGATCCTGTCACATGTGTGTGATGACTAAGGTTTACGGTTGGGCTTAATCGTGTTTGGATCAAAATCAGGTCAGACACAATTAAAAAATATATTAATTATTAACTAATATAATTATTAACTTTAACCATGAATATAAAAGTATAAGTATTAATATAAAAATAATAAAGATATAATAATTTAAAAATAAAATATACTTTTTTATTGAATTCATCTTTATCAATTTAATAATAAATTTAATGAGATCATATAGATTACAACACAAATCATAATAAAATCCATCCCTAGTGATGACATCTGAAATCCACAGTAAGTTCCACGTGGATCCTACAAAATATTAAAATCATAAAAACTGTCATACCATGTGACAATTTCATCGAATAATGCCTTGCTATATGGGTCGCTAAAAAAATGATAACGCTTATCCCCTTGGCATTAGAGCATTTTTGATACTAAATAAACGAAATTTCATTTATGTCAAATTTATATTTTGACATTATTATAGTACAAAAATGAGAAAACAATTGGAAAAGTTGTGATAGTGATTTTATGAGATAGCTATGAGAAGTGAAAGGAAGGAAGTTTCTTTTCTACCAGAATAGATTATTAAATATTTGTAATTTCTATTGATTGTAGTTGCGTAAAGAAGAAAAATGGTTTTCTTTTGTTTCAAAAAAATATCGTTTCAGTTTTCTGTGCATTCACTGCAAAGCAGGATAATTAGCTGTGGTTCTTTTGATTTTTCAATCCTTCCTCTCTCGTTTGGTTTACAGATTTAGCTAGGGGGAAAAAAAGTTAAGGAAAAATGGGAGAAAAACCGATGTCTTTTATATTTTCTCTCCATCTTATATAAAATTCATTTTTTTTTTATAAAATAGTCAAACTTAGGAGAAATGAATGTGAAATGACATAAAAGATTATAAAGTTCTCTCTTACTTCCCCTCTTATATTACTTTTCTTCCCTATTTTCTTTAATTACCAAGGAAAAAAATTTGTACATTTTCTTTTCCTTTCCCTCACTTTTTATGTTTGAAACTGACTGGACATGACTAGGCTCTCGAGGAATTAAATGAGTTATTAGGTTAGAAGATCATTCACAAGAAATTATTATTCTTACTTTGTCTCATTTCATGGATATATATATATATATATATATATATATATTGACAAGGATAATATTATTCATTTGAAATAGCTTATTTATTGTTTGGATAAGAGAGTCGGATAAGATATTTTTTTTTTATATTTTATATTTTGTGTCTTCAATTGGTTTGGAATATATTTTTTTTGAATCATTTATATTCTATTCGTATATGATATACTTTACATTTTATTGTAAAGTAATAAGAGTTCTTGAGTCCTATAGATTGAGAGATCAACTAGATACACCTGACCTATTAAGTCAGTTAGTGGTTTTAGGTAGCAATTGATTTGCTTTTGTTGGTTAAGTTGTTGTTAATAGATAAAAATTAAAAGCTAGGTGCTTTTACTTGTTATCAACCAAGATCAATATGTTTTCTATTGGCATTTTCAATGCTATTGTTAATGGTTTTGTAAAGCAAAAATCTGTCTGACAATTAGAGTTTGCACTTACACTAATGAATTTTTTAATTGCATTCATGTAAGCCTAGCCCCATTCGGGAGTCATTTTCATCACATGTGAATCTTGTCGCGAAATTTATTCGCGATTGGGCTCGTGTGTATGAAAATCGATTCTTGAATTGTCCAGAGAGGACAGTTCGGGAATGCATAAATCTGCACTGCAATCAATAGCGCATATGATTGAATATTTCACTATGATAAAATTTCAGCACGGTCTCCTGTTGTTCTCTGGGTATATATTTAGGCGTGTTAACGTCTATCTCGTATACTTGGAGAACCCTGAGGAGATGCTGCCGGAATTTTGTCCGAGTGGAATCAAGCATTTGATTGCTGCTGATTGCATTGAAGATTGTGCATTCACGAATGGGATAGGACCACCTTACCCTTTAGAGAGAAGTTGGAGGTGATAGGATTCATGTTTCATATTTATAACGAGTATCATTTTTGACTTGTATTAGGTAGACGAAAATGGATAAGAGTTGGATGGACTTAAGGGGCAGGCATTTGCCAGGGTATGTGAAGGGGATCAAAGACTTTATTGAGTTTGCTCGTGCATCTGCAGATGGGAGAAATAGGATAAGATGTCCATGTAGGAGGTGCAATAACAGGGATTATATGCACATAGATGAGGTCAAAGAGCACCTACTCGAACACGGGATGGACAAGCGGTATACGTGTTGGGAATTTCACGGGGAACACCGTGACGTACGAGTGGTATTTGATGACGAAGAAGAAGACGACGATGTTGACTTTGGTGATAATGTTGGAGTTGGTTACGAAGGCTTGCCACAAATGCTGGCAGACTTGCAGGGGGCTACATCTGGGGCGAGTAGTCACAGGAGTGACACGGGACCATCGACCGCGTTTGAGTCATTATTGAGGGAAGCAAGGCAGCCGTTATACCCGGGTTGTGATAAGTTTTCAAAATTGGACTTTCTCGTGAAACTCCTTCATCTTAAGACCATCAACCGTTGGAGTAACAAATCAGTTACTATGGCCATTGAATTGATTAAAGCAGTGCTTCCTACTGGGGAGACCCTTCCGAACTCATATTACGAGGCGAAAAGAATATTAAGAGATTTGGGTCTCGGGTATATTCCCATACATGCTTGCAAAAACGATTGCATGTTATTTTGGAAGGAGACTGAACAATTGAAGGAGTGTACGGTGTGCCACAAACCCAGGTACAAGCTGAATGAAGGAAAGAAGAAGACAATTTCGCACAAGGTGCTTAGATATTTTCCCTTAAAACCTAGGCTACAAAGGTTGTACATGTCTCAGAAGACGGCAGAAGATATGCGGTGGCATAAGGAGAAGCGTGTTGCTGAGGAAAATGTATGTAGGCATCCGGCAGATTCACAAGCTTGGGCTGAGTTTGATACAAATCACGAATGGTTTGCAAATGAGCCGCGTAATGTACGACTTGGGCTGGCTAGCGACGGTTTCAACCCGTTCGGTGACATGAGTAATGCCTACAGCATGTGGCCGGTGTTTCTTGTGCCGTATAACTTGCCACCGTGGAAATGCATGAAAGAACCATTTATCACACACCTCAAAAATGATCAAATAGACTTGCACGAACTTACGACACTCGGTTCCGATGCCCGGTTTGAAACTTATGCAAGTTTCAGCCTCAAAAAGGCCCATTTTGGGGTTTTGACATACCAAAATGCCGGATATCGGCCTAACTGCACCGAAACCACCTCACACACCTCACAAATGATAAAATAGACTTGCACGAACTTACGACACTCAGTTCCGATGCCCGGTTTGAAACTTATGCAAGTTTCAGCCTCTAAAAGGCCCATTTTGGGGTTTTGACATACCAAAATGCCGGATATCAGCCTAACTGCACCAAACCACCTCACACACCTCACAAATGATAAAATAGACACGAACTTACGACACTCGGTTCCGATGCCCGGTTTGAAACTTATGCAAGTTTCAGCCTCAAAAAGGCCCATTTTGGGGTTTTGACATTCCAAAATGCCGGATATCAGCCTAACTGCACTGAAACCACCTCACACACCTCACAAATGATAAAATAGACTTGCACGAACTTACGACACTCGGTTCCGATGCCCGGTTTGAAACTTATGCAAGTTTCAGCCTCAAAAAGACCCATTTTGGGGTTTTGACATACCAAAATTCCGGATATCGACCTAACTGCACCGAAACTACCTCACACACCTCACAAATGATAAAATAGACTTGCACAAACTTACGACACTCGGTTCCGATGCCTGGTTTGAAACTTATGCAAGTTTCAGCCTCAAAAAGGCCCATTTTGGGGTTTTGACATACCAAAATGCCGGATATCGGCCTAACTGCACCGAAACCACCTCACACACCTCACACATGATAAAATAGACTTGCACGAACTTACGACACTCGGTTCCGATGCCCGGTTTGAAACTTATGCAAGTTTCAGCCTCAAAAAGGCCCATTTTGGGGTTTTGACATACCAAAATACCGGATATCGGCCTAACTGCACCGAAACCACCTCACACACCTCATAAATGATAAAATAGACTTGCACGAACTTACGACACTCAGTTCCGATGCCCGGTTTGAAACTTATGCAAGTTTCAGCCTCAAAAAGGCCCATTTTGGGGTTTTGACATACCAGAATGCCGGATATCGGCCTAACTGCATCGAAACCACCTCACACACCTCACAAATGATAAAATAGACTTATGCTACTTTATGTCGTTCTTACTATTTATGCATGCAAAAAATAAACAAAAAACTATTCACATTCTATGTTCATATATATTTAATAATTGTTCTAATATATGTCGTTTGATCTTTATTTCAGATTGATCGGGGATTATTGTCGCGGCGCCGTCTTTATTTTTTACATCGGAACTTGTTATTTTTATTTTTTATTTTCATGGACATTTGTAGTAACATTTTGGAGACAATTTTTAATTTTTCTATTTAGTGATGAATGGTACATTTACAATTGTACATAATTAGTTTAATATATATATATATATATATATATATGAATGTATTTTTTTGCTTTAAAATACTCATTTCAGAATGCGTGAATTTTATTGTATATCAGGATGGATGATTGATACAGGTTTAAACAGGAACAAAACAATATTAAAACAAAGCAAATATGGTTGAGAAAAAAAAAAAAAAACAATTTTAGCGACGCATATCATAGCGTCGCTAAAAGTTTAAATTTAATTTAAAAATTCGCAAAAAATCACTTTTAGCGACGCACAGCGAGCGTCGCTAAAAGTCAGTATTGGCGACGCACGCACTGTGCGTCGCTAATAATCACTTTTAGCGACGTTCTCTGTGCGTCGCTAAAAGTCTAAATTTAATTTAATAATTCGCAAAAAACCATTTTTAGCGACGCCCTGTGTGCGTCGCTAAAAGTACGCACTTGGTCATTATTAGCGACGCATGAATCCCATTATTAGTGACGCACTTTGAGCATCGCTAATATGCACTTTTAGCGACACCGACGGTTTTGTGCGTCGCTAATAGTATTAGCGACGCTACTTTTTGTGACGCTTTAGCGACGGACGTTTGTGCGTCGCTAAAGACCTTTAGCGACTCACAGTTGCACTATTAGCGACGCACACGTGCATTTTGTTGTAGTGGTATATATATATATATAATGTATAAAGTATGGTGTATGCATATGTATTAAAGAAAAGAAATAAAGAAAGAAAAGAAAATGGAGCCTCATGCATGCAGCCTACATACTAGTGGTAGGTGTTGTGTGTGTCGGCCAAGGTGTGTGTGTGTGTACGGTTGTGTGTGTAAGTGTGTGTGTGTTGACAAAATGTGTATATATACATATGTATATACATATATATGTATAAGTATCATTAAAAGCTTCACCAAATTGAATGCAAAGCTGCATTCTCAGAAAAGGAAAATTAAATGGGCCGAAAGTTGAGTCAAAGAAAGGGGCTGGTAGAGAGAGAAAGTAGAGAGAGAAGAAGCCGGTTGTGGGTCTCTATATATATGTGTATGCATTCGTGAATTAAAGAGGAAAACAGAAGGAAAGAATTGAAGAGGGAAGAAGCGGAAGTGAACTAAGAGAGAAGAGGAGGAACCTGCACCAGAAAATCAGAAATTTAAAAGGTAAGTGGTTATTCTGTTTTCAACTTATAGCATGATTCGTTTAGTTTAAAGCATAGGGTTTTATAAAGCATGAAATAAGGAATCGAATGCAAGAAAAATCATCAAAAATGGTTGAGAATTGATGGAGAAAATGGTAGTTGCAGGTATGAGAGGATAATCAGAAGTTTAGTATTTTATGTGTAAAACTCCATTTAAATGATAGGAAAATACTCCCCTAAGGTGCAGAAACCATATAGGACCAAAAAGGAGTGAAGACAGTGAAGGATAAGCTAGGAAAAAAGGAAATACCAGTTGGCCAGAAAATTGGCCAAAGCTATTAAACCCTATATTCGAGAAGATTGGGAGGGTCTTGATAGAAATAGGGGGTAGATCTAAGATCGTGATGAGAAAAGGAAGAAATCTGCATTAAAATTAGGGCAAGTTGTGATCGGAATTAGGTTTCCGTCACCGGAGAAGGTGACGGAACCCTAATGTTTGCTCACCGGAGTAATGGGGGAGATGACCGGAATATCGAGGGGTCTATCGAGTAAGTTAAACCGGGTCATAAGTTCGGGTCCGGGTCGGGACCCGACCGAATTAAAAAGGGGCAAGTCAAAACGGCATAGTTTTGTTAAGTTAAAAGATTTTTAAAATTTAATTGGGACTGTTTGGTTCTTAGTGTAAGAAATTGAAATTCAAATTGATTTGGAAATAGGGATATCCTATTCCAGTTTTGAAGCCTAATCATTGTTTGGTTATCCTTAATTAGAATAGGATTTTTAGAAATTACAATTTGACCCAAAAAGTTTCAGAAATTACAAACTGACCCCCAACTTTTATATAATTATGATTTGACCCCAGAATAAAATATTAATATATTTAATTAATTAAATTAAAATAATAAAAAATTACGAAAATGCCCCTGAGTCAAAAAACAGTCAAACGGACTCCGATTAAAATGAGTGAATATTAAAATTTTATTATTTCGAGCATTCCGAACTCATCCGTGGGGTCCGATTTGGAAAAAGAGGTCTCGAGAATTTAGAACCCGTAAATGCATAAATGACCATTTCACCCTTTATGGTAACGATGTCCAAATTAAACATATGAATAGTGTATTTCAACTATCTCAGACATTCTAAGACTAATGGTGAGATCCGTTTAGCAAGATGGGGTCTCGAAAAATAAAAGACCCATAAAAGTGCAAAATGACCATTTTGCCCTTTTTAGTACAGAAGTCCGAATTGAATTCCGCGAAAGCTTAAATCGACTTTGTTCGACATTCCGGATTTAATAGTAGAGTCTAATTAAGTAAAAGAGAAACCAATAGTAAAGAGGCATAAAATTTGTTGAATAGCATAACTTATGAATAGGTAAACTGAGATATATTGTCTATTGATGAATAGGGGATTTCAAATAGGGAGAAACAGTGACTTGAGTTTATTGTGAAAGAACAGAAACGGTTTAAGATGTAAGTAATCTCTGATCTCTGTACATGTTACATTCCCAGCCATGTCAACAGTTTTTCTTATATCATCTATTGTACTCCATAAATATTAGAACGTTTATCGAGTCCACATTGATATTGCTTTATCTTGTGGAAAGTATTTATTGACTGTTGTATATCTTGATCATGATTCTGTACGCTCTGTACATAGGCCTCAAGGGGCAAGATCTCAGCAGCCCAGTTTATATTGGCCTGTTAAGGCAACAGTTTCTTTCGCTGCTGAGATAGTGTTATTACATTTACTATTCATTGGATTTAGCATGATCTTGATATATTATATTGTAGCCGGATTTGTGCTCAGTCACAAACTCCATCTAATGCTTACTAGACCTACGGGTCGAGAAAACGGAATAAAAAGTGGTATTTAAAATGGCAGCTAAACTGGGATCTACGAGGCGAGTACTGAACCGACGGGTTAGTGCTTGGCTGAGAGATCGAGGAAAGAGAATAAAATGAATTAAGGGGTATGCCGGGCCCCAAGTTAAAGTGCATCTACATTGTTGTTATCAGTATCTCTTATTGACTATCATAGCTTGATTATGTTATACCATTATGAATGATCATGAGATTTCACAGCTTTTTGAGTGCATATGATTATACTTGAGACGGCTTATGACTGTAGCTTGTATGATTATATTATCAGACAGATTTCATTGCTTTATCATTTGATTTTCTATCATCTGATATTGAGTTCTATATTCATTGACTGGCTAGCACATCTGCATTTATCCTAGTTCTTTCATGGATAATGCTCTCCATATTCATGGATACATGGCAGAGCAAAGGAGAATTATTTATTGGGCTTTCATCAGCTCACCCCCCCAACTTACCATCCCTTTCAGGAAATGAAGCTGTAGAAGAGCAGTAGTTGTAGCAGTAGCAGTCAGTTAGATAGCAGTGGACATTACTTTTGAAGTTGTAAGTATAATACTTAGTACAGATAGTCTTGTAGCTCTCCCATGTTATCCACGTCTTGGGGATGAACAGTTGTATTAAGAAATTTTGTATTCCACATTTTGTAAAACATTATATAAATTACATGCAGCTTTTATTTATTTTATTCCTCATTAGTTGTTGCATGTTAGTAGCACTGATTGTGTAGCAAGTTGAGACCCTTGGTTCGACAAGCAGCGTCGGACTGGGCGTCACGACACGAGATTCGCATAGGGTGGGGTCTCGGGTCGTGACAGTTCGAAAGAGTGACCATATTTAGCACTTGAGCCAGACGTTTGATATCCTAAAGAAACATAGAATGAAACTTAACTCATTAAAATGTACCTTCGAGATCACAGAAGGGATTTTTTTGGGTTTCTTAGTTTTCCAAAGAGGAATTGAGGCAGACCCTTCACAAATCAAGGCTCTGATCGAACTAGAATCACCCAAAACTAAGAAAGATATTAAGAGGCTGAACGGAAGGGTAACAACATTGAATAGGTTTATCTCTAAATCTACGGATTGATACCTCTCGTTCTTTGAAGCCTTAAGAGGAGTAAGGCCCTAGAATGGACCTTTGAATGTGAAGAGGCCTACCAACAACTCAAGCAATACTTAGCTTTCCCCAAACTCCTTTCAAAATTAGTGGTAGTGGAAAAACTATTCTTGTACTTAGTTGTGTAAGAAAGTGTCATAAGTTCTGCGTTGGTTAGGGAAGACAAAGGAATTCAGAGGCTTATTTTCTATGTCAGTAAAGTACTTATGGACACCGAGACAAGGTATTCCAAAATTGAAAAACTGGCCTTAGCCTTGATAATATCCGCTCGGAAGCTCAGATCATACTTTCAAGCCCATCCTATCATAATCCCAACATCCTATCCTTTAAAATTAGTCATATATAAATCTGAAGTTTCGGGATGACTGGTCAAATGGTCAATAGAACTGAGAGAATTTGACATCTCTTATGTTTCACAGCTGCTATCAAAGCTCAAGTATTAGTAGATTTTATCGTAGAATTCACTCGAATGCAACATTCGAAAGCTCAAATCACTACAAACACTTTGGTATGGCTACTTTACATCGATTGTTCATCTAAGATAAAGGATCTGGAGTAGCTATAACACTTCGGTCTCCTGATGGGATTGTAACCAAAAAGGCCATTAGCTTGGGTTCAGAGCTTCTAACAATGAAGCCGAGTACAAAGCACTTACCATTGGGATGAAATTAGCTCTAGAATGCAAAGCTTTGGACCTTAACGCATTTTATGACTCTCAGCTTGTAGTGAGTCAAGCTTTGGGAGAATATCTACCAAGGATAACAGAATGACCAGATATTTAGGGCTGGTAGAATTATTAAAGCGGTCTTTCTGCAAATTCATTATTTAGAAGATTGAAAGAAACCAGAATTCTAGGGTGAACGCTTTAGCAAATGTGGCCTCCCATCTCAAGCCAAAATGAGAATCAATGGTAAAAATCTACTACCAGTCAAAACTTAGTATTGAAGTAGCACAATCCTTTCAAATTTTAGAACAATCTCATAATTGGATGACTCCCATCATCTAGTACCTAAAGGAAGGGTGGCTTCTTGAAGACAAGAATCATGCCAGAAGAATTCAGATTAGGGCAGCTTGGTAACTAATTCGTAAAGAAAAACTTTACCGAAAATCTTACACACAGCCTCTCCTACAATGCTTAACTTTAGAATATGCCCACTACGTCCTAGCTGAGATACATGAGGAGATCTGTGGCAACCAAATCGACGGTAGGACTATAACTCACCGAGCACTAACTCAGGGATACTACTGGCCTAGTATATTTAAGCAAGCTAAGGAATATGTTTGAAAGTTTGACAAATGTTAACGTTTCACTTCTTACCAACATCAACCCTATTATGAATTCGTCTCTATTGTGAGTCATTGGCCTTTTGCCTAGTGGGGAATGGACATTATAGGGCCACTGCCAAAAGCCCCTTAGAGTAGAAGAGTCCTGCTAGTTGCCATTGACTATTTCTTTAAATAGGCAGAAGCTGAACCGCTAACCCCTATCATAGAGGTAGAAGTAAAGAATTTCACTTGAAAAAATATTGTGTGCAAGTTTGGTATACCCCACGTCATTATTTCAAACAATGGGGCGCAATTTACTAGAAAGGTATTCAGGAAGTTCTGTAAAGACCTACACATCAGTTATCACTTCTCCTATCTAAGGCATTCTCAAGCTACTAAGCAAGTCGAGGTTACCAATCGCATTATTCTCGAAGCAATAAAGAGGAGGTTAGAGAAAGCCAAGGGAAAATGGGTCGAAAAGCTCCCTAGAGTGCTCTAGGTCTACCGAACTATTAAAAGAACCCCAAGTATGGAAACACCATTTTCACTTGCCTATGGCACCAAGGCGATCATTCTTATTGAAATTGGCATGCCAACCCTTAAAACAGGTTGCTTTGACCAAGAGGCCAATAGCCAACAGCTTGTAGAAAATCTCGACCTTTTAAAAGAAAGACGTGAATAAGCTCGGATCAAGACTGAAGCCTACCGACAAAGAATGACTAAATGTTTCAACCAAGGGTTAAATCCCATTAATTTCCAGCTTGGAGATCTCGTCCTGAGAAGGGTGTTTCCAAACACTAAAGATCACACCATGGGAAAGTTCCCCCCTAACTAAAAAGGACCTTACAAAGTAACCAAGATCGTTAGACCTACGACTTATTACTTGGAAGATTCAACAGGCAGGCTTGTACCCAGACCTTGGAACTATTGAAAAATCAGAAAGATATTTGGCAGTAATTACCAAGATTGAATAGATGTAAATTAACTGTAAATTAGGCAATAATTAGTCAATGATTATAAATTAGGAATGTATCTTTGTTAGGTAAACTAATTAGTTATTCTTTTCCTAGTTTAAATTTCTTGTAATTCCTATAACTAGGAATCTATGCAAATAAAAATAATTCAATATATGAGAAAATCATTTCGAAACTATTCTCTCGATTTTTTATGGTATCAGAGCTAGAAATTGCTTACTAACTCCTTCTTTCCTGTTCTTCCCACTTCTGTTTCCTGTTCTCTATCTCGATTGTAACACCATGTCTGATGTTTCAATTGAGTCCACTACTGTCCCACCTTCCTCCTCTGTTGCAAACCAGTTAAAAGGTAATGGAACTAACTCCGAGTCTCACTCTGTTTAAATTACCACTATTTGCCGAAATGGTGATAATTTTTTGTGATGGTCTCAATTGGTTCGCATGTACATCCGGGGCATGGGAAGATGGGCTATTTGACTAGTGAAAAAATGGTCCTTACAAAAGATGATCCAGCCTATAAAACTTAGGATGCTGAAAATTCCATGGTCATGACATGGCTTGTGAATTCAATGGAAAATGATATTAGCTCTAACTATATGGGCTATCCAATAACACAGGAGCTTTGGGAGAATGTGAACCAAATGTATTCGTATTTGGGTAATCAATCTCAAATTTTTGAGTTAACTCTTAAACTTGGTGAGATGCGTTAAGGAGAGGATAGTGTCACCAAGTATTTCAACTCTATAAAACGGGTGTGCGAAGATCTTGATCTATTCAATACCAATGAATGGAAATATGTGGAAGATAACCATCATCACAAGAAAATTGTGGAGGACAATCGGATTTTTAAATTTCTTGCTGGCCTCAACATTGAATTTGACGAAGTAAGGGGGAGAATTATTGGAAGATAGCCCTTCCTTCAATTGGTGACGTCTTTCCGGAGGTAAGGATAGAGGAGAGTCGAAGGAATGTAATGCTAGGCAAGAAAGGACCTGGTGTTGCTGTTGATTTAGAATTATAATTTTTATGTTCAGTTCCAACAAAATAAATTTTTTAATCATGAATTATCAAATGATAATTCAACAAATTTTTTCTTCAAATTTGCCAATTTGAATTGCATAGTATTTTAAGTTTCTTTATTGATTCATTCCAAATAGTTTAAACTATATATTTTCAAACATCAATTTTTTTTCCATAAAAAAAATTATTTTCTTGACCTTTTGAAATTTTGATAAATTAATTTTTTTTATATACAAGAGTTTTGGGGAGGGGGAAATCCTAACAACTATGTGTGTGTGTGCAACGATTTTAACTATAGTTGTCTGTTTGAGAGAGATTGATATTTCCATTTCAGATAGATCAACTTGCTTAACTTTTTTTTTTAAGTAGTAGCAAGATAGAATGTTAAGTTCTTGATTCAAATTTTCTAACTTTCTTAAAGTTTATCTATATCATTTTAATTTTTTTTCATATTAATGACTAATAAAACAAAAAGAAATTTACCACCCGAAGGTATGACTTAACGGTAAAAACGTTGATGATAAAATTCAAACGTCTCGAGTTTGAGTGTACTCTGCGCCAATCCTTGGTAGCTAGAGTTTAAATGGTGTGTCTGACTATCACGGGAATAGAGACTTACTCTGATGCCCGTAAACTGACCAATGATACTTAAAAAATAAAAATTTTCATTTATCAAGTTTTAAGATTTTAACATATGTTTTATACTCACTGATATAAAAAAAGATTTGTTTTATACTCATAGTTATGTTGATTGACTTATATGCTTTTAATTGAAAAAAGAATTGATTAAGAGAAGTTTATTGAAGAGAAAAGAATTTTTAAATTGATATTTTAAAATAATTATTTGTTCAAATATAATTTCAACATGAAAAAGCAAAATTGCGTTAAAATTATTTTCAAATGATAAAAAGGCCATCCTTCATACTTAGCTGTAAGTTAGTAATTAAAATTTTCTAGAGTTATTCTGATACCCATAAACTGACCGATGATGCTTACAAAATTAAAATTTTTTATTTATCAAGTTTTAAGATTTTAACATATGTTTTATATTCACTTATATAAAAAAAGATTTGTTTTATACTCATAGTTATGTTGATTGACTTAGATCCTTTTAATTGAAAAAAGAATTGATTAAGAGAAGTTTATTGAAGAGAAAAGAATTTTTAAATTGATATTTTAAAATAATTATTTGTTCAAATATAATTTCAACATGAAAGAACAAAATTACGTTAAAAATTATTTGCAAATGATAAAAAGACCACCCTTCATACTTAGCCGTAAGTTAGTAATTCAAATTTTGGGTTAAAATATTTATTCATTAATTCAAAGATTAAAAATTTATGACTGGTCTCAAATACAGGGATTATTATACTCGTATTGTCAAGAGGATAAAATTGGAAAAAAAAAAAAAGAAAATACTAAAAGTTTCTAAAATAAAATTTTCAAACCAAAAAATTCATGATAATTTTTTTATATTTAAAAGACCCAAAGAATAAACTTTTCTTACCAAAAGGTGGCATGGCTTTCACAGAGAGAGGTAGCATGGTTCTCACAGTGAGAGGGACTTAGTCCGATGCGTGTAAGTTAGTACGGAATACTTTCTGATATACATTTTACTATGAATAATTGGCAAACCGGTAAAAATTGAAATTAGATAATTACCTACTAATTTTGTGGAATAAGTTGATTTTTAAAAATTAAAACTCTAAAATGCTCTAAAAATATGAGAAAGACTAATATTAATGTAGTATCATTAACAGCTAGCGCATGTAAATTTTTTAGAAAGATTTAAGAAGGATAAAACTATTGTAGTATAGTTTTTCCGATCATATGGGTTTGTAAGATAAAAAGCAATTCGTAAAGATGTTTCCAAAATATTTTGTATACTTTCAAAATATATGGCAATGCCTAATTGGTTCACATTATTTAATTAAATCCAATATTGATATAACATCTGAGACAGATTTAACATGGATTCCTTTTTGATATATATCTACTATCAACCGACCAAGGGATTATGCATATGCATGTACGTAGTGGGCAAGTAATTAAAACATCAAATATATATACACTCTATAGCTTGAGTTTTTGCAGAGGAAATCAAGAAAGTGAAGAGCGGTGGGAGAGAAGAAAGAGTTAAAGAAGATGAGTAGGATTCCGCTGGGTTTTCGTTTTATGCCTACTGAAGAAGAACTCATCCACTACCTATGGACGAAGGTGGTGGATCTAACATTGCCATTTCCTGGTGTAGTGATTGAGCGTGATCTTTATGGTGATAAGGCACCATGGGAAGTGTTTAACAATGAAGTTCCCAATCCCTGGGTCACTATCAAAGGGAAGAAGAAGACAACAAACACCATATATGTTTTAACGAGGTTGAAGAAGATCGGCCCAAAGCAGAATATTAGAAAGGCTGGTTGTGGGGCATGGGACACTCAAACTGGGGCTGTCCAAATTAAGAACGATCACAAGGAGGTTATCGGGTTCAAGAGGATGTTGGTATTTCAAGTCAAGGGAGATTTACATGTTGAAAATAACTCTCACTGGATGATGCATGAGGACTCACTGCCTGCTGTTTCTTTGATTGGCTTGCAAGTATGTTATTTTACAATTTCCTATAACTTGTTTTATATTATATGCTATTGTAATTGTACTGTGACTCTTAATATCCATATACATATACATACACACACACACACACAAACACATGCATGAAGGTGCAAAATCATATTTGTTTTGTTCAATTAATAGTATTCTTTTATATATATATATATATATAATGTGAATGCTTAAACTTCATTTGATCTAGTATTGTTAATATCAATATTTTATATGTTTTGATTTACCTTCATCTCTAACTAATGTGGATTTTTTTTTTTGTTTGTGTATAACATGGAAGTGATTTTGTATTATGTCGCATAATGAGAGATGACTCGAAGTGCTTAAGGAGATATGAAGTTCCTGCTGCCAGTACTGATAGGGCTACAGAAAGTGAGCCATGTGTTGTGGAAAGATCGCAAGAGTGTGGCAAAAGAAGGCCAACATTTGAAGAAGAAAATTCACGTAGAACTAAAGTACGCTGTGGAAGTGATATAACAAAAATATCCATTGAATTAGATTCTGCTATCATACCAGTTGCTTCTTCACCAGCACTACAACCTAATCGGCTTGATGATTTTGAGACATGTTGTGGAAGTGTTGCACCACCGAAATCTGATGAATTAGTTTCCACCATCATGTCAATTCCATCTGCAGCAGAAGAAGTAGCATCATTGCCGAGTTGGTCTGATGATAAGAACATTTATGAGATCTTTGACGACCAGACTTTTCAAAGCTTTTTGAATGATCTTTTTCAGTTGTAGTAGTGCTTTGGAGGTTTGGTTTCTTTTTTGTGTTGTCTTTTTTACGGATTGTTACTGCCTTGGTTTGGGTGTTGGCTTTTGTTACCTTGCTCATGCCCGGAGAATGCCCCTTGTAAACATGTAATTTTATTTCTTTACTTATATGTTTCTTTACCTACCAAAAAAAAAAAGACATTTCAACATTTGCATTATAATTAAAATTGTTACTGTATACCATTTTGACTTGAATTTAAGATGAAAAGACAGATTGTGGAACATTCAACCCTAAGGAAGTATTTTTAAATTTGGAGGGAGACCCCTAGTCTTCTCATTTAGAGTTTATAAATTGTTGGGTAGTGTGTATTTGGATAAATACTAAACATTAGCCCTCATCTGCGGATCAAACTTCGCAGTAAATTAGTCGAGGGGTGCGAGCTCCCTTGCTCGAAGGAGGGGGTTTGGGGGTGTGCCCCCGAGGCAATTTTTTTTAGTCTATTTTTGATATTTCACATTATTTCCCTATTGCCCTAATACTATGTATTTATAGTTGAGGAGTTATATCTCATTATAATTTGTAACTTTTTCAAATCATAGTAAAACCGCAGTAGCCATGGACGTAACTCTATTCTGGGATAAACCACGTAAATATTTGTGTTTTTGTGTGTGCGTGTGATTTTAGATTCATTTTCTTGTTTACTTTCGTGTTTCACTAATCTTAGTTAGGTGATTATATTCCTAACAATTAGTATCATAGCACTAGGTTTGAGTGGGTGCGATGGCGCAAATGAAGGAAAAGTAAGAATCGATAAATTCAATGGCACAAATTTTGGTCCTAGAAGATATAGATTGAAGATTATCTGTATCAGAAGAAGTTGTAACAGCCTCTTGTAGAACAGAAACTAGAAAAGATGAAAGACATATAGTGGAAACTCTTTAACAAACAAACGTTGGGAGTTGTTTGTTTAACGTTGGCTCGTAACGTTGCGTTCATCATTGCGAAATAGACGACACAGTTGTTGGGTTCGTAACCACAGCGGAAGCAATTTTAAAAATCTATTTGGATCTTTTTCTTTACATGAATCATACAATCTTGAAAAGATGGCTAGAATTACATTATTCTTGATAATCTTGATTATTGAAAAGGCTTCTTGAAGAGATTGATGCAATCTTCATTCTCTTCCTCTTCTAGAACTCATCATCTTTTCCCTTAGGCAAACCGTATCGCAGGAGAGTGGTCTGCTGTTTATTTTTTTCTAGCACAAAATGTCACGACCCAAAACCCACCCTATGCAGATCTGGTGTCGCGAGGCCGACCCTATGGCTGTCCTTACTTTTTCTTTCCTTGTAACAATGGTACACGTGTAATAAAATAATTTAACAGTTAATTAGCGAAAGTCTTAAATATACATAAAATAGTTTTACATATATCAAAAGAGAACTTAAACATTACATCACTTTTAGGTGGAGAATACATGAGAGAACTACATCATCACTAATACATTTTTTTAAAATGTCCTCCTATGCTCTTAAGCTCCTATTGTTGTCTCGTGGCATCACTACCTGAAAAATAAGTAAGTCGGAGTGAGCTAACAAAGCTCAGTAAATAAATTCTCTTCTCTCTACTATGGGTTAAGGTCATTGTAAAAAGAACATAATATGCGGTAATAAGAACATGATAACATGATAGCCAGTTGATTACGCCTAAAGAATAACGCGGTAGTTGTAGTATAACTTTGGAGTGTCGATTCCATAGGGAAACAAAATTAAAAGAATAATAGAAAGAATTTCTGAAACTGAAGAAAAATATTAAAAGTTTCACGAGAAAATAAAAATATAAAAAGTGATTTTGAATGCAAATAAAAATTAGACAAACTGATTAACGGACAAAGTACTCAAGTTTAACGAACAGTAGAGCTTCGGGAATCCCGTGCACATATTTGGTATTTTAATTGTTTTTAATTCACTGATAACTCAATTGAGAATTTAAATTCTAAAAATCTCAATCGGAAGATATAAAATTATGAACCAAAATTAAACTGAAAGTAATCCTTTGAAAAATCATTTATCACTTTTAAATTACTCAAATTATTATTCACATTGAGAAAACCCAATGACGACAATATACCCAACGAGTAATATTGCAGTAAAGAATTGAATCAATATAAATAATTAATTGTTCCCAAAATAATCAAAGCATTAATCCATTCAATAGAAAAAGCATGACTGAATCTATAAACAAACTGAACCCTTTAATTATTCGAAAAAGAAAACCCAACAATAAATTGAGAATGACAATCAAAGAATTTAATAAATGAAAACCACGTATAGGAATCAAAAATAAATTAAAATAACCATCTAGTGTGCAAGTTCATCCCTAACCCCACTTAGAAATTTAGTTACTCATGTATAAGACAGACAACATAAATTTCACGGAGAAAAATTGAGCCATGGAGTAACTGCGCTGATGTTCTGTTCAACTGTGCAGCCGCTGTTCCTATGTTTTTTTTCTGTTTTGCGCAGCCACTGTTCCTGTGTTTTTTTCTATTTTGCGCAGCCACTGCACGATTTTGCTGTTGTTCTCCTTTTAATTTTTCCTGCGCCTCAATTAAGCCCTACACGCTACAGCGCCTGGGCCTCGCTAGCCATACTAAGCCTCCTTCTTGATTCAGCGCCTGGGCCCACTTCAGCTTACTTTCTTTCTTCTTTTGCTTTTCCCCCAAAGACACTCCCAGCCGTGCCACGCTAGGCAGCTCTCATTCTTCAAAACCGCACTGCACCTAGTCCTAGCCCACATGACTTCACGCCGCACAACTGCTCTGTACAAAGCCCAACCAAGCAGCTCCACGTTTCTTCAAAGTCTTCATCACCTTAAGCCTAGGCCCCACTACAACTTCAGCCATCCTTCATTCAACGCCTCACTGCTTCTTGGTTCCTTTTGCTTTTCCTTCTTCCATTCTTTTTTTTTTTTTTTACTTTCCTTGCCTTGGTTAGCCGTCCTCCTCTTCAGCTTCTTGTTTCTTTTTTTATTTTTATTTTCTTTTGCTCTATTGGACGACTTGGAGAGTCAGGCTCAAGTAAGTAAAATGTAACTACCATTAAAACAAATTTAAATAAATAATCCGAATAATAAAGCTCAAAAAATATAAGTGTGAAGTACAACTACCAATTATCTCTCGCCAACAACCAATGCAATATTTGAGATTTAAAATATTATAAAATAATGCTCAAACCAATCTCACTGTAAATAGAAATTAAATTAAATAATGTAAATTATATCCCAACATTTCTATTCATATTCTAGCAATTTAATCTAATAATAGGGTATTTAGAGTACACTTTTGCGCACTCATCACCAGTCATGACATAGGTTGCTACAATAGCCAATAAAGGATAACACCTCAATAGCCAATAGAATGACATGTCACAATAACTAGTGGAATATCACAATGATCAATAGAATAGATTATCACAATAACCAATTGGATAGGAAGTCATAACAGACAGTAGAACAGTACGTCACAATAACCAATAACATAGAGTAGAGTGTAAGCAATAGAAATGACCCTTAGGTCAGACATCAACAACAGTCATACTATCACACTCATAAAGTAATCAATCGTGAACCAATGGATAAGCTTTCACGACATATATCATTCATAAGAAAATATGATCATTCTAGAAGTTCAATAAAAATATATGATATCAATAAACATCTCGATGCACATTGTGTTATTATGTATATAATGCCCTTAGGCCCGTCGGTCGTGTGATATTGACTCATAGGTCTAATAACCTCGTAGGGCCTGGCATACCCTCTGTCATTATGTATACAACTCCCATATGTCCGTTCACGGACTCCCATAGATTCCCACACATAAAGTTCCAAAGATCCATCCCCGCTCAGACTAATGAATAGGCTCGTGGCTGCCAGTTCTTCCCATATTTAAGGGTTCAAAGGAGGGGGTCTGCTGGTCCCAACAATGCCCTGTGTCCAGCCTCGCTGATCTGTCGTAGAAATTAATCAAATTACCAAACTAAACTACTAGTATAGTAGAGAAGTAAGGGTCGAACCCACAGAGACTGTTAATTGTTTAAAAACCCAAAGTTGAGATTAACTTTAATTCAAATTCACAAAGAGTGATTGTTTGTTGATTCTTTCTTAAAATTAAATGAGAACTATACTTAAAACAAATATTTAACTGAATTAATGAGGAATCAAATTAAAAGAGAATTCCTAGGGTGTTGAATCCACCACTAATCTTGTAACTAGCTTCAATTGTATTAATTCTTGGGTCATTCAATTTGGATGTAAAAGACGTATTTTGGCTACAAGCCTCAATACAATCATCAAGAAAATCACGCACCAAAACCCTAAGCACGAATCATCTTTGGTCAACACAAATTGTCTACGCTAATTCTAAGGTCATAGTCACAATTTGTTTTTCCTGAGTTATGACTCGTCCTACGGTTTTGATGTATGTACACATATTACTATTGTATAACCACATAAACAAAATCACAGAAATTGATTATATGAAACTGAATAATACGATCAATGCCTTAATGAAATCCCAATGTTATACAATCAACATCCAAGATTAATTAACCCAAAAATAAAATACAAAAAAGCAATATTACTTGACTAGGGTTTCATCTAAACCCTAGGAATGAGAGAACTTAGCCCATGATCGTGGAAGAGGAGACCACCATAGCCATGGAATTCTTCATCCTCCTCTTTTGAGTTGTCTTCTCCGTCTCTTTCTCTAGCCTTCAGATCCCCAAAAACGGCCTCCTCCTTTTCCAAAACCCTAGCTTACAATATTATCCCCCTTTTTCCAAAATTACCCCCACTACATAAGAATTCAGGAAAATAAACTAAAATCCCGTAATTAGACATTAGGGGCCCAAAAAGGGAGTCTAAAGTGCTCCAAAATAGAGCCTATAATGCTAAAATAGGCCCTGGTCCACCTACATATGGACCAAGCCTCTCTTCTAACCCAAAATTACTTGTCTTCCACTTCTTTTATCACTTCAAAACCCAATATTTTCCTTTTGCTCCAAATCCATCACGGAATCATCAACTTTGACGAGTTTTCTCTGCAAAAAGATAAAATAAGAATTAACTAGTAAATGCATATAGATTGGAGAAATTAAAATAATAAAAGTGCAAGAATATCTAGGGTTAACAAAATAAATATACATTTTTTGACCAGTTATCACTCGCCCTAACCAATGAATAGCCTCGTGGACTTTGACCTGTAGGCC